>OX155960.1:26393832-26993832 GCA_944548615.1 Micropterix aruncella | reverse complement strand
GGCAGATAACCCAGAGGGCAGACCAAGCGCCCTCGCAACCAGTTATGGCCAGATTTCTCCCGCCTCCCGACTGGTTACAGGTTCGAGGTTGCTTGCGCGATCCTCTTCCTTGCGTAGCGGTGATTCGGTGTCTACCGAATCTATCGCGGACCACGGCATCCTTTGCCCGGCTGTTCACCCGGTATCAGGGTAGCCGATTGGTTGTTTCAAGAGCGGTTGCTGTAAGGTTAACAACTACCCCCGCTCTACAGGAAACAAGGCCGTTTCCAGATTACCCCGGCTATGTCGGAATGCACAATCGATTGGCTGACGCCGCACAGTGCGCAATCCGCCCAGGAGCGCCCGAAGAAAAACTACCAGTGAACCAATGAGGGGCGGCGACGAGCGGGGAAATCCACTCCCACAAAGAGCGCAGCAATTGTGTGTGCATCGTGGAGACTTACGTGTTTTAATTTTCGAGAGTCAAATCAGGCGACTTGTTTACGCTATCGAACCCGTTCGCAATTAGGGGCTGTGCAGGGGCACAGGTTTTAAGGTATAACTACAACCCGCAGGAAGGAAAGTAATCAGTTATCGCGTAATTTTATGTGATTCAAACACATACTCTTTGGTAATTGGTCGTCATATCTAATCACAAAAGTGATTTTACTCACTTTCTTCGTCTTTGTATGTCAAACTAAAATTGATCGGAATTGCAACATTCAGTGAAAAGGTCACGATTATTCTGAATGTATATAAAGATCGCGGTTTGGTAAGTGACAACCTTGATCTTATAGGTAACCATCTTAGGGTACCTATACATATATTTTAAAGCAGAATAATTTGTAATAATGTTAATAATGCCCTCAAGAGAAGTAACTTTTGTCTGCCACTGGGCTTTAAGTGTTAAATGCCATTCAAAGCTTCGAAAATAGATAATGTCAGTTACCTGCCAACCTAAGCTCCTATTCTATCCGCTTACTGTTGTAGCATCTGTTAAAACCCACTTTAATCAAAGTATAATATTATCTTGCCAAGATACGTCTTGTCTTTACTCCTTGTTCGTATTTCCTATGAAACAGAGAGTAAACTTTACCGAACTCGACGCAGTAAATTATGCAATAGAATAAATCATGCACACGATAGGGGAAAGGTAGGAATATGCATGAAGTTAGAGTGTAGCGATATAGTTGTATATACGTATGTATATATGAAGTTATATGTTGTGGAATTCACATTAGAAAATCTACATAATCTATACTAATATTATAAAGAGGTAAAGTTTGTGAGGTTGTAGGAAGTAATCTCTGGATCTACTGTACCGATTTTGACAATTCTTTTACTAATAGAAAGCCACGTTATTTGTCAGTGTCATAGTCTACATGTTAATCCGAAAAATGAAAAGACGTTTTCGTGGTAGTCGGATTTGCAAAGTAAGTCGGAGAATAACAGATTCTAGAGAAAAGTTGTAGAGCTTGATAATGTCTACAAAAAAGTCAGCGACAGCATATGTCTAACTTTTATATTTAAGTCACAAAAAGTAGTATTTTATATTAAAAAAATAATTTAACCCTTCAGTAAAAATATAACCCTTATTTTGGCAGTCAGGAAATAAATCATAGCACTCAGTACTAACCGAACCACAATCATAATTTCATCACAGGTAAAAAGTTTTACCGCCCAACGAAGTGGGCACGGGTCAGCTAATAATATATAAAACGCGATAAATCGAATGATCTACTGTAACGCAATTGAAAGTTTCTCATTCGTGGTTTATACTGCTTTCATTGTAGTGGGTTGATTTTTCGCCGACTTCAAAAGACTTCAAAAAATGTACGTGTAAGCTCCGACGCGCGACTAGAGTGCGGTTGTCATTGAATATACAATAGGCAAAGGGGGTAAATAAACGCATCTGTTATAATAATGAAAGCATGCATATACTTTTATTCATATAACATTGCTTGCTTGCTGGCTTGATTGACTGATTGATTAATTGATAGACTAACTGATTGATTGATTGAATAATTGATTGATTGATTGATTGATCAATTAGACGTATATAACTATATTACGAAAAGTTATTAATTATTGTGAGTTTGTGCTTAGATGGAGCTAATTTAAATTAATTTATTAAAAAAAACGCATTTTGTTAATGCTAGATCATAAGGGGATTTAAGAAGTAAACTCAAAAAAATTATATAAGAGACTAGATCGAGGAAGGATACAAAATTGTAACAAGAAAGACAAGATCCATCACAAATTAGGTTAATGCCCACATGTCCGGATCAGCACAACGCCATTAGAAAAGCTGTCAACATATGGCGGATGGTGGCCTTTTTCCCTAAATTCAGAATTGAAATTGCGGATTTTTTACATAAAATTACGTATAACTTTAGAGTCTTCCGAATAAGGACTTAATGAGGCTACAGAGAAAGAGGGTTGGACCAATTATCTAGACGGGGATATCTTTATCTTCGTAATTAGGGCATTCTAAATTGTTTTGCTTATTAATTAAACGTATTGTTTGGTCATAATTGTTTTCAGCCAATAGCTATATTTTAGGGCGAGCACGAAATGAGTGGGCCAAGTCGGCCAAACGGTGTTTGTTTTTTGAGACAAGGCTACATGAAAGATAGTAAGAAAATTTTCGAAAAAAATCGGCCTGAAAAACCTTACGCTCTCTGCGAAAATATAAGCGATCGGGTAAGAGCGCTATAAAAAAATGCATGAAATAAAAACTTATGTGAATATGTTTCTCCTCGGATCACGAGAAACAATTCCGTAAATAGCACGTTTGAATTATACCTTCCTATTAAATATTTTGCATATTGTGGATTCCAGATGCAAATTCCAGCTCAGTTCTAAAATATGAATCAAAATTAGCTTCAACGAATCAACTAACTTAAAAATCATAAAGATTGACGAGCTATTGTCAAATAAGTGATTCAGGGACCCGCCAGGTGAATTACAGCCTGTTGTATTGGAGCCAGACATTTTAATGGGATCTGATCTATCAAGTGTTGGATACGAAGTCCCAGGACGCGCGTCAAGAGCGGTGTCAATGTTCTGAAGCAGATAGAAAACTTTTAAGTCATCAATTTTAATCCCCCTGCCGCCAGGCCGTCGCTATTCTCTGATTATGCTTATCCCTCGAGAATGTAAACTGTCCTGGAATTGAGATAAATGATTTCGTTCACAGCGTGATTCAGTGTAACCTGATATACGATTGTTTAAAATCAATAGTTTTATTTTTAACATTTACTCAGCTTACACCATAATGCGATCAAAGCTGCAGCTTGAAAATTGTGTTGATTTCATTAGAGCGGTTAAATTACTTATTAAGATTGTTGCAATATATCGCCGAATATACAAAACGTATAAAAGCAGCTAGCTATTCATACACATACATACACGAGGCAAGCACTGCTGAAATACGCGATGAACACCTCCACGGAAACACTTTCGGTTCCGGTTCCGTCGAACAAGACACTAGAATGCGGTACAGATAGCCGCTCAAGCGTCAGCCCCAACATCGAGACGGAGTGAGACGGCGCTCTGCAAAAGAGCGAGACAACATGACACACTCAGCAGCCAAAGACGATGATCAGCGGCGAAGGCGGCAAGTTTGACATCGAAGCGCATCAGGGCGGCCTAGGGCCTCAGTTGTCATAATTTCTCGAACTCGAATTTACGGCGATGTTAAGCGTGGGCTCCGCGCCGCGGTCAAGATTCCACTGGCAGGCGGCATTCTGTGATTCAGTCGACGGACTTTGTCCAACGGACGCATCGTCTTCCGTTGGGTAATTGCCCTTTAGCGGGACTTCACGCGAGCCAGACCCATCAAACCGCCTTTTTAGGTGTGGCGTCGCAGGATTGCGCGTATAGGCGCCTTATGGTAATAGACTATAAGACAAGAGTACGTGGCATACTCTAAGGTGAATGACTGCTGTGCTGCGATACCCGCGCTGGCGGTCCGCTAATCTAGAAGTTTGCGCTGGTACTTCTTTCGGACTTCTGGCGGCCTGGTGTGCAGCGGAGCAAGCATATTCCTCCACGGTCACTATTTCGCTAAAGTCATGTTCCAGAGTCTCGTTTCGGACGTACCATGCGGCGGCTCCCGACACTTTCCTCGGTCCGTTTTTTTTATTTAGTTTTTAGCGACACGGGAGACACTACGACGCTTGAAAACCATAATATTTTGAGCAGGAAAGAAGATTTAGATAATAAATAAAATCAAAGTAATTAGCATATGAGAACGCACTCCACTGATCGATTATCACACTAACACGCTTTGTACACGATTTACTTATTTCTTGCAATAAAGTACAAGTTGGTTCATTTGTAATTTATCGCGGATTTCATTTTAAACCACCGAAAGAAATAACCGCGAAAACAAATACGTTAGAGGAAAACCAAAATTGTCGAAAACCACATTCCAAAACACCCTTGAATTCTCCCAATCGTAATGTTTTATTCATTAATCGAGACAAACAAGGGAAAATGCTGACTTTAACTCGATTTTAATACGACTGGATCGTATCGAGTTTATTCACTTCAACAATATGTACTTGAAAATAGTTAAAACAGGAAAACACTGCTAAAAATTGGTTACCTAAAATTAAAAAGACGACTTACAGACACCTCGCCAGAATTCGTGCAGAACATCAAATAAGTATCTTTCAAACTCACCTGAAAATTAAAGAAAACACAAGATTAATATCTGAATAAGGAAAACCGGGGACAACAGATAAAGAAGACGATTGAAACAGGGGCAAAAACTATTAGACATCTAATGTTCTACGTCCAAGCGATAACTTTAGGCGAGGCGCCATGAGACACTATTCAATCGCCCATCATTCATAGATGCCTTAAATATTAAGCATGTATAATAGCTTTATTGTACCAAAAAAACTAACAATGATAAAGAAAACCTAAATTCTATTTTTAATTAGGTAGTACAAAAGGCGGGCTTATTATTTCACGTTTTCTTACACCCAACCATTGTAATATTAATTAAAGTAACTAATTAATTAGCTTATCTCAGCAACTTAATATACATATATATATACCCACATTTATATACATATAGACTACAGGTAAGTAATAATACCCACGTATATCAAATCATAAATATAACTTTATAAACCACTTAATGAACTGTCCAATCAAAAAAAAGGAAGGAAAGGGGGCAGTGAAGGAAGGGGGGGGGGAAATGTTTTTTTTATATTTTGAGGAGAAAATGTCTTTTTCAATAACGCCTTAATGCAGTGTAACGAAGTTGCATAACGGATAACATGCGGAAGCTGGTTCCAAAGACAAGCAGAATGGTCGGCAAATGAGTAGATGAAAAAAAAAGTCCGATGTAATTGCAATGATTTGTTCTGGAAAGAAAACCATGTATTCCTAACGGGTGAAAGAAATCTTGAAGTATGTCTGGTAAGCACTGTTTTTGCAATTAATATTTGTGTTTCGACCAAGTATTTGTTTCATTTAAATTGATTTTCTTAGCTGGAAATGTATACATGATTGCTGGCATTAGAGAAATATTTGAGTATTTATACCAAAATCTGTTACAAGAACAATAGAAACACTCTCCGTTAGAACATTTAAACATATACGTCAATCATTCCTTAATGATGACTTTAGTAAATATCAATTATTTAAATATAATATTATTTTACTCTAGAGAAAACAATTGGAGAAATACGCAAGTAAGACATTGTCAAAAATAATTCTATTCGCTCTTTTTCGCAAATAAATATTTCTACCATTTTGGAACTGCTAAAAGTAATTTATAATACTTTGTCGTTTAATAAATACCTTTGTACATCTTAATTTGCAATTAAATTAATGCCAATTTAAAATGCTGTTTCAAGTGTCCTTGATATCCTTTTCAAGCGTTCCCAGGGAGACCAATGAAATATCTTTTGAGGAACTTGTAATATTCATTTTAAGAGTCCGCTGAAGGGGTACTTCGTCATATAAACGCCAGCGCAAATTACTCACGAATAAAAAAACGCAGTATCGTGAAATATAGCATAGCGTTAGATTACACTATGATTACAGCATTGATTATATATGGTATTAGATTGCTCATCTACACAGTACGATTTGGCAATCCTTCTGAAACGACGAAATACAGGTGGCGATGATGGCATTGACGGCCAAACTAATAGCAATTTATTTGGCCATCTGTAATAACACTTGATAATAAATGATTTTTTTATATAAAGGAATGATTGTTTATAAAAACCCAATAATTTAACCAATGATAACAATAATATCACTAATAATTACAATTGATTACATCACAGATATAATACGGAAAGATAGAATGCCATATATTAATCTATATGAGCATTTAAGTCCGTTATTATTACGTATTAAAATGGAAATAATTTTTAAATAATTAGAGCTATGATTTATAAGTTCATTTGATATTACATTATTATGTTATACTGCATAGTCGTGTTTAGAGCGCCATCTAGTGCGTTGCCATACTGCTATACCACGGAAGTCGCTATATTAAACATAATAATATAATATTAATCAATTTTTGGAACTATGAGTGCCATCTACATGTTGCATTTCGTAGTAGTATCCTGGTTGCCAAATTGTAGTAAGATGTTCACCAATCTCATACGCTATATAACCAATGAGTATAGTATTCAGTTTTGCTTGAGTAGATTTTTGAGAAAATGTTTAAAACGAAAGATATTGTGATATTAAGATTTTTATGAAAATCATGCAAATTGCACTTCAAAATTCCCCAAAACGGTGTGTTTCTAATGTTGAACGTGTGCTGGTTCCGATAGCCTAGCTCCTCAACTGCAATGAACTGCTCGTGAGTTTCTGCCTGAGTCGATGTGCATATTGTCTTTCCCCGGCAGATCCACTCGTCCAGCACCTGTCCGTTTACGGTATGGATATTTGAGCACCCTCATTTTGAATTCGCCGCCTCTCCCTACCCGTCTCGCTCGCTCCACCCGCTTGGCGCATAGGGCGAAACGTGTCGCGCTCGAGCGCGGTCCCGAATCGGCATGCAAGTTCAGAAGCCGTTCCGTCCTCAACTTATCCGATAGGAAATAGAATTTCTCTGCGCATTTGTCCCTAATTCATATTCATCCAGCGGCGTACGTGATATCGATGTTAATATATTATAGTAAGTAGTGGGCGGAGATAGCAATTCTAAGTCTGGAGGACATTAGACTCAAGGAAGAAAAGCTATTCTACGTAGTTCCACTGACGAATTCCGCACGATATCCTAAATAAATGCACGACACAACGAGTACTACTATCACAGTATACCAAATTCGAACAGTAAGCGTGCTCTCGAGAGAAAAGGTGTTGCGGGGGATAGGGTGCGAGGGAAGTGAACAGAGGATACGTTACGGTAAACGCTTGGGTTTGGCGTTACGCGAGTGGGGGGTTGTCAAATTTTGTCACAATCGCTCAAGTGGTGGATCAGTGACCTCATGCGCAAGCGCGTCGTTATCGACGCCTTGCGCCTACTTCTGGGTATTTCGCTCAACGGCACCACAGGTTGTAATTGTGCTAATTTCCTAGGACGACATTGACGAAAAAATGTTTTGGAGAGTCCATACTGATCATCTGAAATCGAAGCTATCGTCAGCTTTTTACGCGATTTGCAAACTAAGGAAGATCATTGATGAAACAGAAGATAAACGATAAACGCATATTACTCGCTCGTGGAGTCTCACCTGTACTATGGAATACTTCTACGGGCCAATGCCATCAATATAAACGATATATTTATTTTGCAAAAACAGGCAGTGAGAGCCATTAGGGGTTTAAATGAACGAGAATCGTGCAAAACTTTATTTATAAAATTACCTATTTTCACGATACATGATACTTAACTACAAAACATTTAACTAGGAAACCTTTCTCAATAATTGAGAAAGCTTCAGATTGGATTCTGGAGGTCGAATCGGTCTCTAAGCAGTATAAATTCCCTGAAAGTCACGGATGCACAGCCCTCCGTCCAGATATAACTCTTTACTCTCTATCTCGGAAGGTGGCCCTTATTGTAGAATTAACTGTTCCATGGAAATCAAATATCCCAAAATACCACGAGTACAAATTAAATAAATACCATGATCTCGAAAATGCCGTAACCCGGAACGGTTTCACTCTTCACCTTCACGCGGTGGAAGTTGGCGCTCGTGGCCTGCCAGCTAAATCTCTATTTCATCTCTTTGAAGATCTTGGTCTTTCCAGAAAAATAATCAATTTCCTAGAAAAAATATCTAAAACCGCGATTTGCGCATCTCAAATTCTATGGCTTCGAAGGGGGAGTGAATGGGTGGTAAGGTGACCGCTCACATGCGGCAAGACAGCTGTCCTTAATCTACCACAGCCGGTCGTTAGTCCGGAATCCACTGCTCACCCCCAAGGAGTGTAAAAAATAGTATTATGATGGGCCCGACTCCGGTCGGTAATTCCATGGCAGCTCCGTTTGTTTTTTATTTTATTTTATTTGTTCATGAATGTATATGTGAATTCTATAAAAAAATATATATGTTTAACGCAATCGCATATACACACGCACGATACAACGAACAAGTTACTTTATAATAATATACATTCACCGCAGGCTGCCACTTCAGAGTTCCAACGCACAACTATGTATAGAAGCGTATATTTTTATAACAAGCTGCCACAAAACTTGAATTAATAATTATGTTGAGTTTAGAAAACGAACCAAACAATATTTGTTATCTAAATGTTTGTACAATTTGAGTGAGTTTTAAGTTTGAGATTTAGGTTATTTTATTTATTTGTTACATTTTGATGTTTTATTTCATGTCTGTATTTTGACATCAAAATAAATATGATTTGATTTGATTAGTATTATCCCTTAGGACTCACGACGTAGCTCGCTTCGATTTCAATTTTGTTCTAAGAGAAGCTACTGTATAATGTAGTGCTACAGTCCTCATGTACGCAGTTAGTGTTATTTATAGTTCTTCTAATTAATCTGCCTTGTAATGTCGAGGTGCCTATGTTCGACTGAAACAGTTTATGGAAACACTGGTACACGTTGTAAAGTAGTTCTTCTTCTTCTCGAAGTGCCTCTCCATTACTGGAGGTTGGCCGTTAGCTCTGAATACTTTTGTCGGTCTTGCGCCATCTGAAAAAGCTGTTCCGTACTGATGATCCCGGTCCACTCTCTGACATTGCACAACCACGACTTTTTCCTCCTTCCACGTCGTCGTTTACCCTCAATTTTGTCCATCAATATCAGTTAAAGCAGCTGATATCTGTCATGCCGCAGCACGTGTCCTAGATTTGCAATCTTGCACTTTTTGACGGTGTGCAACAATTTTCGGGTCGAACCAGCACGCTGAAGCACTTTTTCGTCGCTAACTTTATGGGTCCAGCTTATACGGAGCATTCGACGGTAGCCCCACATCTCAAAAGATTCTAGCCGCCGTCTGGTGTCTTCTTTTATGGTCCATGCTTCGCTGCCGTACATAACCACTGGCCAGATGTAGCAATGTAGGATCCGAGTTCTAGTAGTAGTAGTAGTAGTAGTAGATAGAGTGGGGGGCTTGTTTCCAGCCCTTGATGTCACCTAGATCTGTAAGGTCTTTTGTAACTACCCACTGTGTGGTTAGGTCAGTGGTCAGCTAGTAGCCCGGTACTTCTTACCAGTCCAAGTAGATCACTGACCTTCAAGTTGGGCAGATCGCTGGGTTCGAGAAAGGCTCGTCCCAGTAATCTGTGTCTTTTGGCGCGAGCCCTGGACAGCGACCAACAATGTGTGTTCTGTCTTCAGGTTCCTCGCCACATATTCGGCAATCCTTGCTCTCAGTCAAGCCAAGGTTGAATAGATGAGCTCTAAGGGTCGTGTGACCGGTGAGGAGACCGATAGTGGTTCTAAGGTTCTTCTTGCTCATGTCAAGTAGGGCCTTGGTTTTCTTCTGTAGTGGTTGATCCGAGTTCTAAGTCTTAGATCTATTTTCCGTCAATACAAGTCGAAAGACAATTTATTTTCCGGTAAAGTAGTTGAATAAATACAAAAGATTTTCAAATTATTGTCTCGTTACGTCGCGTCAATCCCACGTCTTAGTAGTTATCTCTACTAGTGTGACGAACGGAATCTGCTTTGAACTGGAATTCTAGCCATTTTATACAACGGTGGTTTAGTGGTTAGGTCTCACGATATTACATTGTAAGGTTCCGGGTTCGATTCCCGGCTGGATCACCATTTTCCGTTGGGATAAAATTAACGGAATCCCAATTCAATTCTGCCGATCGAATGAATACCAAGCCAAACACACATATTACACGCATACATTCATATAAATATTTCATAGTAAGGTTTGTGGGATAATATTGTCGTATGATAATAAACCCGCCCATTGTGAAATTTCACAATAAAGAGTAAAAAAACAAACGAACAAAGAAACTGTACCTAATTTTTATAATTCCATCTCAATCAATCTAGTTATATATTTATCAAATCTCCTCTGTCAGAGCGTAATTATTAATTCAATAAACAAAGTAGTTATTTAAAATGATTAAAGCTACAATTAATAACATTACTTGTAGGAAACGATTAATTAAAATTATAAATTTTAAAATATTGCTAGTAAAAGTAACAATTGATAATTAATTGAAACAAAATAAAATTAGGATAATTGAAACAGAAATAGATAATTGAAAAAATGATATTAGTTTGCCGCCTGCTCGTATTAAGAAACGAAGCAGCATCCGCTGTCGTAATAGCGAGCTGATTACATGGTTTGTTAAAGGGTGCGTATCAGCCTTACATTTTTCACACGAAAGAAAATTAAAATACATTGATTTTCACAGCAAGCAACGTCTGTAAAACTGTAATTACTTTATAAATAACTAGCTGACCCGTGCCCACTTCGTTGGGCGGTAAAACTTTTTACTTGTGATGAAATTATGAGTGTGGTTTGGTTAGTACCGAGTGTTATGATTTATTTACTGGCTGCCAAAAGAAGGGCTATATTTTTACTATATGTATGTATGTATTTGCATACCAATTTGACTATATTACCGTTATTTGTGAGTGTCTTCTTGTGAGTGTCTTATTTGTGAGTGTCTTATCTCTTTAACCATTTATGCAGTAAAAGTGAACTTATATGCAGTAAAAGGGAAAAGTCTTTTGTTTTAAACGCTTGAGACGATAAATTTACTTATTTTGATAATAATTCGTAATTGTTGATAATATGACCAATAAACATGACCAATAAGCATTTAAATTATTTTTTTAATATAAAATACTACTTTTTGTTACTTAAATATAAAAGTTAGACATATGCCGTCGCTGACTTTTTTGTAGGCATTATCAAGCTCAGAACTTAATCATATATCTCTCACCGTTAAGGCAGCGTTAGTTAGAAACGTTTTCGTTCGACCGCTTATTCTCCGACTTACTTTGCAAATCCGACTACCACGAAAAAGCCTTTTCATTTTTCGGATTAACATATAGCCTATGACACTGACAAATAACGTGGCTTTCTATTGGAAAAAGAATTGTCAAAATCGGTTTAGTAGATCCACAGATTACTTCCTACAACATCACGAACTTTACCTCTTTATAATATTAGTATAGATAGTAAGATAATATCATCTGTTCGCAAGTCAAAAATAAATGTTATTAAACAAATGTTTCCATTACAAACTAAATAACAAACGTTTAAATACCACGATACCTTCCTCGTTAGTGTGATAATGAGTATTTTCGGTCATTAATTTGATAGTTTTTACGAAATTTGGTCTTTATTTTCCACAGGTTTGGTAAAGGCAAAAGTAAAGATGGTAAAGAATTAAGAAAATAAAGTAAAGATGGTAAAGAATTAAAAAAATGGTAAAGAATTAAGAAAATGGCTCGTATTTTTATAATAAAAAAGTATTTTACCACAAAATGGAGTTTTCAAGAAAAATCTTAATATATTAAACAAATCTATAATAATTATTGTATGTGGAATAATGGCAAGTAATTTAGCAAATAACCTGTATATAACCAATAAATAACCAGGATCGTGGCCACTGACAGCATTGCCTACGAGGCTCCTCCACTTCGACCTGTCTTCTGCATGGCGGGTCGCAGATTGTATTGACCCTTTTGTAACATCTTTGATGATGTCGTTCCATCTGGCCGGTGATCTGCCTCTGCTTCTTCTTCCCTCCATTTGACCCCCGGAAAGCATTTTCTCCAGATTCTGGATTCTGGAAGTGCTGCAGGACCCTTTTCATGCATACGGTGAAGAGCCTCACTTGGATGCCGAGTTTTTCCAGGACAGATTTGTTGGTGCGGCGTGATGTCCAGGGGATTCCTAGCATTTTACGCCAACACCACATCTCCAGTGCATCGATTTTGGTGCGTATCCGAGCCTTCATGGTAATCTATCAAATATCTATCTATCTAAAGTAATATATCAAATATCAAATTACCAATCGCCCAGTATACATATTATGTGGGGTCAATAAATCGATCCATCTGCTGTAATGAAACCACCCGCCTTACCCATGGCCCATTCATTTTAACTCCCTATCTAACCGTCAGCAATAGCACTTACTACCAATATTCCAACACAAGATTCATTAGTCAAGAAAAAACGATAGTAGTCAAAGGTCAATAGTATTTTATTCACCCAAAATCGAAAATACTGTTGGATATGAAATAATAATAAATGTTTTAAAGATAAATAATCAAAAATATGCATGAAACTAATAATCTATAAAAAAATCGGTTGTGTCACCTTAAGACTTTCCCGGCAAGCAGACAAGCCACCTTCCCTCCCCCGCGCCAGACCCCTAATCCCCCCCCCCCGAAACCCTGACTCCCCTCAACCACCCCCCCCCTGATAGATATACTTATTGTAACTCGCCACCAGATGGCACTGCAGCACATCAACTTCTATACCGCTCAACCGATCGCCATGGAAATTGGTAAACGTAGACATTTGAGCATGCACGAATAATATTTTCGCACTAAAACATTATCTCCATGAAAATTGGTATACATAGATTATTTTAGCACGGATATAACACGGGCAACTCCGGGTAATACCAGTAGTATATTATATATTAAAAATATTGTAATATTTCTTTGACATTTATAAAGTACGAGTATATACTTGATTCTGAATCACGCTAAAGCCGTTTTTAATTCTGTGCTGTTGTTCGTCAAGGCATTGTGCTCGTGTCATGCATTCACGCTATTCCACATTCACTGTGAGACGGGTAGTCGTCGCCCTTGCGTTTTTGTTTCGGAAACAGGGAGAAACGTATATTTCAACGCAAGAATGTTCCTTTAAAGCTGCATTGTTTCATAGCGTATCTACGTTTTAGCGCGTATCTTCAACTCACATGCCGTTTTATGGATGGCAGCTGGCAGTACTTTCAAATGGATCGTAGCGTAAATATATAAGACGAGCATCATTGTTATAATTTTAATAGTATTATAGTTTAAAGGAACATTTGTATAGTCAGTCAAAAAAAAGTAGAACATACGTTTTATGAAAAAAAATTATTTATATTGCAACACAGTAATGTGAGAATAGTAAGACTAAACAAGTAAATATATTAAAAGCAATAAAAATCACGTTACAAAAAGTAAACTATTGTATTTAAAATTATTTTTGTTACGGTTTTTTATGAAATACTAGCTGACTCGGCGAACTTCCTACCGCCTAACAGTCAATGAATGTCGTGTTACAGGTTAGCTGAACTTAATGTATGATTTTATGAAAGTAATACAATGAATACAAAATAAATATTAAGTTCACTACTTTATTAAGATAATAATACAAAAAGTAATAAAATAAGTCCAAAAACTAGGTACATATATCAATCGCGTGTCAGCCAGACATGATTGAATTAAACTATTTATATTGTGCAGCATGGGATGCACTCGGTTTAATTCTCTTCAATGAAGCACCTTGTGATATACGACATTTTTTGTTTTTTTTATCCGGCGCAAGAACAAATAAATCGGATGATTTGCCGACACGTGAACATGCCACGTACAGCTGACTATGAGAAAAACACGGATTTACATTTTTGTTTGTAATGGAAAATGTAACGGAAAATGTTTTTTCTTTTATTTTAATCTTCCGTCAATTTTCAAATTTTGTTTTTAATCGTCATTTTGCTATTCGGGACGGAGACAACTACAATAAATAAAAAACCATGAAAATCGGTCCAGCCGTTCTCGAGTTATAAGTGTTTGAACAAACCCGACTTTGTTTTATATATATATAGATTTGTGATTTATGTATTTATCCATATAAACGTGTATATTTTCGGAATGTACTCAATCAGACCTTTCATTTAACAATAAATACAATATTTTAATGTTAATTTATTGACATTCGGACATTTCGACATTTAGACAGCTACTTACTTGATATTTGGACAGTTAAAAAATCGCAAACAATAATACACACTACTTCTAAATCGGCTCAAGCGTATAGAAGTTATAGTGGAATAAAGAAACGAAAAACATACGTAGATGAACCCTGAACACATTACACTTCTTTTTTTTGGGCATTCGTGTAATGTAATCTAGGGACATGTCTCAGTACCGTCTCCCAAGAGGCATATTGTAGTCAGACTATCACGTAACATCGACGTTTAAATGATTGTGAGCTTAAAAGAAAATGAAAAATCGTTAGTCGTGCCTTCGTTAAATAATCATCAATTTTGGTTACGATTGAGACAGGTAGACACCAACAATTTGTGGTTAAACTATACGAAATGTCAGATAAATCATAACCTAAAAACGTTCCTAGAAGTATATTTTGAGACACTGAAAATGACTCGTCTAGCTCAGCTTCGAATAGATTCGTTCATTTCTAACGCATAAGAACGTAAATAAAGAAAGAAAATAACAAAATGAATGCAATTTTATGAACATAACCAACAGCATACAACTCATCTGATATAAGGGTTAGTGTTGCCACGTCAAATTATTTTTCCCTCACTTCGAATTATTTTCTACTCTCTTTGGATAATTTAAATATTTTTTCGCGTACAATTCCTTGCTATCACAGCTCTTGTGGCGAACAGGTTCCAGCTTCAGCTATCCGAAGCATTTTTTATCTACTGATTCCTCGCTTAAGAAACGGTTTGGAGGAAAGAATAGTTATTAAAACTGATGCCGAGCGTTTAAATAGATTAGTTGCGCCAAAAAACATGTTTTAAAAATTTAACACGCTTTTATTAGGTCGACCTGTATGTAACTATGTAATGGAATCTAAGGTAACTAATTTAACCATCTTCCGAGGATCGTAGCGTCATAAAAATTGGCAGCTGTATGTAGTTCTGATGACAATACAATAATATGGTACTGCCGATGATGGAACATCGTATCATAGCTGTGTTTGGACTTGTTAGAAAAGTCTTGGAATGAACTTTGACCACGATTAGGTTTCAAGGTCTGGTGATGTGATTTTTACGTGCATTTATAAAAGCGTGTTTTAGTGATTTTTTTAAAACTATTAATTTATTTATTAAATAAAACATAACACATCTTCTAAAATTATAGAGTAATCATAAAAGCTTATACGGCATCTATTTCATCATCATTATTGAAACTATATTATCCAAAGATTACTATTCGTTTACTTTACAGTCGTAAACGCGCAGGCGCGATGACAATGACAACGAATCAGTATGGTTATCGTAGCCTGGTTAAAATTCCACGGTTGTCGCTTCGCGCGAAGTTGATAGTGTCTTCGGAAACGTTTTACATACTTATGTTGTAAATCTAAAGTGTCGTCTCGCTTTTACGTGTGTCACCAAAGCAAGTTTATTCACAAGAAAGATACGACGATACGCGAAGATAGCGCGCACTCCCTCGCGGTATGGTGAGTTTGTAAATCTTTGATTAATATAAAATATCTGCTTGACTGGGTATAGATCAATTCAGGCATTTAGAAATAAAAGCGGCCTCATCCAAAAGTCAAAACTTTTGACTATATGATTTTTTTAATTACATTCTTAAGGGCTATTTAGATGATCAAGCATGCTTGTCAAGCATCGCGTCGCGGGCTGGGAGAGGATCGTAAACCGCAGGAAAGTGCAAATATTTTTTTTTAATATTTACTAAAAATGCCAAGTTTTGTTGTAGTCACGTCATTCATCAATCAATTAAGTCTAATTAACGTGACTCCCTGGTATAAACTACAAAACGCAATACTTGACATGCATGCTTGATCATATAGAGAGCCCCTTAGAGATATTGCCGATTTTTTCTCATGCCATATATTTTTAAATTCAACAAATCATTTAGTGTCGTTTTTTATATTGAATATATTTAAGAAAATGTTCTAAAACAGTTCTCTTAGCTAGACACAACTATAAATATTTAAGTTTTTAGGACGAAGGCGTTTTCGTATCTAGAGCCCATGGGAAAAGTCTCTGATTTCATCAAATTTCATATTAGCACAAAATGTGCGCTGTTTCTTTCACAAATTCACGTTTCCCCTAACGCGTCCCGCTCTCAACCCTCACTCATTTCACCCTCAACTCTAACCTAACCAAGAAGAAAAAAATATATTATTATTGTTTTTTACCTGTCCGGATATTATTATATGTATTTACCGTATCAACCGGTCATCCAATACATGATTAGACATAGAACTTGCTTGCTCGCAAATTTGATCGTCAATCATGAAAAAAAAGGTTATTGTAAAAATGTAGCCAAAAATGGGTCAAATGGGTAGTTTTCAATTATTATTACATTCCGGATATGGATATTGATTACATAGGGTATTCTATTTGCGAGACTTCCGACTTCAGGTCTAAGACATTGCACGAAGAGATAACAGCATATGAGGATAAAAGTACATCTCCAAATCCCCGAGCTCCAAATCTCCAAATCTTTCAGGACGAGCTCGATTATCATAGATTTAGTTATTTTACCATCGAAATCTTGATAATAGGTACCTACAACTTGGGTTGTCGACTACAACGGGCGAGCCCGTCACCACAGGGAGTTTTAACGATTAGTCGTTCTATCTCCCTGGAGTGAGCGTAGAAGACTGTGGACAAAAACAATCCGCCGTCTAGCTACACCACAACCCGTAAGAGACCAACGCCTTACCGCGAGATAGCCAGGGATGTTACCTGAAGGGCCGACACTCGCGCCCTTACTTTCAATTGTGACCAGATTTCTCCGGTCTCTCGATTGGTTCCGAGTTCGAGGTCGCTTGCGCGGTCCTCTCCCTTACGAAGCGGTGAAACGGTGAATACCGAATCTATCGTGGACTATGGCGTCCTTTGCCCGCCTCTTACCCAGGATCGGATGGCCAATGGTCATTTCAAGAGCAGTCACCGTAAGGTACGCAACCACCCCCGCTCTATAGGAAACAATACAGCTTCCAGACTCCCCCGACTGTTAGTCAGAGTGCACAATCGATTGGCTTGCGCCTCACGGTGCGCAGACCGTCCAGGAGCGCCAGAGGTTTGATTCCCAGGGGAAACTGACCAAGGTCAGAGTCCTACCCAGGTTCGCACCCCGTGCATGGAGGCCGTCGGATGGGTGTTGACCCGTGAGTGTGACCGACCCTGAACACATGGGTCTCCGTGGCCAACCCATCATGGGCCCATTAGCTCCCTACAGCTAATAGGTACCTACAGCTGGAAATATGTACCAGTTAAAGGATAAAAGATTTATTATTTCTGTTATCATAGTGCACATGGTAGCGATCTCTTCTGAATCGGCCATTCGCTTGAGAAATGTCACCTTGAATTTTGTACCCCGTTTAACCGGTCGTCACGGACGTTGTTAACCCTGAACTAGTGTAGCCAAAAAGATAAATCAATTAGTGTCGAGGGTTCACTGGACCTATATATTTTAATGCTCAAAAAACTAATATTTGACTAATTATCAGCATTGCTTCAATCATGTATTTTTTTTACCACCACAAAACCTACAAAACACATATTATTATACTATATTTTCGATATGCCCAAATACGCAGATATTTTTTCACATAAGAAACATAAACATGAAAACTTAAATATTATAGGCGATGACGATATTGTGTTAAAAGTAAAGGTTTATTTTAAACCATTTTATATATTAATTCGTTAAGTATACTAGACCTTTCTTTATTTGTTTGACTTTTCTTACAAAGAATACATTTCTATTCCCACACAGACTATGGACTTTTCTGTAGGTAATCCACAAGTATGTAAGTTTTTAAATAGGAAATATAACGATATGAGTGCATATTATTACGATTTACATCATACAAATATTAATTAACATTTTCACATTCATATTCGCAAGAACCAAACAACAAAAAAAAGAGTTATTTGATGAAGCATTTAAAAATCAATTAGGAAATTATTAATGGTATTTTTTCTTTAATGGAAACAGTCTAACTCTGTTTTCACATTGGAATTACCCGTTTTATCTTTATTTTTCTCGCATATATATATCGTTATCCGGTAGTTTTAAGAGTACAAGTGAATAAAAATTTGATTTTTCAAACTATGCGCAGCGTCAAAAAACAGTAAATTTATATATTATACACAACATTGAATATGATGAAAAATTTACGTAATCTAGTGTAGTGAGTCCGATAGCTGGACCTTCAAGGAAAAATTTATTGTTTGCCAAGGACCCACGGCGCTAGGTAAGGGTTAAAATAATTGTACTCCGGCGTTTCGAGATCTGGTTCACGGTCAGCACCGACTGGGAAAGAGTCGCATATTTTTTGCCCCTATAGGTAGGCACATAATTAATGTTAATCAAAGCGATACAATCTGCACAATACCTACGACGATATTAGTTCATTATCGTGAAACCAGGCGTGAATTATTGCACTGGTCATCTTGGTTTTCGTTGTACAATCCAAGTTGGAGAGCCGTTTTTTGCTAATGTTTTTTCAAATGTTTTCAAACGGGTTGAGATCGGGGGAGTTTCCGGGCCATTCAAGTACAGTGATTGAAAAACTAGACCGCCAGACTTTCTATCGACCCTCCAATATTACATTTGTTAGATTTAGAAATATTTAAAATTGATCACCTTCGTCAGTTCGCGAGTTACAAAAATACAGTTGGTATAACACAGCACAGCCAGAGACAGACCTTCTAGGTCTAGTTGGTTGTGCGATTTCGCCTCATTCGGATATGCTAGCATATTTATATGCATAGAGCTATGTTTTTCGCTATAATAATGTTTGTTCTTAATTATTCCTCATGTACAACAGTATGCATGTCCTTGTATTTTTTTTGTTCTTGTACGTTATAAATAAAATAAAATAAAAATAATAAATAATATTGTAGTAGTATTCTTGGTGTATTATAGCGAATTGCGATGTCAGGATCACTGCTGCATTGGTTGGTTGCGCTTATAGCTATCGGGACACCATCTTTACATTTTTTACACTGCCAAGAAAACATGATAGCTTTTGTAACCTTTTTGATCAATGTGCATTTTGTATGATGAATATGAATATCCACTATTTCGGAACTACATCCTTTGCATACTAGGATGGGTGCCATGATTTTTATTTGATTTTATATCAATTTATCGATTATATTTTATATCGATGTCACTCAACCGTCGAGGGTTTATTTTTCTTCTTTTATTGTTTTGTTGTACTTCGGTTGGCAGCTCTGCTATGACGTCAGTGGGTGTGAATGTTAAAATTACAATTATTTTTATTATTATTATCGCCCTCTGTTAGTGATTTCTATTACTTCATAAATCTCGTACGTCAGAGGAAAAGACTTTCGCTGGAATGGATGTGCTACACAATCAATAAATATCTTCACAGCTGACGAGGAGTTGTAGCCGTCAATCATAAGAATGAATGCAAATGCCGTAACGTCGATTTATCATACTTAACTCTGTATTTGCCGTTTTTTTACTTCATTATTATAATTCCGTCAATATCTCAAACATCTCCCAGTGTCACAAAATTAAGCCAGGCCGCCTTATTAACTCGAAAAAGCTCAAAGAAACATAAGTAACGGAGTTAGGCCAGGCGGTGCTTCAACCTAACGGTTATTGCTTCAATATTCGTCGCCTTTCCGCCCAAGCCGCCGGGGGCGGCCCTTTAAAAAATCGCCCAAGTGACGCGACGAAATTAGCAAAGGACACAGCTATGTAAGTGACTCGACTTTAACGCCCCCTTCGCCCCCTCCTCCAATCCACGCCCCCTTTGCATAGCCCCGGCCTGTTGTAAACACAAGCCATGTAGCGGGCGGATGGCCACGGTCGCGGCGCGGCGGTCCTAGCTGTGGAAGTCAACCGCTGTTACGCTGGTCTTCCAGATTTTGGCGTTTCTTTGTGACTTTGATTATTGCTGGATCCAGGATTATGATGATGACATGATAGATGTGATAGGCGCCGGTTATGATGCCTTTACCAAGTTTGCGAATAAATTAAAAAAAACGAGCATGTTATTCGAATCATCTGAGAGGGATCGATTCGAATCCAGAAGACACAATGCGTAATGCGAAGACCATTCCAGAAGATGCATTCCAGAAGTGATTTCTACTACAATGGAACCGCTGGGAGATAATAGTAAAATTATTTTCTGTATTTTTGCCGACTAAAGGTGGTATACTACAGCGTGGTACATGCCTCGGACATACGTGAACTGCCCAACAAAAAAGGAGTATAAATGGTTCAGGGTTTATCTATGTATGTTTTCCATTTCTTTATTACACCATAACTTCTAAACGCTCGAGCCGATTTAGAAGTATGTGGAATTGTTAGAATCGTTATATAATTCCGAGTGCCATAGGGTACCTTAATTATATCTACCACGGGTGTGTATACAGTAGAATGCAGTTGCGGTCTAGCCTACGCTGGACAAACGAAACGGCCCATAGCAACGCGAATGGTAGAACACATCAAAGGTGTTAAAAACGTTCAGCGAGAAAAATCGGCGATCTGCGAACATATATTGGATAGCGGAAGTAACCACTGGATGCAGTTTCAAAATCCCATTGTGCTATCCAAGGAACAATTCTACTTTCCTCGAATGATCCGGGAAGCCATTGAAAAAGAACCCCGAACTTCAATAGAGACGACGGTTACAAACTCTCTACGTGGAACCCTCTTCTTAAAATGTTTCCGCCGCCCAACGCCGAACGCAAGGACGTAAGACAGGATACAGTGAGTGCTGTGTGCAAGACGGATTTTCGAAATTCGCGCGCTCCGAGCCCGGCCCCCCACCATTGTTATAACCTACGCAGTGGCGGCAGCGGTATGCGGCCTACCCGCGGAACAACTGATTGACAGCTCATTCAGTCTACCCTGGACAACGGCGGCTGCAACGTCACCGAAACGTCGGGTGCTACAAATTTCACGCGGTAAATTCGTTTCTACTCTATTTATTAGGTTTACTGTATGTTCGACAAAAAATATCCACGTGACATATTTTTATATTTATGATGACTGTGATATATTTTTGATGACTGTGAAGTAAACTGACAGAATGCAAATCCGTCAAAAACGGGGAAGGTAGCTCCATTCGTTGTATTACAAAATAAACTATGAAGACATTGGTTGTGGATTTGGATTCATAATCTCTCATAATCTACAGTAGTTAACTATTTTTTATATGTTTATTCATAATGTATCTGTAAATTAATACAAACAAAATATATTTGTTAATAATTCATACCTGTGTGTTCAGTGAGATTATACAAAATTACATATATACCTTTTAAAATGGTTCCAACATAATTTTATAATATATATATATATATATATATATATATATATATATATATATATATATATATATATATATATATATATATATATATATATATATATATATATATATATATATATATATATATATATATATATATATATATATATATATATATATATATATATATATATATATATATTTGATTGTAAATGTGTAAATTATTATTTTTTCAAATTGAAATTATGTTTATCACTAAATAAATGAAATGATAAAATAATGAAAGGGCACTTATCTGGTCTGTGGTGACCAGGAGTGACTCCACGCCTTCTTCTTCTCCTCCCTCAGTGTTTGCTGGTGTTTCCTGCTGTGGCACTAGAACCCGATCAAAATGGCCTCCCACCGTCTCCCACAGCGGCAACACAACAATGCGAGACGAGAATGAATGCTGGAAAATAATAGGCGATTAGTGTTTCTTAAATATTAATGATTGTTATAAAATGTATATCAATATTTCGGCTCAGCCGTCGTCAAGATATGTGACATTTCTGAAATCGAACAATTCGTTGAAAATTTAAATTCAAGGAATCGAACAAAAAGAAATGGATTAATAATATTTTACACGATTTAGTTAAGGTACCATAACCAACCGTGCAAAACGCTATTTTAAAATGAATGATTATAAATTAAAAGAAAAAGCATTTGATGATTATGATAATATGATAAACCTTATTAATTTTGCCTATTGAGACCGGAACCTTTGCAAGCGCCTAAAATATAAATATAAGCCAATTCCCAAGATTTGACGTCCCTTTCTTTTGCATTATCCCCAAGGCATTTTATTATTTTAACTTTAAAACATTGATCAAAAGATAAATTATGCGCCCTGGCATGCAAAGATATTGGGAGTTGGCTTTCATTTCCTACACTAGCCCTATGATTATTTAGTCTAATATTAAGTGGTGTTGTTGTTTCACCGATATAAAAGGCATCACAAGTCCTGCACAGAAGTTGATATACTATATTTTTTGAAATACAACTGCAATGAAAGGGAACCCTGTAACTATTAGTAGTATTTGGACTGGTAAAAAAAGGACTTAGATCTAACAGAGGACAAGTTTTACAACGTGGACGACCACAAGGTTGAAGCCCAAAAGTATTATTACCAATAGAGAAATTTTGATTATTTTTTGTTTTGTTTAATATTGATCTAATATTAGGTGGTCTGCGGAAAGATAAAATTGGCGGTGAATCTAAGAGATCCTTAGTGGATGCATCATTAGAAATGATGGGGAATAAATCAGATAATATATCTCGCAGTTTCTCAGCACCAGGAAAATAAGTGGTGCTAAGAAAGATTTTATTATTATTATTATTTTTATTTGAAGAAATTTTAGGTTTTGGTATATATTTTACTTCAGAGTTTAGAATATGTTTATCCAATAGAGAATTTTTGTAGATTTCCATAGATTATAATCCAATATCCAAGACAGAAAGAATTTCGGCTTTTGTAGATTATTTTTTACAACCTTTTGTGAAAAATCTAAATTCTCATATCAAAGACAGCTATCATTTTATTGATATTTTAAAGAATACTGTAATTCCAAAGTCAGACGACCTATTATTTGTTACTATTGACGCCATATCCCTGTATACCAATATTCCTCATAATTTAGGATTGGAAGCCATTTCTTATTTTCTTGATGAGAGACCTCATCCTCAAATACCTTCTACGGATTTTCTTTGCAAATTAGCCGAGTTTGTCTTAACGTGTAATGCTTTCTCCTTTGAAGATGAATTTTATCTTCAAATTAAAGGGACTGCTATGGGCACGCGAATGGCACCTTCGTATGCCAACCTTTTCATGGGATTATTCGAGCAAAATTTTCTTCAAACGCAAAATTTAAAACCCATATTATGGTATAGATTTATTGACGACATAGTAATGATTTGGCCACATGGACAAACTACTCTAACAACCTTTCTTGACGACCTAAATAATTTTGGCCCTTTGAATTTCACTCATACCATTTCTAAATCACAAATTACTTTCTTAGATGTTGATTTAACAATTTCCGAAGGTAAAATTAAAACCGCGATTCATATAAAACCTACAAATAAAGAACAGTATTTACACTTTTATAGCTGTCATCCATTTCACACCAAGAGATCCATTCCCTATTCAATGTCCATTCGCGGACACCGTTTAGTTAACAACAAAGAAAATTTAGATAAATATCTCAATAATCTAAAGCAATCTCTTCTTGAAAGAAAATACCCTGCTCCTCTATTGGATAAACATATTCTAAACTCTGAAGTAAAATATATACCAAAACCTAAAATTTCTTCAAATAAAAATAATAATAATAATAAAATCTTTCTTAGCACCACTTATTTTCCTGGTGCTGAGAAACTGCGAGATATATTATCTGATTTATTCCCCATCATTTCTAATGATGCATCCACTAAGGATCTCTTAGATTCACCGCCAATTTTATCTTTCCGCAGACCACCTAATATTAGATCAATATTAAACAAAACAAAAAATAATCAAAATTTCTCTATTGGTAATAATACTTTTGGGCTTCAACCTTGTGGTCGTCCACGTTGTAAAACTTGTCCTCTGTTAGATCTAAGTCCTTTTTTTACCAGTCCAAATACTACTAATAGTTACAGGGTTCCCTTTCATTGCAGTTGTATTTCAAAAAATATAGTATATCAACTTCTGTGCAGGACTTGTGATGCCTTTTATATCGGTGAAACAACAACACCACTTAATATTAGACTAAATAATCATAGGGCTAGTGTAGGAAATGAAAGCCAACTCCCAATATCTTTGCATGCCAGGGCGCATAATTTATCTTTTGATCAATGTTTTAAAGTTAAAATAATAAAATGCCTTGGGGATAATGCAAAAGAAAGGGACGTCAAATCTTGGGAATTGGCTTATATTTATATTTTAGGCGCTTGCAAAGGTTCCGGTCTCAATAGGCAAAATTAATAAGGTTTATCATATTATCATAATCATCAAATGCTTTTTCTTTTAATTTATAATCATTCATTTTAAAATAACGTTTTGCACGGTTGGTTATGGTACCTTAACTAAATCGTGTAAAATATTATTAATCCATTTCTTTTTGTTCGATTCCTTGAATTTAAATTTTCAACGAATTGTTCGATTTCAGAAATGTCACATATCTTGACGACGGCTGAGCCGAAATATTGATATACATTTTATAACAATCATTAATATTTAAGAAACACTAATCGCCTATTATTTTCCAGCATTCATTCTCGTCTCGCATTGTTGTGTTGCCGCTGTGGGAGACGGTGGGAGGCCATTTTGATCGGGTTCTAGTGCCACAGCAGGAAGCACCAGCAAACACTGAGGGAGGAGAAGAAGAAGGCGTGGAGTCACTCCTGGTCACCACAGACCAGATAAGTGCCCTTTCATTATTTTATCATTTCATTTATTTAGTGATAAACATAATTTCAATTTGAAAAAATAATAATTTATATATATATATATATATATATATATATATATATATATATATATATATATATATATATATATATATATATATATATATATATATATATATATATATATATATATATATATATATATATATATATATATATATATATATATATATATATATATATATATATATATATATATATATATATATATATCTATATATATATATATATATATATATATATATATATATATATATATATATATATATATATCTATATATATATATATATATATATATATATATATATATATATCTATAATAAAATACGATGGTTATGAGTGCATGGCTTGGTATACTAGCTGGTTGTGCCCTTTCCTTTGCCGAAGGCGCCTAGACGCTGAATTATAAAACGACGCCAGTTCGTAAAAAACCAGAGCAAGTTATTCTTTATTTGAGGTCTCGAGGGGGCTGATGCTAATGTAGTGTTTTATGAGACTACTGGGTTCTTAAGATTGGAGAATGAAGCGCTTCAAGATAATTTCTTTAATGGAATTTATATTGCAATGGATATAATTTACAGGAAAAAAGACGGTGCTTCTGCGTGGAATCTGTTCCACCTCTCAACATCATTGAAATGTGATCTACAAAAAGCAAGAAAATCATACATCATGCGATTGTCTAAAAACAGCAAGAGTTACGCTTGCTGGCTTCGTAATTGATACAAGTTTCGCACACTACTTTTTTATAAACCTTTGCTGAAGCAACTAAAAAATCGCAAAAGTACGCAAACTTCACAAAAATAACGGAAGTAACAGCACTCACGCCGATATACATACACAATATAATATAATAATAATAATATATTATATAATACACAACAGAAAATAAAATGGAATATATCTCACACACACAACCCACAACCTCACACTGTAAACGAACGACTCAATACAGAAACATACTATATTTCAAGCAGTTAACAGTAAATATTATAAATATAGAAATATATGAACACTTTAGGAAAAATAACAAAAAATATTGGCCAGAAGTATATTTATATAGTTTAGAGGAATTTTGTGCGCATTTACGTTATTTTATTTTATTGCAATATTTATTTATATATTTTTTTTATGTGAATTTTGACATTTAGGTTTTAATATGTATTATTTTTTACCCTAATTGATTTTTTATTGTATTGACACAGGTATTATTTTAGTTACTTGTGCTTATAGTTACAAAGTTTTTGTTAATTTATTGATTTAAATTTAAATATTACTTTAATTCCAGATTTATAATTAATAATTACATTTGCACTTATCTTATATTTTATTTGATTATTAATATTTCTACTGCATTTTTTAAAATGTGGTATTGTTAAATTATTTGCTGTTAATGACCCCTCCACACGTTGGCGAATGTTCGTGTCCAAGTTGGTGTAAACAACTACTAAGGAAACATATATGGAAAACTCCTATGGCAGATACGCCAACATCACCACAAAAAATATGAGCTGTGGTTGTCAGCCTGCGAGACGCGCCTGCGCACTCTGCGCACCTCTTCTATATTGACAGCTCCGAGCTGTCAGCAGCTGGCTGTCTTTTTTTATTTGAAAATCCGCATCTTATACGTTACCTATTCTGTAACACGAATATTCGCCAACATGTGGAGGGGGCATAAGGCTGCTTCTGCTTTTCGATTCTATTTGACATATTTTTTAACTTTATTTTCATCGGCTACTTTTATTTACATTTTATAATTACATAAATTTTAATTGTTCTTGAATTTTGAAACTTCACAATCTACTTTATCGAAGATATTCTTGCGATCGAGTTCTGGGAGCTAATGGGCCCATGATGAGGTGGCCACGATGACCCATGTGTTCAACCAGTCTCCCCTGGGAATCAAACCTCTGGCGCTCCTGGACGGTCTGCGCACCAAGCGGCGCAAGCCAATCGACTGTGCTCTCCGACTAACAATCGGGGGAGTCTGGGAACTGTATTATTTCCTATAGAGCGGGGGTGGTTGTCTACCTTACGGCGACTGCTCTTGAAATGACCATTGGCCATCCGATCCCGGTTCAGAGTCGGGCAAAGGACGCCTTGGTCCGCGATAGATTCGGTGCACACCGTTTCACCGCTTCGTAAGGGAGAGGACCGCGCAAGCGACCTCGAACTCGGAACCAATCGAGAGACCGGAGAAATCTGGTCACAATTGGAAGCAAGGGCGCGAGGATCGGCCCGCCAGGTAACACTGGCTATCTCGCGGTAAGGCGTTGGCTTCTTGCGGGTTGTGACGTAGCTGGACGTTGGATTTGTTTCTGTCCAAAGTCTTCTAAGTTCACTGCAGGGCGACAGAACGAGAAAATCGTTAAAACGTCCTGTGGTGACGGGCTCGCCCGTTGTAGTTGACACCGCAAGTTGCGATCGAGTTCTTTTGCATTATTGACGATTAAATGTGAGATGTTTTGTTTCTAAATGTATACGTTCGAAATGATTGTCCAAAACTATCAACAAGTTTTCAAAACTTTTATACAAGGTTATTGTCGTAAGATATGGTTCTTGAACACAGTTTATAGTTCCATCCCAAGCATCACTAGAAGCTATGATTATGTTCTCTTCTGTAGCATTTAATAGTGATGTAGGTACCTGATTAATTTTATGGTCGGTTAGTATAAAGTTTGCTGCTAACTGCGGAACTGCATTACTACTGTTACGACGTAAGGCTAATCATTTCCTTATAGTTTCACGAAGGACGCTTATGACAGAAGAGTTTTGACTTATCCGTTGCCATAAATGCTAAGAAATAACTTACCTTTGAAAACTTCCAATAAAAAGAGTGATTATCATATTATTTTACTATTAGTTAAATTTTAATAATTTTTAATATTTCTACAAAGGACTCTTATTATTATATTATCATATCATATTAGTTGCATTTTAATACCGTTTTATATTTTAACAGCGGAGGCTTATGACAGACGACTTTTGACTTATCTCGTTACCATAAGTGCTGAGAAATTACATAGCATTAAAAAAAATATATAAAAATAGTGATTATCATATTATTTTTATCATTAGTTACATTTTAATAAGGTGATGCAGATAAAACCTCATGTGTTTTTTCAAGTAAACAGATGGAAAATGATTTCTGAATACAAAACAGGTCTCAGAGGTTAAAACCAGGGATCAATTCGTTGCACTAACACAGTATAGTTTACCTCATGTATATATTTAGGCCGGTATACGAGCTGCAGAGGTCTCGGTACGCCTGAGAATTTCTAGTCAATTACGATAAGTCAATAGGAGACACGAATATGAGACTCGAGTACTGTACTGTACACATACATCAATTATTTTTTACATAACGGTAACATACCTATTTATAAGCTTAAATTTCCAATTTCATAAACATTGGTTGACATTTAATAGAGCAACGCACTTTATTTAAGATTATGCGCACGCAGTAGGTATATTGATTTCGTAGAGAATCGTACGTTTGGGCGGTTTGATCAGTACAACTGCGCTACTAATGCCTATGACCGGATGCTGGATTTGGTTATATCAAACATGGTGATGTGGTTGCATCACATGCACTTGAACCTCTCGTTGATGAGTATCAACTCTGGGCTTATAGCCGTTGATTGGAATGTGCCGCTATCCGTCGTTGGTCTGAACGTATCCGTGCACACGTTTTACAAAACGAATCATAATGTCTCTTTGATTCATCTCCTGACTAGCGCGGCTGTCTGACTAGATTCTTGCACGGCCCGTTGGCAAAGTGGTTAGGTCCCCTGATCTTATATTGTAAGATTCGATTCTCCGCTGGGTCACCATTTCCGTTGGGATAAAATTAACGGAATTGCATTTTAATTCTGTCGATCGAATGCAAAAACAAGACTTACACTTACACGCACACACACAAACGAAGTGTTTATACACATTACAGTAGGGTTGGTTGTAAGAAATTGTCGTATACTAATAAACCTGCTCATTGAGAAATTTCAAAATAAATTGTAGAAACAAACCAACAAACTAGCAGACAAACGATGAAACTTTTCCACGGCCTTGCTAAAAGAATTTGGTTTTGTTATAGAAAACCACAGTTCCACCCTATGGTTCATGTTATGAGATTTATTGGATTTTCTTAGTAAGGCATTATTGGACTTGCGTCAGATTCACAATACAGGCCAAAAAGGACACTAGTATTTAAAGGAATCACATAATGTGTTACATAATATAGCCAGCAGTAGTGTTTGGTAGTGTTATCTCCACAAGCTATACAATTGGTCGTATCTAAAGAGTGTACGTAAGAATTACCCCATCCCCAGTTATGTAAACTTAAACGGTAATACAATAACGGTCGAGCGGGAAATCCGTCAAGGTTCTTAATGCCATTTTAATCCTATCTATGTGTCTCAGAATTCAAAAAATATTGATGGATCAAGATTACGCTGGTACATGAACTAAGTCGAAATAAATAAAATGTATATAGGGTTAAAAAGAACACCTCACCAGTAATCCAGTGACGATCCACAAACTTCTTTACAAGAGAGTTGCCGGGAGCGAAAGAGAGCTCTGCGGCGGCAGGCACTCTTATCAATGACGGCGCCAGTATATCTGTCAAGGCCGTGGCTATGCAAGTAAATAATGACATCGCTTCTGCGTTAACTTCTCAATGAATGGACATCATTTTTTAAATTGTTTATTTCCTGCCTTCCTTTGTTCCCGATACAAATGTCAATAAAACGATCACTTGAAACATTGTAGACGTATTCACGTCATCTGACCGGACCGCGGATCCGGTGTCGCGAACACAAACACACCCACTATTTTCTAGGGCAACTGTGAAGGTGACCCTAAGTATTTTGGTTACGACTCTTTACGCGAAAAGTAATTATTGCTCTAAAATTATCATAACCAACAGAGCATTTATTGATTTGAACCAAAAAACTGATAGCAGGGGGTTATACCATATCTGGAACTGACAAACTTTTGATCAACAACATTAGTTGTTAGGATAAAAAAAACGGTTTCTTCTCTAAGACCAAATTAGTAAAATAAATGTTATTCAATCAAATCCAGATATGAATCATTACTACGTAAGAATAATGTATATCCTATATTTGTATATTCTATTAATCGGTATAAATTAATAGTTTTCCCTATAGGTACGATCATTGTGGCTTTTGTAGCCCAATGGTGAGTGCGATAACTATTACCATAGTCACTTCATAGATGCCGTCGTATCGTTTAGCCTAGCACCGACTTAGGAAGTAAAACTATCCTAGAGTGAAGCAAAACTCAGCAAAAGCACAAAAAAATGGGAGATAGCCCAAGCATATCCAAAATCATATTATATCAGTAAAAAATTAATGTACGACAACATGTTGATTTTAGATTTCTTTGGGAGGCTATATTTAAAATCTTTGTTAAATTCTCTTTGTTAAAATCTCTATTTAAAAGCTCTATTTAAATTCATGAACAGATATAGGTCGTATGATTCTCATGCATAGACACAAGGTTTCGTGACTATTGACAGGGTGATGGGTGTTAGATAGTATGCCATGGTGACTTGGATACATAGTACAGCAAGACTTTTGAGAGGGAATAGAGAGACTAGGGTCGTCTGCGTGATCCCGGTCGTTGCGGTCTGCGCGGTAGTACCAGCTTGGGACTGGATTGTGAAAACCTAAACTACCGCGACGCCAGAATCGCCGCCCGCATATACCAACATTGCGGGTTGTCAACTACTCCGGGCGAACCCGCCACCCCAGGAAGTTATAACGGCATTGTGTCGTCCTGACAGTCAGACTAACTAAGCCAACGGCCCGTAAGAGTCTAATGCCTTACCGCAAGGCACTGGGAAGAGGAATAGCGGACTGAGCTCGCACCCTTACTGGCAGATTTGGACGGATTTCTCCATCCTCCAGCCTGGTCAAAGATTCAAGGTCGCTTGCGCGGCCTCTACCTAATGTTAGAGGTAATTCAGTTCGAATTTATCGGGGCACTCTTGCCCGCCAATGGCACTCGGGATCGGGTGAGCAACAGATCGTTTCAAAGGTGGCTGACATCAGGTCAAGACTATCCCCGCTGCTTAGCAAACGTACGCTTTGTAGAGTCCCTGATTAGGTTGCTTGGGTGCACAATGGATTATCTTATACCGTTTATAAGTAGTTAGAACAGTGCGCCTCTATTAAACCTACCACGAAAATCGCCATATTGAACATAATAATAAAAGATTAATTAATTTTTGATTGACGCTTACGGTGGTACGGTCACGTAAAGCGACGTCCTGATGATCACATGGTGAAGCTTGCCCTAGACCTGCTAACGACGAAACGAGCTCTTGGAAGACGATCCGCTACCTGGTTGACGACGGTTGAAAAAGACCTGAGAGAAGCTCATCTCGACGCCGACACAGTACAAGATCGTGCTTAGTGGAGTAGAAGGACAACTTGGGTTGTCGAATACAGCGGGTGAGCCCGTCACCTCAGGAAGTTTTAACGAGTAGTCGTTCTATCTCCCTGGAGTGAGCGCAAAACAAGACACAAACAAACTTGAGGACAAAACAGTCCACCGTCTAGCTCCGCACAAGCCCGTAAGAGGCCAACGCCTTAACCGCGAGATAGCCAGGAATGTTACCCGGCGGGCCTACACTCACGCCCTTACTTCCAATTCTGACCAGATTAATCCGGTCGGAACCAATCGAGAGACCGCAGAAATCTGGCCACAATTGGTAGTTAGGGCGCGAGTGTCGCCCGCCAGGTAACATTACTGGCTATCTCGCGGTAAGGCGTTGGTCTCTAACGGGTTGTGGCGTAGCTATGTAGATGGTGGACTGTTTTGTCCCAAGTCCTCTACGCTCACTCCAGGGAGATAGAACGACTAATCGTTAAAACTTCCTGTGGTGACGGGCTCGCCCGCTGTAGTCGACAACCCAAGTTGTTAGTAAGAGTGCCGCACGGTGCGCAGACCGTCCAGGAGCGCCAGAGGTTTGATTCCCAGGGGAAACTGACCAAGGCCAGAGTCCTACCCAGGTTCGCACCTCGTGCGTGGAGGCCGTCGGATGGGTGTTGAACCGTGAGTGTGACCGACCCTGAACAGAATGGGGTCTTCGTGGCCAACTTAGCAAGGGCCCATTAACTCCCTAAGGGTAGGAGTAGAAGGACATATTGAGATGTCAACCACAACGGGCGAACCCGTCACCGCAGGACGTTTTAACGATTCATCGTTCTATCGACCGTGCAGTGAGCGTAGAAGACTTAGGACATAACTAATCCGACGTCTAGCTACGCCACAACCCGTTAGAGACCAACGCCTTACCGCGAGTAGCCAGGTATGTTACCTGGCGGGCGGCACTCGCGCCCTAACTACCAATTGTGACCAGATTTCTCCGGTCTCTCGATTGGTTTCGAGTTCGAGGTCGCTTGCGCGGTCCTCTCCCTTACGACAAAGTAGGTCGTAAGGGAGAAGGACAGTAGGAGGACAAAGTAGGTCGACTCCAAGTAAATGGGACAGGATCTAAGAAGAAGAAGAATCAATGTTTGATCTATGATTGCCATCTACACAGGTAGCCAAATTGTAGTACGTCGTTGATCAATCTAATATGCTATATAATAAATGGTATCACGAAGCAGTATAATTTAGTACTAGTTTAGCAGTAGGTACCAGTTTATTCCGAAGTAGTACATTTCGGTGCACCCTGCATATAGCCGGTCTAAAACTTTCTTCAAACTCTCACAGGAAGGACATTAGGCGAAATATGGCACATTGGAAGAATTCAAACTACGATCAAGCAGCTTCCAAAGGCTCGAAAGACGCTGAAAATGCGCAGCGACGCTGCCGATGGCGTCGAGGCGCCTTAACGGCCGCGCCTCGCTGCAATCGCTTCCGTTGCCTGTTTCACACGACATTTTCCAACGCTTCACCTTGCGGATGCTACTCATAAACATTGAGATCACATCCAATTGGTTCCTAGTGGTTACGTGCAGCTTGGGTAGTCTTGGCCGAAAATCAATGTCATCTGGCCAGCCCAACTCACGGTTCAACTCCAATCTGGTAGCCTCCTCGAAGATGTCAATCTTAAATGACAAATATGCTTGATTTTAATTAGAATATTTAAAATTAAATTACAATGTGTGATTGTTTTCATTACCTACCTACTATTAATTTTAAAGATACCTTGATTGTACGTGTCACTGCAATTAATCATCTTTTATACATTAGTATATTAAATAGAATAAAAACACGACTGCGGTTAAAGAAAGTGAACTATTTTATTTATAATTATTTTTATTACGGTTCTTTTATGGCATACATATTTTTGGTTTATGTATTTATCCATATAGATACAAGTATATTTCCGGAATGTGCTCAATTAGACGTATCATTTGACATTAAACACGATATATTTATGTTAATTTATTGATAGTTGGACATTTAGACAACTACTTACTTGATTTTTTAGTGTGGTATGACACTCGGGATGACATAACGATTATAACAATACTACAGACGTCTAAATCGGTTCAAGCGTTTAGAAATTATGATGGAATTAAGAAACTGAAAACATACATAGGTGAATCCTAAACACGTTACACTCTTGAAATATTGTACACTCTACGTTACCCCTTTTTAACACTCTTGCAATATTGTATATTTCATATAATAATAATTAAGTTAAAGAGGCTGTTAAAATATTAGACAATATTGATAGTTTCTGAACTATAATTAATAAATAGCTATTGGATTTAGAGTGTTCTGGAACGGAGATAGAACTGACAATGATGGTTCAATTTGTTCAAAATATTATATCTATGAAAGATGTCAATATATTGTAATTATTATTAGTATTCAATCTTTAATAGGGAGTTAATAGATAGTATTTTGTATATCTACAAATATTATTACTCCATTACATTAATATCTAGTAACAAAATTTTTTTTTGTAATATCAGCTGGCAATCTAAAATAAATAATAAATCGCCTAAATAATGTACAGGAGTAAGCCTAGCTAGATGTGTGAGATGCCTAGGGTTACATGGGATTAAGATCAATCAATTTTTCGCTTTATATTAATTTAGAGGTCATTATTTTATCCTAGTGTAATCTTAGTTGAAATATAAGATATAAAATATGAAATAAATAATATGGCAATGCTAGACAACTGGGGCTGCAACGGCGTAGTGTTTGTAAATCCATAATCCGCGAAGCTCCGAACCCCAAAGTGCATCCGCACGTAGCGGAGCAGTCGCTGTCGCGGTTCGCCGACAACTTTTCGTCGACATACAAAAAAGTTTTATAGACACTTGGAAACCGCGGGCTTTCAAGGCGGTCGACCCGCGACATTCTAAATAGTTAATTCCGCAAGGGCGTGCGGCTGTCTCTCGGTGGGGGATATGTTTAGTTCGGGGGGCAGGGATTGTATACCTACATATATGTAGGCCGGACAAATCTCGATAACGCTTTGCCAAAGTAGTTGGCAGCACTCGAACAAATTGATACCACGATGGGGGAGGAGATGCAACTTCTTTATGTTACTCTCACGGAGACGTCGGAAGTGTTCGGAGATTTGGGGCTTCAGTATCCCAGATAACATCGAAGACTGACGAGTTCAACATAGCATCGAGCATTGTGAATGTGACCGTGCGGCTAGTCCACTTGATCACAAATACTAGGCTGTGGTATATGTATTCAGTATTCAGTGTATTTGGGTATTTTTTACACGAATGCCCAACAAAAAGGGATTGTAATGTGATCAGGTTTCATCTTTGTATGTTTTCCGTTTCTTTATTAAACCATAACTTCTAAGCGGTCGAATTGATTTAGAACTGTGTGATATTGTTAGAATAGCTATATCATCCCGAGTGTCAAAAGGTACATTAACTGTCCAAATATCAAGTAAGTAGTTGTCTAAATGTTCAAATGTAAATAAATTGACATAAATAAATCGTGTTTAGTGTGGAAATGAAAGATCTGGTGGAGTACATTCCGGAAATATACATGTATCTATATGGATAAATACATAAAACACAAATGTTTCGTAAAAAACCGTAATAGAAATAATTACAAATACAAAAGTTCACTTTCTGTAACGGCAGTCGGGATTTTTATCCTTTTTAATATATTTACTTTTTTGTTACATATTAAAGGTCCATTATTCATTAAAAATATGCATTTTTAATTAGTTATTAAGTCTACAATATTTAATACGCAAATAAAATACATAACCTTAAAACAAAATTAAAAATAATAAATGCATCGTACGTTCTTCAAAAACACTTTTGTGGAATAGTAACGTTGGCTTAGTTAACACTTCTTCACCTTATCTTTGAATATTTGTACTAATTTTACCTGCCTGATATCGGCAGTTAGTCTGTTGGAGATAGATTGAGCGATCACACATACAGACCGTTCAGATTTTATTACAGCTTTTTTATTAAGCTCCACCACATGCCCTTAAGAGGCCAACGCCTTAACCGCGAGATAGCCAGGAGTGTTACCTAGCGGACTTACACTCACGCCCTTACTTCCAATTACGACCAGATTACTCCAGTCTCTAGATTGGTTCCGAGTTCGAGGTCGCTTGCGCGGTCCTCTCCCTTACGAAGCGGTGAAACGGTTGTGTACCGAATCTATCGCGGACCACGGCATCCTTTGCCCGCCTGTTCACCCAGGATCGAGTAGCCGATGGTCGTTTCAAGAGCAGTCGCCGTAAGGTTGCCACCACCCGCGCTCTATAGGAAACAGTACTGCTTCCAGACTCCTCCGACTGTTAGTCAGAGTGCACAGTCGATTGGCTTACGCCGCACGGTGCGCAGACCGTCCAGTAGCGCCAGAAGGTTGATTCCTAGGGGTAAGTAGCCCTAAGGCCAGAGTCCTACCCGGGCCAGCGGGGGTAGTTAACCTTACGGCAACTGCTCTTGAAACGACCAATCGACTGCTCTTGAAACAGCCGGGCAAATGCCGTGGTCCGCGATAGATTCGGTAACACCGACACCGTATCACCGCTACGTAAGTAAGAGGACCACGCAAGCGACCTCAAACATATAACCAGTCGGGAGACTGGAGTAATCTGGTTGCAACTGGAAGAAAGGGCGCGAGTATTGGCCCTCTGTTTAACGGACAACACTCGCGTATTAAGGGCGAGTGGCGTAACTAGACAGTGGACTGTTTTCGCCATAAGTCTTCTACGTTCATCTCACGGGAGATAGAACGATCTAATATCGTTAAAACTACCTGAGGTGAAAGCTTCGCCCGTTGCATTTGACAGCTCTAATTGCGCTGTGATTAGGTTAGTTGTAAGAGATTACAATGTGGCAGTAACCTCTTCTTTATGTGTTTTAATTTTTAAGTGGAAATAATGAGATTATTATTATTATTAAAGTTGTCAAACTCGATCACACAATTTGTTTATTTAAACAATCTCATATAGCAGCAAAGAATTTTTCGCTTGTCCCCCCAAAAATATCTGCGTAAACTTGCAATCTCACAAGTGACCTGCGATTAACCTCTACCCCATTAGCACCCTCTGCTATCTCCTTAAGTTTTAGTTCTCCTTAAGGTCGGGCGTTTCTATTAGCGGCTTACTGAAGGTCGAAATAAATTAGCCCACTATCTTAGCTGCAATATATCTCTCCTCGATTTCGCAGCCTTTGATAGCTCTTGAAATATACGTGAGATTCTAGGGCTCGGTTGCGCGACTCGAAAAACGATCAAGTTAAGGGTCAAAAGAAACTATTAAAGGGCAAGTTAAGGGTAAGGGTAAGAAAACAAGTTAAGGGTAAAGAAACTATTAAAATCTGAAATTATAAACTTGCATACAATAAGAAATGTTCGTGTAGTTAATTTCTGAGTTTTTGAAAGCGGACTGTTTCCTTACTTTTCGGAGCTTTAAATCGGCAAGTCGGCACACGAATATGAAAATGATTTATATTAGAATTTTGCGAAATGTAAGTAGGTGAAGGTATAAAAAAGGAGCTATATGATTCGATAGTAATCGTAGATATTGTAATGAGATTCTAAGCTTCTAGATTAAGATTGAACGACTCTATAGAACAGCTTGAGGGTGAAAAGTAAAGAAACTATAAAAATCAGTACCTACTTACAAACTTTCATATAATGACAAATGTTTGTGCAATTAATTTCTAACTTTTTCTAAGCGGACTGTTTCCTTACTTTTCGGAGCCTTAAATCGGCTAGTCTGCATATGAATACCAAAAGAATTTATATAAGAATTTTAAAAAAAAGAAAGAAGCTATATGATTCGATAGTAATGTTAGATATTGTAATGAGATTCTAAGCTTCTAGATTGAGATTGAACGACTCGATAGAACAGCTTGAGGGTGAAAAGTAAAGAAACTATTAAAATCAGTACTTACAAACATTCATATAATGAGAAAAGCGGACTGTTTTTTTTCCTTTTCGAGGCCTTAAACCGACGAGTCAGCACACGAATATGAAAAGGATTCATATTAGAATTTTGAGGAATGTAAGTAGGTGAAGGTATGAAAAAAGAAGGAGCTATAAATTTCGATAGCAATCTTAGATATTGTACTGAGATTCTAGGCTGCTAGATTGAGGTTGCACGACTCGATGAAACAAGTTGAGGGTGAAATGTAAAGAAACTAATAAAATCTATACTTTCAAACTTTCATGTAATGAGAAATGTTCATGTAGTTATTTTTTAAGATTTTCAAAAACTGTTACTTCCTTTTCGAGGCCTTAAACCCACGAGTCAGCACACAAATATGAAAAGGATTTATATTAGAATTTTGCAGAATTTGCAACGCAACGCATTTATACACACATAATTTAATCACATATTGCTATATTTTATGTAAGGTAAAAACAAGTTTACCGTTTAAAATTTATAACACCTGACGTTTCGGCTATTTTGCAACCGCAGTTGTCCAGGGTAGTCTACCCTAGACAATGGCGGTTGCAACATCACCGAAACGTTGAGTATTGTTTTTATCTTATGTATAATGTCAAACAACCGCGATAGTCTTCGATTTCGTATATTTTATGTGTTTTCATGTTATATAATATGAAGAAATAACCAAGAAAATTTAAACTTTCATGTCTCTTAAAAGTATACATAATTGAGCATATTGTTTTTATTTGTAAAACATCAAATATATATAAACATATTGGTTGACATAATATATAAACATATTGGTCTGTAATTTGCATCAAATCCGATAACAACATTTTTTAAAAAACAAGGTTCTGGGTACTTTAGACGCAATGTTTCATTTTGTGATTTTGATCTAAATAGCAATCTTTATTGGTCAGTATCAATAAAATAATAATGTTATTTTTCATTTCATCAGTATCGATGTCACGACTCCATTTAGGAAGTATATTTTAGGACGCCCTTATATTTTTAAATTTCTAACATCTACAGATTTTAAAATTCACAAAGAATCCATTAAAAATGTAAGTTCTTCTATTGGTAAGTGATTGATTATGTGGTCGTTTAGGTAGATCGTCGTTTTTTTAACAAGAATCCGTCCAATTCAAGAATTCATTTGCATAATCCTAGTTCGCAAATAAACTGAAACTAAAAAAGAACGATAACATTTAACTGCCGATTGAAGAACCCGCCCTGATCGTTTGAACCCGGGAATTTTGGCGGGAAAACGCGTGTACCGGAAGTAGCCGCGGGAGGAGTCGATACTCGGACCGGAAATTAAATCAATTCCCGCCAAACTCCCGACCAAAGATCGCCGAGGGAGCACGACTCCACTCAGCGACTTTACGACCATCACGGAGAGCTCGCCATTTGGGATCGTGGATGCAGAGCATTGAGCGAAAAAAAGAAGATGGTCGCCGCGGCTTTAGTAGCTTCTTTGAAGAGAGATGTGGTTTGTTTATCTGCAGCCCAGTGTTATTTTTCTCACTGTTTTGCCTTGTAGGATGTTTCGCAAATATTAGTTTTAAGCACTGATCATCCAGTGACCAAAATACATAGTCTTCGTCGTTTTGTGATGTAAGGACCTCAGACTGCTTAAAGACCAGCCCGCATTTAGCTATTCAAGATATCTTCGGTATTTTTCTTATCAGTTTACACCTCAAAAGTCTCGACATTTCTGCATATTACTACTGTCAGAGTCTATGCTAGCTAATAGGGCCCTGTTGCAATTTGGCAACTAAGACCCATGTGTTCGGTCAAACTCACGGGTCCAATACCCATCCGGCGGTCTCCACGTAGAAGTGCGAGCCAGGGTAGGACGCTGGTCTCCCCTAGGAGTCAACCTTCGGGCGCTCCTGGTCGGTTTGCGTACCGTGCGGCGTCAGCCAATCGTTTGTGCATTTTGACCGTCAGCCGGGGGAGTCTGGAAACAGTACTGTCTCCTATAGAGGGGGGTGGTTGTTCACCTTACGGCAACTGCTTGAAACGACCAATCGGCTACCCGATACCGGGTGAAGAGCCGGGCAAAGGATGCCGTGGTCCGTGATAGATTCGGTAGAAATCGTATTACCGCTACGTAAGGGGGAGGACCGCGCAAACGAACTCGATCCTTAAACCAGTCAGGAGACAGGAGGTATCCTGAAGGTTAATTCCAGACGGAGAGAACGATCTAATATCGTTAAAACTTCCTAAGGTGACGGGTTCGCCGGTTGCATTTGACAGCTCTAGTTGTCAAGATTCTATGCCAATCCCTAAACAAGTTGGCTAAAGCCGGAGAGGAATGCTCAATCTAAGTCGGAATGCAATATAAGTCGGAGAGTAATGCTCAAGTCTTTAAAATGCTCAAGTCTGTAAAAACTCTTTTAAGGATTTGAAATACCTGCAGGCTTGCTCAATTCTAAAATTGCTTTTTTAAATAGTATAGCGACTGTTACTGAAGAGGTATCCAAGCTATCTGTCGTAGTTAACCTTTCAAATATTGCTTGTGGTGTGACGTTTATTAAACGAAAACCTGAAGGAAATGGTTTATTTTAGTTACATTGAAGCAATATGGGGAAACTTCATTGAAGCAAATGGGGAAACTGCTACGACTGTTAGAAATCATAGATATTTAATACTTCAGAAACAAGAAATTAGGGTCATTGCGAAAAAAAGCTATGCTCAATCCTGAGGGGTATTTTTTAAAAAATACGCCCGTTGCTGAACCTTTTTTCTAAGATTGACAACATATTGCTTGCAGCATTGATATAATTTAGCGGCGTGAAGTCCTCCAAACTATTTGCTATTAGAACAGTGTCATCTGCGTGATGTAGGTCATTTATGAGAAATTCGTATAATCTCTATTACTTTATTAAACCTATCTTTCGTTTTCGCTTTCCTTACAGCATTATTGCCCTATAGTATTATGATGGGCCCGACTCCGGTCGGTGAATTCCATGGCAGCTCCGTTTGTATTTATTATATCAGCATTGTTATAATTTAGCAGTGAAGTCCTCCAAACTATTTGCCATAAGAACAGAGTGTCATCTGCATGATGCAGGTCGTTTATGAGAAAATAGTCTAACCTTTATTACATTATATAACCTACCTTTCGTTTATCTTCTTTTACCAAATCACATCCACGATCCACGCCCCAAAAAATATCTGGTCAGTCGAAAGAAACTGCTGCATCGGAAATCTTATTGTAATCTTTCCAAGTTGCTGTGACAAAACTACTTTTACACAAAGAAAAATCTTTCATAATTTCTATAAAATCCATCGAACTTACGAAGAAAGACTTCGTTAGAAAGACGTATTTTTCGAAAATACGAATCTTTAGCTTTGGCTCATCTTTGGCTTTTCTCTTAACAATGATCTCTTATAGTTTGTCTATTGGGATTGTCTGCTCGAGCACTTCGCATCAGAAGGAAATTTCAGAGTTTATAGATAATAAACTAAGATTAATACACGATACATGTAGGTAACACATATACTCTATACCTGATAGGTAATGCATCTATACTCTTTCTTGGCTCGAAGAAATTGTTTGAATCCGGCGGTCGAAACTCTTGACTACTTTAAGATAGAATATATAATATTCTACTTTTAGATATGGGCCGAGAGAAACATCTAATTATGTTTCAACCGAAACCAAAACAATATTTTTAAACCACGCTTTTTATTTATGGCGAAAATAAAGTTTTTAGAGACTAACAATCTTGTAAAATTAAATGTAGGAATTAATAAAGAAATTACAAAAAAATATTAAAACACTTTATATATTGAAAAATAAACGGCAATCTATAAATTGATAAGTACATATTTTTTTTAATCTATTTATTTTATTTTTATTTATTTAAAGCAATGTACATAATAAGCAACAAGCGTAACAAATTATATTTAATATCTACACTTAAATAAAACCCACAGCAAGTTGTGTCACGCTTATAGTGAAGATCGGTCCCATGTCGCCCAACTAAGTATGAACACTTGTTCTAGGGCAGACATATTAAACAAATACTAGTTTAAAAAGAAAACATAATCAAAAGAAAAAAACGTAGTTTAAACAAAAAGAAAAAAAAGCGAAAATGGAAAAAAAAACATTGAATTAAATAAAAACATGCATAAAAATAAAATATGTAAATATATAATTATAATAAAATAAAACATTGAAGTAAATAGATAATTAAAGACACATATCCTTCGGTCAATAATAAACTATATAGTCATAACTTAAATTATAAATAAAATTTGTAATATTTGTAAGAAAAATAAAAAGTCACAATAAAATTATAATACCATTAATAGTAAAGTTTAATATATTTCCCAAGGCCTAGAGATCAAACCAAACAACGTTTTTAATCTGCTTTTTGCCTTTCGCTAAACACTGACATCAGAATCAAGACCATAAAGATTGTTTATCCGACGAATCATTTAGCGAGTAGACGAGCTAACTGGCGTATAAAACTTTATGCAAATTTGACTCCTACGACCGTTGGCCGACAATCCAAGGAACAATTCAAGGAACAGTTCTATCCAAGGAACAATTCTACTTTCCTCGCATGATCCGGGAAGCCATTGAAATAAGAAGAACTCCGAACTTCAATAGAGATGACGGCTACAAACTCTCTTCTACGTTGAACCCTCTTCTTAAAATGTTCCCGCCGCCGAACGCCGAACGCAAAGACGTAAAACAGGATACAGTGAGTGTTGTGTGCAAGACGGATTTTAAAAATTCCCGCGCTCCGAGCCCGGCCCCCCACCACCGTTATAACCTACGCAGTGGCGGCAGCGGTTTGCGGCCTACCCGCAAAACAACGGACTGACAGCTCTTTAGTCTACCCTAGACAACGGCGGCTGCAACGTCACCGAAACGTCGGGTCCTACAAATTTCACGCGGTAAATTCGTTTTCTATCCTATTTATAATGTCAAACAACCGCGATAGTCTTCGATTTTATATAAACTTTTATGTTGTCATTACTACTCTAAAATTTCAAGTAGTTAACACCTACAGTATTATAAATCATTCAGTACTGTTATTAAAAATAACTCACACATTATCCACTATTATAATACTGATAGACGTCTCATTTTGCGTCTTCAAGACAGAGGCTGTGTCCTGAAAATCAGGTCAGTTGATCTGAGGATATAACCAATTTGCAGCTTTCACTAATTCATCTTGCGGTGTTTGTCGTTATGATATCTAGCTTATTTAATTCTCTTTAGTTGTACCATTTTTTGTGCCTTTTATAATGCTGCGAATACAAAAAAAAATTAGATTATTGCATTATTTTTTTTTCAGTTTGTAGAACTATGTATTCTGTATTTTTAATGTTACGTCTAGGTTGTTTGATAATGCTGAAATATATTATTATCTATTTTACATAGGAGTCTACTTAAGTCTGTAGACTACTTAAGACTTTTAGTCTCAATATAGGACTTAATTTATTAAATAAATTGTCTGATAAATTAAAAGCGTTATATTTTCAAGAGATCCATCCGGGTATATCTGCTTAAAATCAACATCTATCTGCTTAAAATCAAAATCAAATCGCATAACGACATTTTAAGTTACTCTGAAAATAACATCGTAATTAATTTAATGTACATCTTTTTTTATTTACGATTTTAATATTATAGTCTTTTTTTTGTTAACTGAATTAATTTTGGAGTAACTTACAAATTCTTTGTTAAATTGAGTAACTAATTTTAAAAAAGAAATTAAAATACTTAATCATTCCTTCATATTTGTAGTTCTACATTCCTACATGGAAATAAATCTCTTTATTCTTCACTGGTTGACTGAAATAGTGTGTAGCACGTTGAATTTCGCCACGCAAGATATATTTACTCAATATTTATTCTACTCGTGATTTTACAATTGGTTACTCAGTTACGTACGGTACGTAAACAAGTGTGGCTATGGCTAAGGCATTTGTGCGACTCGATTTGGTCGTGTGTCTCAATTGTTTGACGTTCACGTGTCGTGACGAACGTGGCTCGTGAGACACAGATGCCCTACACATCCTCTCCGCTCCGCGAAAGTGACCTCTGCGCACCATACACTTAAGGCACGTTTCTAATAACGTCGTTATTTCTTTCTATCTTCCTCTCCGTATTTTATATCACATATTATTTTGTGCGCGGATGCGGATATTCCGCACGGGAAGAATGTGATTAGGGCCGGCAGAGTTTGAGTTAGGTACTTCGTAGTATCTTTTAACTACAGCGCGAGTGACATTCCGCGGATCCAATTTCGAGGGTGGGGGCAGATATTTTGTTTTTATCTAGGACAAACGATAAAATACAAGTTACAAAACTATTCTCCCATAAAAATGGATATTAAAGACAACACCTAGAGTTGTCAACTACAACGGGCGAACCCGTCACCTCAGGATTTTTTAACAAAGTGTATCGTTCTGTCTCCCGTGAGGTGAGCGCAGAAGACTTAGGACAAAACAATCCACCGTCAAGCTCCGCCACCTGCCCGTCAGAGGCCAACGCCTTACGGCGAGGCACCGGAAAAGGTATCCAACGGACAGCCTCGCCCCCTGACTACCAGTTTTGGCAGGATATCTCCGCCTGGAATTAACCTTCAGGATACCTCCGTCCTCCCGACTGGTTACGAGTCCGAAGTCGCTTACACGACCTCTACCTGTTGTATTACAGCGGTAATTCAGTTAGAATTTATTGCGGACCTGGACGTTCTTTGCCCACAGTGCCACACGGGATCGAGTGGCCCAAGGTCATTTCAAGAGTGGCATGACAACAGGTCAACATCCACCCCCGCTGCTTAGGAAACAGAGTATTTCCATAGTCTCCAGACCCCTTCAGCAATTAGTCAGAATGCACGACCGGATATTAAAGACAAAAGACTGTCTTGTCATAAATCTAATAAGGTTTTTTTTTATAATAGGGTTTTTTAAACCCTTTGCACTCGGCGCCTTTATCGCGCGGCGCACCAGCAACTCGAGATGTTTCGCAGCCTTTTTGGTGCATTTATTACCAGTAACTTAAAATCATTATACACAAATTTATGTATCATTTTTTTTTATATTTTAACATTTTATATATCTTTACACCTTTATAAACATAATTACTTAAATATTACTTTTTCTGTGTATGATATTTCATATAACAATTCCCAAGATGCTTACCCGGCTTGTCGGGGCAAGTGTCACAATAATATGTCGTTTGATGCCTTTTTCCGTGTTTATTTCTCTGAGAACAGACTTTGCAGTCCTTCCTAACTCCTGTTAGAATGATGTGTAGCTTTCCATTTAAGCGGGTATCTTCGGAATCGGAGGTTGAAGTCGAGGCTTGATCGCGTGGCTGGTGAAGATCTCCAGTCAATTGGTGAACTAATGTTTTCAAATATCGCAAGAGATTAAGTGGCTCATCGCTTCTCTGCTGTTTAGTGGCGTTATATAAATATATGAATTTATTGAACAAATTTCTAAACCCTGATATTTCGCCTTCTTACACCTCTTCGTCACTATCGTCAGTACTGCTCTTATTCTTTGTATCGATCAAAAACTTTAACTTTAGTAGTCTCTCTGCCACGACTGTTAGGTTAGAACTAATGCCTAAAATGCAGTCCGATTCGTGGCTTATCTTTATTTGAAGGGATGTCATTTTACACTTCATAAGGAACCCGTGTCGAGGAAAGTAAACGTAAAGAGATACTGCCGCGCATTGAGTTACCGCAGCAAACCAAGTGGTGAGCGAGAGTCACCTCTCGAGTTGCGGCATAAAACCACATAGTGAGTGAGAGGCACCTCTCGAGTGCAAAGGGTTAATACTTTATTCATATATTTTTTATACATTTAGCCACATTGTTATCAATGTTATAAGTTACTTAAAAAAATAAACACGCAAATGCAGCAAATGCTTAGTGCCCACCTAACTAGGACTGCACTGTACTGTATCTAGGCGGGTCAAAGTAAATAATTGAAATAAGCAATATAAATTATGTAACAACTAACCTACTTAACTTAAAAACATTTCACTTTTAGAATTAATGAATGTAATTAATTAAGATTTAATAATATATTACAATAAATAACACTATAATACAAATCAATACACCTAATACCTAATCGTATTTATTTAATAATATAGTAAATACAAAGACCTGCGACTTCAGACAACCCCAGAAGAATAATTTAATCTGGGTCAAATCGCACGATCTTGGTGGCCAATTCACGTCACCTCCGCGAGAGATAACTTTGCACTAACGAACACTCATTTTGATAATAAAGTTTTAGGTGCTGGTCAATCGTGTAATTTGTCATAGTGACTGAATAGTAACATAGTGAGTGAACTATGAACAACAGATTAGATAGACGTGAAAACAACATGGCCGCCACAGACTGTCAACATCGACCCGCCCTTGTTAGAAATAGAAAACCTTATATGAGCAAACTATAAAAGAAACTGGAAACAATTAATCTACCAGTGAAATATTGTATCAAGATAATTTGTAATAATTACCAAGGCGGTGTATGTTTTCCGGAGAATATATAAATAAATAACTAGCAATCATTTTAGTGAGTCTGGTCTCGACAAATGACATGTTTACTATTCACGAAACGCGTGAGATGTCGCTGTGATATATTTGCGATGATTTGCCGGTTTATGGTTCTCTCTCGTGTTTATGCGTATTTATTACCAAATTAATTATATTAAGAGATCGAGGATGACCTACAGACCCCTGAATATTTCCCCCACGTGATCAAGTAACAAAAACTTCCGCCGTGAAACAAGATATGCGAATAATAGATCCGGAGGCACGTGTTTGTTTGTCGTTTGATCACGTTTCAGTGAGTGTGTCATGTCACGAATACAGAGGCTATAGAGAAAATTCAGACAATACAATTTCCGCAAGGCAGCAGTAATTGCCTGTTTGTGACGAGTATGCCATACAAGTAGAGTTATAGCGTATACAGTTTTAACGGATTATTGTGAACATTATTTGATGTGCTAACAAACTTCGAGGAAGAAGGAATGAAGAATGTTTATATCTTGAATATTTAGATATTGTTCGATATCCCCGTGTTTAGTTCGACATCCCCTTGGTTACCGAAAATATTACCACTACTTTAAGCATCTGTGAGCGTTCCAGTGATAAATTTATCTATAGGTATAAATAAAATTATGGTTGCCGTACAAAGGAAATATAAGACGAAAACTAGAAGTAAGATGAAACGTTTAAGTATTTCACAAAACGATAGCTACATAAATATCATAGCAACGATACATTGGTTTGTGTATGACAGTTTTAATCAGATCATACATACATATCATAGGTAAGCAGAAAAATATTGCCTGCAGGAAATAAGCTCGCCTTTTCGTACGAATTAAGCATTTTATTATTATTATTATATCATGAATAAAACTATTGGCGACAGAATTTTTGAAATCAGAAAAAGCACGACTAAAAATGTGATTTCAAAGTGTATGGCAGTTTCCATTTTTGTCATAGGCACGGACCTCTAAATGTAATCATTGCTTCCCATTGACCGATAAAACCTATTGGCGAATGAATTTTTAAAATCGGACTAGGCACGGCTAAAAATATGTTTTTTTAGAGGTCCGTTTGTATGGCGCCTACCAATTCTATCATAGGGGTACGGAACCCTTCCTCTATCTAGTTTATTTATTTATTTGTAACGAAACAGATAGTAGGTGGTACATTTCATTAATAACATAGTGCCTTACATAATATGCTCTAACCTACTATCCTATAATATTGTTACAATGCATCCGTTAATAAGGCTCTAATCTAGGTATTATATATATATATATATATATATATATATATATATATATATATATATATATATATATATATATATATATATATATATATATATATATATATATATATACGAGTGGTATTACCCGGCGTTGCCCGTGTTATATCTTTTCTCAAATACCAATGTATACCAATTTTCTTGGCGATCGGTTGAGCAGTATAGAAGTTGGTGTGCTGCAGCGCCGTCTAGTTGAAAGTTGCAACAAAGCGGATATATATAAAAACCTTAACCATGAAAAAATACATATATATATGCCAACTTTCATGGTGATCGGTCAAACGGTTTCGGAGTCTATTAAACTCGGACAGACGGGCATACAGATATACCAACATCCATTTTTATATTATATTATTTTGGCCTGTTTTTAAAATTTAAACTTTGAATGCCTATATCTCGCTTATTTATAGCGACCGACACAATTTTCTTCCAGATTTAGCATTAAAATGAAAAAAATTGGACTGAGGTTCCTATACTGCAGTTATTCCACTTTTATAACTATGTGATAATACTTACATGTATATATTTTAATTAAAGAGTTTTGAACAATGAAGCACAAATAATTAAAAAGCAGGAATAATTTCACTGTATTACCTTCACAATATTTTGAATTTAGAATAACGCTTGGCCGACTATGACGTTTGTAGGTTTAACATAGCAGCGCCATCTATGGATTACTCAATAGATAACGCCATCTGTTAAAATCGTTTGGAACTAACAGATAATTGCGAATGTCAAATTGCAATAAAATAATATCGCGACTATAAATTAAGACGTAAGCTATCCTATCTTTCAAGTTGGATCAAACTGCACATTGTGTGCAAATTTGATTCAAATCGGTTAAGTAGTTTAGGAGTCCATCGCGGACAAACAACGTGACACGTAATTTATATATATTAAGATATATATATATATATATATATATATATATATATATATATATATATATATATATATATATATATATATATATATATATATATATATATATATATATATATATATATATATATATATATATATAATATATATATATATATATATATATATATATATATATATATATATATATATATATATATATATATATATATATATATATATACATATATATATACATACACATATACATATACATACACACTCTTTCCATTTCTTCCATTTCATCCAGTTCTTCCCATTACCGAATAAAACATACCGTTATAGAATAAAACATATTGGTGAAAGAAAAATTTTAATCAGGCAACGCACTGTTGTGTTATAGCCTCCTAAATTGAATAAATTTTATTAAATATATGTATGTGTGTGTGTGCTATAGAATAGAATAGAATAACTTTATTGTGCTATAAAAAACATAAGATAATGAATATTACGCTGGTTTTATAAAAAAGACAATTTATGCACAAATGGCGGACTTATCGCTATAACGATATCTTACAGTCAACCATTAGTGGTGTGTGAGGATGTGTGTGTGTGTGTGTGTGTGTGGTACATATAATGATGTTATTAATAATTAACACCTATGTAAATCGATGTATTCCACAACCTATAACTTTTTGAATAACAAATCATCACTATGACTGATATTGAAAAAGGAAAATCATTGCTTTGAATAAAAATTTATTTGATTTTGGAATTCCAACTCAAACCGAAGTTATAGAAGTTCAAATTGACCAGCGGGAAAAAGCGGTCATTACATCGGTAAGTAACGACCGAATCAATTTAAATTTCTATCGTTTTTGTCATCAAAAACACCACGAGAAATACTTTCGCAGGCAGAAACGAGAACCTGCTAAACAAAGAGCGCAACCGCAGTGGCATACCGTTTTCAATTTCGTTTAACGGGTTTTAATAAATTCAAAAACCGTAGTAAAGCCATCGCGGAATTACCGTTTTACATCTCTTTCTTTCGCCGTACGTTGCGATGAGATGCAAACAGAACGGTGGCGCAACAATATACACATAGGCCGCAAACGGCGATAAAGAGTTTTATTGGGGCAATTTCGCCTACATTCATAAGGCATTTTACGAGCAGAAAAAGTAATAAGGTTTGCAGTGGAATGCTATGCTACACAATAAAGTTGAACATGCCACTTGGGAAAAGTATACCTAGTCGTAATATTTGATAATTCAGCCGAGGATTCATTTCATGTACCCACATTGCTGTAAAAGTCAGAATCGACTATGACAGATTCCAGGTCAAATAGGTACCACTGTTTTAATCAAAGTTACCGATGGCATTACGTGCTCTTCGAATAACAGAAAACTCCAGTCCATTTCTTATACAGAGTCTAGTCTTACCTATTAAACGGAGTCCTTCAAATTTTACTCGAACAATTTAGATAAATTAATTAATGACGTAAAATTTAAATTTAGTTCTATAATAATAATATACTGCAATGTTCAAAAAATATCCTACCTTTATTCATAACAAATATTTGTGTTCAGATACAACAATCTGTCACTAATCTACTTCAATGTAGTCCCCTTGGGCTGCCACAAATTTCTCCTAATGTAAGAAGTAACACTGGAATGTTTCTTTGGAGACCGCAATAATAATAAATACAAACGGAGCTGCCATGGAATTCACCGACCGGAGTCGGGCCCATCATAATACTATTTTTTACACTTCTGGGGGGTGAGCAGTGGATTCCGGACTTACGAACCGGCTGTGGTAGGTTTAGGACAGCTGTCTTGCCACATGTGAGCGTTCACCTTGCCACCCATTCACTCCCCCTTCGAAGCCATAGAATTTGAGATGCGCAAATCGCAGTTTTAGATAATTTTTCTAAGAAAGAGTTGATTATTTTTCTGGAAAGGCCAAGATCTTTAAAGAGGTGAAATAGAGATTTAGCTGGCAGGCCACGAGCGCCAACTTCCACCGCGTGAAGGTGAACAGTGAAGCCGTTCCGGGTTACGGCATTTGCAAGATCATGGTATTTATTTAATTTGTACTCGTGGTCTTTTGGGATATTTGATTCCCATGGAACAGTTAATTCTACAATAAGAGCCACCTTCCGAGATAGAGAGTAAAGAGTTATATCTGGACGGAGGGCTGTGCATCCGAGACTTTCAGGGAATTTATACTGCTTAGAGACCGAATCAACCTCCAGAATCCAATCTGTAGCTTTCTCGATTATTGAGAAAGGTTTTGTAGTCCGTCACATTCTGAATTTTCAGTTTGGAGGAAATCCAAAACTCACTCGGGTCCGTTTCTAAGAGCAGGTGTGTAGTGTTTTTACGAGGAAACACAAATGTGAAGGATGCACTCAGGAAAAAATATCTCCTTAAATAACGATCTTTCTAACAGCAATAATGGTGCGTTTAAGTATGAAGCATAATGGTGTAAGACCATTGCCGGCACGTTAAACTTCGTTGCCAAAATTGTGTTTCTGACTGTTGTATAAGTTTAGGGAGCTAATGGGCCCTTGCTGAGTTGGCCACGAAGACCCATTCTGTTTCAGGGTCGGTCACACTCACGGGTCAACACCCATCCGATGGCCTCCACGCATGGGGTGCGAGCCTGGGTAGGACACTGGGTCAACCAGTCTCCCCTGGGAACAATCCTCTGGCGCTCCTGGACGGTCTGCGCACCGAGCGGCGCAAGCCAATCGATTGTGCTCTCCGACTAACAATCGGGGGAGTCTGGAAACTGTATTGTTTCCTATAGAGCGGGGGTAGTTGTCTACCTTACGGCGACTGCTCTTGAAATGACCATTGGCCATCCGATCCCGGTTCAGAGTCGGGCAAAGGACGCCTTGGTCCGCGACAGATTCGGTGCACTCCGTTTCACCGCTTCGTAAGGGAGAGGACCGCGCAAGCGACCTCGAACTCGGAACCAATCGAGAGACCGGAGAAATCTGGTCACAATTGGAAGTGAGGGCGCGAGTATCTCGAGCCCGCCGGGTTTATTCCTGGCTCACTCGCGGTAAGGCGTTGGACTCTCACGGGTTGTGACGTAGCTGGACGTAGAATGTACTGTCCAAAGTCTTCTACGTTCACTGCAGGGCGATAGAACGACTAATCGTTAAAACGTCCTGTGGTGACGGGCTCGCCCGTTGTAGTTGACACCCCAAGATGTTGTATAAGTACTGCATGTCTGAACCATTCTGATCGATAAAACGCCAAAAGTCTCAGTTGTCTCGCCAGAATGTAGACGTGTCCTTATCGATTGTAGGTGTAAGGTGTCATTATAGACTATATACAGTCTGGACTATCCATTGCATTTGGATATATAAGAAGCACATACGATACAATAGTCTTTTCTGAACTACTGATGACGAGTCAGACGTCTCACTCACCCTGCAGTGTCATAGCGTTTTAACATTACAATTCATTGGGATCCAGTGCAATTATTGTAACATTCCTCCTTTACGAAGTAGGTCGTGCAAATACTGAAATAGAATTGCTTCATACAATAATTTAAAATATGTGTGTAAGTAGATGTATGTGTGTGTTATTTTATATGTATGTATGTATGTTTGTATGTGTATATATGTATGTAACTAACCCTTTATCATATATATTTGTATTAATATGTGTACTATTTTATGCCATTATCTTAGTCTATTAGTTAGTACTACTCAAACGTCAGTACTACTCAGAAACAAAGGCAGTATATTTCGTATGCCCAGATACAGGCTGTTCGGTCTAGTTGGGCATTCGTCTAGAGTCTAGAATGATCGTATGGGTTGTGTTCATTTCCTTATTGCTTATATAAATAGTTACAAATTATATCTGCACGATCACACTGTTTACTCTCTACCAAGATGTAACAAATTAAAAAATTAAAAAATATATCTAAAATATATTCAAATATTTCGAATATAATACATGTAATATTTTAATATGAAGTTGATGAGTGCAAAACCGGTGAGATTATTTTTCTCTTCTTGATGAATAATGATGAATGATTCTGTAATAGCCAATTTGATGGCCTGTCATGGCACAAGAAGAAAAAAGTCCAGCAGTCGTATTTCAGGTTATTACGTCCCTTTATCCGCATGCTCAGTATGACTAGAGACAGCCTGTCCCAGGGGAAATGGTGCTCATCTGGATGAGGAATGAGGAGAAGGTCATGTTGGACCGTTTGCGAAGTCGGCAATGTTGATTTGCTACTTCACACTAACGAACCTGGGAATTGTCTCCCCGATACAGAAGCGGGTGAACCCACGAACCCCTTGCCTATTTGTTTTGATTGCTTGCCAGGTGCACTTCGTAAAACTATCGAAATGGAGTCCGTATTAAGCATGGATGATAAAAAATATATTGTATACAAAATATAACGTGGATTTACAGATTGACACTCTAATGAAAGAAACAAAAAACTAAACCCAATGAATCTACAAAAAGGAAGGACAATTAATATGACTCCATTTAATATATGACAAATTTAAAAACCATTAATAATACACACTAAACAAAAAATCAATGATATTTAAACAATCGTCAAGGGTAATCTTGAATATAAACAAAATAATAAATGATGTGCTCCGGAAATTTTAGAAATTGATAAAATCAAAACTATTCATTTCTCTAATAAAAGGTGAGAAGATAAATGGAGACTTCGTTTAAAAATTAAAAATTTTAATTCAACATTTATTTTAATTAAATCGCATTTATTCGTAGCATCAATCGTATTAATAAAAATTATAGACCTTTCCTTTTCAATCTAGGTAATTTTCGGATAGATCTCTCTCGTCGACTTTATAGGATTGCCCCGCAGAACGTCTATCGGATCGGTTCATTTGTTTGTAGTGGAAACGGCGGACCTACTTTGACCGCGTCACAGAAACCCTCGACCTTACTTTACCGTCATCGCCCTCTAACAAATTAAGGATTATTACCTTGCTTGCGTACACTGGATGAATTTACATCGATATTCAAGCCGAAAAGCCTTTTTTCCTGTCTTTATAGTGGAAAACGAAGGCTTATAGCTATCGAATCGGGATGGATAGAATGGACGCAGATGCGACCCTTAGTACTGCCCTCTCATAAGCAAATATACCTTAACTTCGATTGTTACTAAAAATAAACTGAATGGCAATGTTCACGATATTTTGAAAAATCTAATGGTTCTGTTCTTAGTTTAATAAAATTGCAGGTGGACATCTAGATTTTTCTTTCTTTCTAACTTTATGTTTTAACGTATTCACGTGTTTCGTTATACACGTGAAAGTATTACTGAATTACTGCATTTTTGAAACTACACTGTTTACAGAATGTCCGCCCATGCATAATAAAATAAAATAAAAACTAATAAAATAAATAAAATAAAATAAAATAAAATAAAAAAAAAATAAAATAAGTTTTGCTTAGTTAGGCAACATCGGACAGATAGCATCATTTAATAATTGAGTTTAATGTCTTGCTGTGGTTTAAGTGGATTAGTTATATATATGATATTTTATTGCATGTTGTATATTGTAAATTGCAATATTTGTGAATGGCGTTAAACATTAAAAATTTATTAATTTAAATATAGGGCGCTGTGAACTTTTAACAACGCGATGGAATTATATGCATTTCAAGCATTATATAATTTGCTGTTTCCATAATATGTCCTCAAGAAGGCAAGAGATGTGAGACTACAATTACACACAATCGCGGAAAAATATGTTAACAACTATTGACAACACGACAAAACCAAAACACACTGTAAACTAACAACTAACAGTATATTAACTACGTCAATGATTGACCCGGATCAATGGGAATCTGTTATGATCCACTGATTCAAATCACTGAACCGGGTCCATTGAAAGTAATGGAGAAAAGAACGGCTATTTGCGGGTTATTCTACTTTAGTTTTTCCTTTCACTCCACTTCGACTTCAGATCGTACAGTACATATCTGCTGTTGACCGATTCGATTTTTAAAAATAATAATAATAGAATATTATTTTTGTTTAAACGTAAAAAAATCGATTTCATTGATTGGTTTTAAATATAAAAATAATCGATTGCTATTGCCCGTCCCTGAAACAGTCCTAAAAGCGGAGCCGCGAGAAGCAGCTAGTCATAAATATTAAAGTAGTAGCTGTTGTCATATAACCACTTTTTATATTTGCTTATTAATGCTGATCTTGTTGGCCTTTAAATATTTTGATATATCAAGTATTTTAATTAATATTTCATGGCAACGGCGATACTTCGCTTGTTTGTCTGTTCGGTATTAACTATTAATTATTATTCGTTGGATTGTAAGTCTGTATCTCAATCGAGTTTTGCAAAGTATCAAAGATATCCCTGAATTCGGCCAAATTTGAGGATATTATTGTTTGCATTCTGTGAGAAAATTGTTTTTTAATGAGTGAATGAATGAATGAATGAATGAAAATCTCTTTATTGCACAATAAAGACAAGGTAAAATGGCGGACTTATTGCTACATAACAATATCTCCAGTCAACCAACATGGTGATGTGAAAAGAAGAGTAGGCAAAAATCGAAGTATATGATACAAAAAAAAGATATAAAATTAAATTTTAAATTATAGCAAATATTATGCATTTTGAGTGTATCTAAAGCCAGCAGTAAATAAATAAATAAATTTTCGAGTAGGACATAATAAATATATATATTAATATATAAATAAACTGCCAAAATAAGTTAAGGAAAGGTAGAGATAATGAAAAGGTTAGACTTTATGTTTCATATTTATTGTGAAAGGAAGTGCTTTTTCTATAATTGCTTTAAGGCGGATAGCGAGCTAACGCCTCTAATAGATGGAGGAAGCTGATTCCACAGTCAAGCTGCATGTACGGAGAAGGAGTAGGAAAAAAAGTGGTTTTGTGTTTTGGGATACGTATTCTGACTTGAAAGAAGTGAAAGGCTATATGACTTCCTAGCCCGGTAAAAGCCTCGTTGAGGTACCAGGGAGTAGGGAGATGTAGGATTGTGTAGGGCATTATATAAAAGTGAAAGGATATGCAAATTTCTCCGTTCCCGTATAATCACGTTTAAACTATTTTAACTATTGTATATGATATATTCAGTCTTAATAAAGTCGCGCCTGCAATATTTTATTTCTTTATCGGCAGAATAATTCTTAAAAACACCTAGAAAGAACAACAAATAAAAACTTCATAGTTGAACATATTTTCAGAAAATAAGCACACTCTTAATATAGGCAACATTGTGAGTCGAAAAACAAGATGTAGGTATATATGGATTCTTTTACTATACCTGCTATTTATTTTTAGAATCAAAAATATTATTTATGAAAATGAGTTGTGAAATTGTTGGTATGGTGTATTTTTTAATTACCTAACAATAATCTTGATTTCAACTTAAAACTATTTATACACGGAAGAAAATATACTAATTCAAGATGGTGTCCAGTTGATAATAGCCTTTTCCCTGACGAGAGTCTCGTTTTCATAAATATTATTTCTGATCTACTGCATAATATTCAAACATTTCACAATAACTAAATATTGAAAATTATAACTCTATAGTTAGCTTTGTTGATCACAACTATTTTTAACACGACCGCCCAACAAAAAAGGAGTGTAATGTGTTCAGGATTCATCTAATTTACAGCGTGAAATTTGTAGCACCCGACGTTTCGGTGACGTTGCAGCCGCCGTTGTCTAGGGTAGACTGAAGAGCTGTCAATCCGTTATTTTGCGGGTAGTCCGCATACCGCTGCCGCCGCTGCGTAGGTTATAACGGTGGTGGAGGGCCGGGCTCGGAGCGCGGGAATTTTGAAAATCCGTCTTGCACACAACACTCACTGTATCCTGTTTTACGTCTTTGCGTTCGGCGTTCGGCGGCGGGAACATTTTAAGAAGAGGGTTCCACGTAGAAGAGAGTTTGTAGCCGTCGTCTCTATTGAAGTTCGGGGTTCTTCTTATTTCAATGGCTTCCCGGATCATGCGAGGAAAGTAGAATTGTTCCTTGGATAGAACAATGGGATTTTGAAACTGTATCCAGTGGTTACTTCCGCTATCCAATATATGTTCGCAGATCGCCGATTTTTCTCGCTGAACGTTTTTAACAGCTTTGATGTGTTCTGTCAGTCGCGTGGCTATGGGCCGTTTCGTTTGTCCAACGTAGGCTAGACCGGCAGCTGCATTCGACTTTATACACACCCGGGGTTTGCAGTGGTATTACATCCTTTACAGGCCTCAAAAATGGATACGGAAAAGTGGATACGGAAAATATCACGAGACACGCACACGATCTAATAGAGACGAAACTCAGAAACCGAACAGATCAAGAGCATTCTTACCATACGTCAAGGGCGTGACAGATCGAATAAGTAAGATGCTAAACAGATTCGATATAAAAACGATCTTCAAACCGACCCAAAATATAGCTCGATTTTTGAGGCCTGTAAAGGACCGTTATAACCTATGCAGCGGCGGCAGCGGTATGCGGCCTACCCGCAAAACAACGGATTGACAGCTCTTCAGTCTACCCTAGACAACGGCGGCCGAAACGTCACCGAAACATCGAGTGCTACAAATTTCACGCGGTAAATTCGTTTTCTATCCTATTTATAATGTCAGACAACCGCGATAGTCTTCGATTTTATATAGGATTCATCTATATATGTTTTCAGTTTTTTTATTCCGCAATAACTTGTAAACGCTCAAACCGATTTATAAGTATGTGATATTATTAGAATGGTTATGTCATCCCAAGTGTTATAGGGTAACTTATTAAGATTAACTGAATAAATATCAAGTAAATAGTTGATATTTATCAAGTAAATAGTCTAAATGTCCAAATCTCCAAATGTCAATAAATTAACTTAAATATATATAGTGATTAGTGTCAAATGAAATGTCTAATTGAGTACAATTCGAAAACATACATGTATCTATATGGATAAATACATAAACCACATATATATATCAGAAAAAACCGTAATAAAAGTAACTATAAATACAGTAGTATTTTTTTTATAACGGCAGTCGTGTCTTTATTCCATTTAATGTATTTACTTATCGTACCTTCTCGTACCACCAATGGGTATGGCACAAATTATTCAAATTAGAACAATTTAAGGGGAAATACATTTAGTAAGCAAATTTAGCACGCGAAAACGGTTTTATTTTAGGAGAGAGAGAGGGAGAGAGAGTGAGAAAGTTAGAGGGAGGGGGGGGGGGGAGGAGACGTACGTTTGTTTGATGTCTGATATGTGGTGAAATAGTTAGAGCGTGACCGTCACGGGCCTAAAGGTCCGGCAAATGTCCGACGAGACGGCTAATAAATTGGCTCGCTTAAATCAAAATCAGTAGCGTATAATTCGTCTATCTGGTGTAAAACTAGTTAATTAATTCAGCTGAATATGAAAATAATAATATTGTTACTATTAGTATGTAAGATAGCTGCTAATTGTGTACATAATTTTGACACGATAACATGATATGAAATCTATCCTTTGTATTTTTTTAAAAAAAAAGTATGATAATTAAAAAAAGGCTAATATGGCTGTCGTACACTATATTGTTTCTAAAATTTGCGAAATTCGTGAAATATCATATACTGCATCAGATGTCTTAATTGTGAAGGCAAGGCTGTGAGAATATCCTCAGCTTGAAATATAACTTTAAAAATATCACTTACCAATGACTATCGCGAATCAAAAAGCAATGTATTTACCTGCAACAAAATAAAAACAGTGTTAATCAAATTCATTAACAAAATATATCACAGATCGCAAGTTACAAGATAGGTAGGCTGCAACCAGAAAGAAAAAAAAGTGGTAAATTTGCATGCATCGCATGAGCACGTGGCCTATGTCATGTTAAATGCTAACTAGACCATGACATTTCTATATTAAGAAGAACAAAAAAAAAAATATGGCTTTTGCAATCAAGAGAAATAGCCATAACCCAACAAATATCCCGAATAAGAAACTGATTTGAAATATCTGCAATGTCTATAGAAGAGTCATAGAAAAAGTAAGCCATATCAAATAACTAGGCCTAGTGGCGGATGACACTGAATTGGAGTGAACACATACATATACAGTCTCTGCATCAGAAGTTCGACAGTTGTAGGATTGTCGTAACTAATTTAAAAAATCATTGTATAGGAGGACTAAAAACCCTGATATTGAAAATAATAAATTCACACAGCTGCAAAAAATAAAATTTAATAAAAACAAGCAATTTAGGTACACAATAAGGCTACATTCAATAAATAATGTGTTTTTTTATTAGTAAACTAGAAAAATATTTACTAGCGAAACCCACAACGATTTTTAAATACTGAGAAAGGTATACATAATAGAATTAGCTATTATGTTTAAAAATATTGTATCTTTTTAAATCGCGGTTATCTGAGCCCCGATTAACCGAGTTCCGGGTTAATCAAAGTCGAAAAGGACATGGCCAGGCCACGTTTTTTAAATCCACCTTCCCTACCTCCCCCTTCCAACGTCAACCCTCTGCTCCAATTTTACTATACAGTGCTATATTTTGTAATTTATGTATAGTACATATATAAATGTATTGAAATATAATTTTAAATGTAATAGATGTATTGTTTTAAGTCATTGACTACGTTCTCATTCATTTTAAACTTTACAGTATGTTTTCCCTTTAGATTTACGACAGAGTCCATGTTATCCGAGTTTTCGATTATCCGAGGTACCGTCGGTCCACATTACCTCGGATAAACGAGGTCCTACTGTATATACAAACAATGGCTTTGTATCTTAATACTAAATAATTATTCCAACCATATTTGCTTAAATAAAATAATATTTTTTAATATGTACAATATAAACAAAACAATAAAAAGTATACTTTCCACTAATGACACCGAAAACCCGCCCATATCTGCATGATTTCATTATTACTTGTAAACAGTACGTGTTCGCGTTCGTGATTAATGACAACTATACAATAAAGTCGTCGCTCTATTTTACTATACGCATAAAGGATGACGTATACATGCAGAGCGCACTATTAGTACACGCGCAGTTACAATGTCTCAGCTGATAATCCACTTGCAGAGAGCTAATACATTTGCACAGAGGCACCTTTCGTTCTAGCTGATCGTCTTTATAACAGGAACGAGATGCTAATCAGTCTTCGATTAGACACTATTATATGGAGGGAAATTCTAACGGAATGGTTGATCGAACTCGGAAGGGAGGTAAATGAGAAGCTTCGCAACCATAGCGAAATTTAAATTTAGGCACCTTGTCATTAGATTTGATAAATCTATTTACTTGTTATTATTATTTATATTAGATATATTTCATATTTTTTTATTACGTATTTTTATTACTGTTTTTCTTTTTTATTTTTTATGTAGATACTACGTGGAGATTGTCTTTTATTGCTTATGGTGGTATAATTATAATATTAGGACTAGATATTTTACTAATAAGCTTCGATTATTATGATTACAGACTGCCCAATATAAAAGGAGTGTAATGTGTTCAGCGTTCATCTATATATGTTTTCTGTTTCTTTATTTCACCATAACTCCTAAACGCTCGAACCGATTTAGAAGTGTGTGGTATCGTCAGAATTGTTATGTCATACGGAGTACCTTAACTGTCGAATAAGTGTGTGCCTAAATGCCGAAATATCCAAATGCCAACAAATTAACATAAATTTATCGTGATTAGTGTCAATTGAAAGGTCTGATTGAGTACATTCCTGAAATATAAATGTATCTATACGGATAAATACATAAATAACAAATATTTCATTAAAATACCGTCATAAAAATAATAATAAAACAATAGTTCACTCTCTGTAACGGCCGTAGTAGTCACTTTCTGTAGTCGTGCTATTTATTCTTTTCAATATATTTACTTTTTTCCAATAGTCTACTGAGTGCCCACAATTATTTAATTCTATCTAGTTACATAGGTCATACTGAAAGCTTCCGGAACGGGCCACGTACTAAACAATTAAAAAAAATTAAAACAACATTTGAAAATAGAAGTCATTAGCTGTAGAATGTATATATTATACCTTGAATAAATATACAATGACATTTTAAATGAAGATCTAGTCCAAGGGCATTTCTGCAGTGCCTATTGAAGCGTGCGTGACTTTTGTCTCAACTGTTTGTAATTTTTAATCGGGCCGGAAACACAGCTATTGCAATGACCAATCGGTAGGATCAGTGGAATCCATCCATAATGTCCGAGATAGATTATACTTTGCGTGCATTTAATCGTAGGTTTTATTTACATGCAACGGAGGATTACGTTATTAAACTTAATCTGTTTTTTTTTAAAATTGATACCCGCAATTATAATTATACTAACTGGCGATAGTTAATGCTTGTGTCTCCAAATAATTGATATAGCTTTGGTCGCGGGTGGATTATGATGCTGTAGTGTCAAATATCTGGCTCGAAGGACCATCTGTAATAAGCCAATTTCTCCGAAATTAAGATTAAACTATGTAACTAATTACGAAACCAAACATGTGCCCTTTCGAGGGTTTTTTCTCTCCCCAATTGAAGCAGTCAATCTTGCGTATTCTGGCGCGAATTCTCCCTGTATGAGATCTTATAGCTATGCGGAACATATTACAGAACATGTACAGCATCCCATAAAGCTAAGGCACAATATACCAGACAGCAGCGTCTCTTAGAACAAAATTGAAAACGAGGCGAGCTAAGTTACGAGTCCAAGGGCTCGCAAATGACCGCCACATGTCTACCACTCAGCCAACGTAGATGTTCAAACGTTTTGAGAAATTCGCCGACCTTCACACGCGTGTAACGCTAACCAAAGGCGTTCGTCGAGCCGTACCCCTCTGCTCACTCCCCTCGCGCCCTATCCCAGCCATCCCCTATCGCTTGAGAGTGCGTCTACGGTTCTCTTCGTATATTGTGGCTAAGTTGATCTAGCAGTAGGGGTGAGGGGGTTAGAGAGGAGAGGAGAGGTATGAGCGCGTTCCTATTACTGATGCAGCTGCGTCGTTGTAGTCGATCACGTCGGAATATCGCTCGGTGTGGCGTATGTGATGCCGATTTACTGGTTGTAAGGGAAATTATGAGAGCGGTATTTCGTTGCGTAGCGAGCTGTGATTTTTCTTGCGTGCATGCCAGAGACGCGCGCAGTCCTCGCTGCGCAATTTTCAATCCAAGACTCCGCTCAATTTTCGAACTTTACTGACAGTAAACGTAACGCATCCTCATAACGGAGGCTTTAAATGAAATCGACTCCTAAGGAATAATCTAAACAACAAAAAACAAATCCGATTAATTTCGACAAAATTTTGCCTAAAACAGCATAATATGTAGCTATTTCGTGGCCCATTAATGAAAAAAATACTGCCTCCAATTGTTGTATTCGACACATCTTCTTGCGACATTATAAAAAAATATATACCCTACCCTCTTTCCCGCCTTTTGAACAGTGACTGCAAAGTCTACGTTTCGCCTGCGATACGGGCGCCAGACTTCCTGAAAGTTAACACTGCACACTTAAGTCATGTCGCTTGACGTGAAGTCGTGCGACGTAATCTCCAGGCTGCATGCACCTTTAGATATAAAGAGACTGGAGCAAAAAACAATCGACCTGTTAATCCAACCCATGCCGGTGCAAAAAAACTCGGTCTGTGAGATTCGAAATAATGAGCAGAGTTCGCGATGATAATTAAGACAATACGGCCAAGTTAGGAGAAAGCCACAAAGCGGAAATCTGAAGAGAAGCCGAGCCAAGGCAGGAGCGAAGTCTCGGGCGCGCGGCGACGCTGCGTCGGACTAATTAATCACGACAAATAGCTCTCTGATGATGACCTGCATAAAAGAAAGGGGAAAACCGCGAGACTACCCCCCGAAGCAACGCGCGCCGGCGATATCACTTAATTTCAGGGCGTGTTTGCTTTGGGCGAGCGAGAGACTGCAACGGGCGGGCATGTTCGTAATAACCCTTAAACTGATTTTGTCTGTTTTCAACCCTTTAAGGATGTACATGTTTATTTATTTATGGACATACGGAATGTATTTATTTATGGGACATACAAAAAACTATATTGTTAGTATTTGTATACAAAATATACCAAAAAAAGGAGCGGCGGTTAAAGGACGAAATTCGGAAATAATTTATTAAACATTGCCATTTCCTATTTTTAATTTAGATTTAATTACTTTTTTTTAATAGATTTTTAACACATGTTGAATTATACGTAATATCATTATGTTTATCTCTATTAATGAGTTTATCACAAGAAAACTCATAGGGATTGTCAGAAAAATAAGTCTAGCAAACGATGTTATTTCAAAGAAATATCGATGTTTAGATGATCTAAATATCGATGATTTTAAAACGATGTGTTTCGACCATCGATATTTTCGTTACGATGTTGGTATCGATGATAACATCAATGTTTTTCCTTCGATGGTCATCCCTAGTTTACTGTTGCTCTGCACGACTCATATGTTGATAAACATATACGGTTACAGCGTGTCCCAGTAGAGATAAGTTTAAAATCTCGACTCTCTAGAGCAAAATTATAGTTTTTTTTTATTTGATAAGAATATTCGAAACCTATGCAAAATTTCTGATATATTGAGTACCAACAAGGTATATTTATTATTAAATTTAGCGACCGACAGATTAACAACCCAACTCCCAGTTTTGGCTAGATTGTCAAGATGATTGATCGATTGATTAAGCTCAAATATAAATTAAATATTTCTTTATACACTGGGAAAGCTGTATTTTACTAACAAATGAGTTAATCCCATTGCCTTCTCGTGCACGATCCGCGGCGCGTTTACTTAATAAATCATACCCTCAGTGGCGGACGTCGGAGTACTCTCCGTGGTCTGAGCTTCCATTCTAGAGCCACTGGCAAAAAGAAGAGGGTGTGTGAAGCAATGCTTACGTCCGTCGCAACCAGGTCATCGACAGAAAACACATAAGATAGTCATGTCCTTATAAAGAGAAATAAGCCACATTTTCGGGGTAACCCGCAATGTTTGTTTGTGTGTTTGTTTACACTGTTTATTTTGAAAATTCAAAATGGGCGGTTTTATTGTCCTACGACATCGCTACTACGAAGTATTTATATGCATGAGTACATTTAACATGTGTGTAAGTGTGTGTCTGTAATGTACATGTATGTAATGTTGTTGGAATTGATGGACCATCATTCTTACAGTCCTAACGTGAGTCTCCATATTGTTTAGCATTTCCGGAAATTCAATAAAAAAATGCATGATCAGCAGTTTCAAAACCCTGAAGAAGCTGGAAAGCGCACGAAAACGGCAATTTAATAAACCCAACTTCAGGCTATAATTAGTTTTTTTTTAACGTTTGCCTTGGGCCTATGTGAAAATATAATCATTTAAATAAAGTGTCTTCGAAAACGTACCGGTGGCATAGTCGTTGTGAGCCTGATATTACATTGTAGTTCCGGGTTAGATTCCCGGCTGGGTCACCACTTTCCGTTGGGATAAAATTAACTGAATTGCATGTGCAATTCTATCGATCGAATGCAATAACAAGACACACACGCGTGTTACATGCATATTCAATTTTTGCCCACTCTTCTTTTCACATCAGCATGTTGGTTGACTGGAAGATATTGTTATGTAGCAATATCTTCTCCAATATATGGGCTCCATGATATACAACGACGGAAACTGCGAAAAGGAGGTCTCACGCAGAAGCCAAATGGCAAGATCGGCCAAGGCTGTGGAAGAATCGGGGTAAAAGTAAGCGGACTAAGGTCAGGCTGGTTCGAGCTCTGGTTTTCTCGATCTTTCTCTATGCATCGGAGACATGGACCCTGAAGGCTTGTATACGCACCAAAATCGATGCACTGGAGATGTGGTGTTGGCGTAAAATGCTAGGAATCCCATGGACAGCACGCCGCACCAACAAATCTGTCCTGGAAGAACTCGGCATCCAAGTGAGGCTCTCCATCGTATGCATGAGAAGGGTCCTGCAGTTCTTCGGTCATGTTGCCAGGAGAAACACAGAGAATCTAGAAAAAATGCTTTCCGGGGGTCAAGTGGAGGGAAGAAGAAGCAGAGGCAGATCACCGGCCAGATAGAACGACCTCATCAAAGAAGTTACAAAAGGGTCAATACAATCTGCGACCCGCCATGCAGAAGAGAGGTCGAAGTGGAGGAGCCTCGTAGGTAAGCTGTTGTCTAGTGGCCACGATCCTCAGTAATGAGGAAACGACGGAGTAGAAGAAAGAGATTTTTCATTTCATTTCATATATACATATAAACACTTCTTAGTACGGTTGGGTAACAGTTGTAACAGATTGTCGTAAGATAATGATCCCGTCCATTGTGAAATTTCACAATAAAGAGTGAAAGAAAGAAAGAAACAAACAAAAATAAAATTAAACAAGTAACATTTTTATTACTCGATTTATCTGTTCCGGATCATTTCGGTGTGCTTCACGTCTTACCAACTTTAAAGAGAACCAATCAATTTACAAGTACTTTCTGCCAGTTTTTACCTATCGTAGAGAAGAGCCTATCTTATATTTTTTCGATTACTGATCCTCGCAAGAGCTGCGATGTTTACCTTGCGTCCAAGATTCCGCCCGGTCATAATAGGGTCGTTTATCATGTTAGTCCGCTTTACTTAGCAGCAGGACTTAAGTAATGAGTGGATGCCGAAATTAACGACGACTTAAGTCAGCTCACTGCGTTTGAATCGTTGTAATAAGCTCCACAGGATGGCCATAAAAAATATAAAGCATATATTACATTACATTACGTTCGTATACAATTGGCGAATTTATTACTCTTGGACGTGTCACAATATACTATTAGTAGTATATACACAAGTTACTGTCAGTAACAGGTAGTTATTAAAAACAGTTGCTGTTACACGCATGATTTGGTAGCGATCTGTTTCGTGCAGCTTGGGCCATAGATCCACTGTTTTCGGGTCGGCACAACTCACGATTCAGCTCCTATTTAGTAGCCTCCTTGTGTGGAAATCTACCCCGGGAAGGACTCTCGCATCCCAGACCTCACGGCTGTTGGATCGGTTTCCCCAGGGTGATTGTCTCCCGGCGCTACTGGACGCTCTGCACGCTCTGCGCACAATGCGGCGACAGCCAATCGGCATGTGCACTCTGACTAATTACTGAAGGAGATATGGAAATATACTGTTTCCTATGCAGCGGGGGTGAATGTTGACCTGTCGTCAACCACGCTTGAAATTACAATCGGCTCTTGAAACGACCATCGGCTACCCGATCCTGGGTGATCAGCCGGGCAAAGGACGCTGTGGTCCGTGATAGATTCGGTAAACACCGTTTCACCGCTTAGTAAGGGAGAGGACCGTGCAAGCGACCTCGAACTCGTAACCAATCGAGAGACTGGAGTAATCTGGTCACAATTGGAAGTAAGAGCGTGAGTGTAGGCCCGCCGAGTAACACTCCTGGCTATCTCGCGGTTAAGGCGTTGGCCTCTTACGGGCTTGTAATGTAGCTAGATGGTGGACTGTTTTGTCTTCAAGTCTTCTGCGCTCACTCCAGAGAGATAGAATGACTAATCGTTAAAACTTCCTGAGGTGACGACAACCCTAGTTGTGACGATTAAATATACAAAATGTGCAACTGCATATTAATTTTAAATTATCATAAGCGAGACGCCGAATGAGTTTCGTGTGAAAGTCGTTAAAAATAATTTTCTCATGATGCTGATTAATTAAATAACCAACATTAAGCTAATTATACATTTCACGTAGAGATTGAGCGTATAATTTAAAAATTGACTTGTCTGGTTAAACGTTCAAAGAGTATGAAACGGGGGGGGATAGCCGATCACGCGGCTACCAGCACTCAATCTTAATATTAGGGCCATATTGGCTTACCACCACCTATACGCTAAACCTAAACTCTTATTAGTTATGACATAACTGGATGGGGTGAATGTGCTAAAACCGTGCTAGAGCCATGGCAAATTGCGCAGAAAATTATATTAAATAATTATCCTCCGCAGACAATATCGCCATCCCACCAATGATTTTTATATGGCAGCTAAAGTCTTTGACTGTAGGCGACGACCTAAAAACTTCTCTCTTAAAGCTGTATTTCGACAATAATTAAAATTTCAGAATACTTCAGAACTGAAGACCAACTAGACAAGTTTTAGAAAATAAATTAGTAATACCTACATTGAATAAATCATTTGGACAAAGACACTACTCTTTCATTACACCGATATTTAACAACTTAATCAATTTGGATATAAAATGAATTAGACATTTAGAGTATTTAAAAATAAAATAATGAAATAGTTATCTAATCATGACGGACTAACCATAAATCAAATGTTAGAAAATATAAAACTTAGGTGCACAAATTATGATTATATTTTTAAATATGTATGTTGATTATATTTTAACATTTAACGTCATTACCATAAAATCCCTAATATTTGTTGTCAATTTTTCGACAATGCATTCGATTTATTTTGACTTGGTATTTTATTAAATGTTATATTCTTTACCACACGAGAAATAGAAGAATATTTTTTTCCTACGTACTATGTATAGTACAAATGTACCCAGGAGGTTAAATAAATGATTTACACTAGATTAACGTACTTACTTGACAGCATACACGTCGTTGGTCGCTGCCCAGGCCTCGCCGCAAAAAGACACAGTTTACTGGGACGAGCCTTTCTCGCGTCAGCGATCTCCCCAAATTGAAGGTCAGTGTTCTGTGTATATCCTTCTAGCCGTGTTCGGCCATAGCGACTGCATTGTAGATTCTAGTGAATTCTTTAATCTTCTCAGAGTCCACTGTTCGGAAGCAGTCAAGTGCGCAGGCTATATTATAGTGCACAGGTGGGCGCGCGACCACGGGTGCACTCTCTCTTCCTCCCTCTTCTGAACCCGATGGAACGGAGACCGTTACGACCAGAGAAAAGTTTGGATGCAGATAAAATAAAATAAATTAATTAATCGCCAACACAGCAATGGCTGTCATTGTTAAATTTGTACTCAATATTGCAGAGCTATTTTTTTTTCGGATTTAGTTCGTTTTTTCACACTGCCATTTATGAAATTGGTAGTTATGGCTTGTGGCGATGTTTAAGGTTTTTCTGGAGCTATTGTAGAGAAGACAGGTCACTTATTGGTAGTTGTTGTAGTAGGCGGTGATGTAGAAGATGCATTATTGGATTTATCCTGGTTTTCTGATGATCTCGTGTTGTTGTTCATGGGGCTGTGTTGAATACAGCATACAGTCTCTTGTTCCGACATTATACAAAATTGTGATAGTTTCCTTTTTGGCAAATCCCCGTCAGTTTTTGGTCAATTTTCCGGCAGTAGACATACTCCTAAAACGCCATTTATTTCACATGACTCTTCACGGCAGTGTATATGCCAAGTCCCTTGGCACTTCCGCAAGGGCTCTTTCCAATACTGGTAACGGCGATTATGTTGAAGAGGCATTTGTTGTCAGCTATCGTCACTTGCAGTGGTCCACCACTATCGCCTCCACAAGAGTATGGTCCTCCTTCTAAGCTTCCAGCGCACAATTGATCGTCCGTTATACCTTGCGGTAACCTCATTCTGAGAGTCTTTGCATATAGTCTTCGGCAGGTCGGCTGGTCAATCAAATCCACCACCATCTTCAGTAAGTCGTCCGATGTATCTTCAGCAAAGTCGATCTGCCCCCAGCCAGTAACGACAGCTCGGTTGTTTTCGATGGTCGACTTTGTCCATAGACACGCTGGTCGAATATTTAAAGTGAACAGCTCAGACCGATAAGATCCTTCGGGACGCGTCCCGTGTTAACCGCGAGTGAATCCAGACTGTAGAATTGCACTATATTCTTATAAATTTATTATTGAATTATTATTTAGAGGTGAGAAAATTTTAAAATATGTTGACACTTAGAATTTAAATTTCGAATTTAGTGTTCTGTATGGATTGTTAGGCAGTACCGGGCTACTAGCAGACCACTGACCCAACCACAAAGTGGGTATTTACAAAAGATCTTATAGATCCAGGTGACATCAAGGTCTGGAAAAAAGCCCCTCCCCTCTCCGTTTACTACTACTACTACTAATACTACTACTAGGTACTATTAATGTACTTACTTCCTGACCTAACCTAACAAAACCTAATCTATATTAACTATCTTGTTTTCATTGCTTGTGGTACAGGGTCTACTAATCATATGACGATTTGTGGTAGCCCTTGACGTCGCTCGCTTCGATGTCAATTTTGTTCTACGAGAAATTACTGTCTGTATATTGTGCTAGAGGTGATATCACTCCTAACAAAACGTAAAATCACAATAGGACTTCTGTAATAAATAGCATACTTATCGTACGACAGAATCAGAAATTGATTCACTCATAGCGGAATACTCGTATATAAAAGGCAGATAAGTTATGTGCGGTGGTATATGATGGACGATTGTTCGGCGCACTGAATTATTTATTGGACGTGTTCGGAATATCCGTTCGTCGAAATATATGAAAAGCCATTATATATACGATTAACGGCGCTCTAGTTACAGCGATGGGTACGATAGTTACAGCAGAATTTTATTGCAATTTTCTATATCTTGGGAAACACGCTTTCAAACCAGAGGTAAGCAAAAAAGACCATTAGGGAGGAGTCATTGGGAAGTCATAAAAAGGGTCAAATTTAATGTTTCAATTGACTAAAGTTTTATTAATAATCTTCTATATGCTATGAGAATATGCAGAGAAATATCAACAAAAACGATCCAAAATATCTTAAGAATTCTAGAGTACGATTGTTAAAACAAGTAAATATATTAAAAAGAATAAAAAACATGTCAGCCGTTACAGAAAGTGAACTATTATATTTATAATTATTTTTATTACAGTTTTTAATTAAATATTTGTTGTTTATATATTTATCCATATAGATACAGTATAACCTTTAGTTTGACACTAAACACGTTATATTAATGTTAATTTATTGACATTTGGACATTTAAACAACTATTTACTTAATATTTAATCAGTTAAGGTACCCTACGATCTCGGGATGACATAACGATTCTAACAATACCACAAACGTTACAATCGGTTCAAGCGTTTAGAAGTTATGGTTGAATAAACAAACGGAAAACATGCATAGGTGCATCTTGAACACATTACACCCCTATTTTGTCGGACAGTCGTGTTAAAAAAGCCAAGTTTAATGTTTCAATTGACTAAAGTTTTATGTAATATACTTATATATGTTATGAAACATTTGCGGAGAAATATCAACAAAAACGATCCAAAATGGCTTTACGATTTCTAGATTACGATTTTTAAAATAACTCATCCCTGTGTCAATTTCTAAGTAAGAAAGTTGATGAACCTTCAAATAGTTAAAAAAATCATTCAGATACCATTTGTTTTTCAGTAAAATTCAGCGAAAAGTTTCTGAGCCATAAATGAGGCAGTCGCCGCAGCTGAAAATAACCCGTGCATTACGGGTTCCCAAATGCACAAGTTGGTTGGCATCAACGTCGGCTATTATAATTGCCATGACACTCGCCGCCAGTTACTATTAAAAATAGAATATAATCGATTTTACAGAGTAGAGAGTAGGCAGATATCACCTCGGATCTATCCACGAAATTCCTCGTTGGGTAGTTGATTTTTAGAGAGGTTTTCTTAATACTAGAATTTGAGATTACCGCTGTAGAGAAGTAACGATCTAGAAAAGGTGCAGCTAATACCGAACTATCAATCTAACGTCCCAAGCCTTGATATTCTTCTTTGAATAATACACTCCATAAATTATATTAAAATAGAGTAACAAGTCAACGACAAGCAACTTGGGTCCCGCAACAATCTGGGAAACAAAGAAATGTTAATTATTATCTATTTTCCGGTCCAGATATACAGACTGAGCTTTTAATTGGTGACAAGTGAATCAGTACGAGCAAATAAGCAACTTTTTAAATTTTGAAGAGAACACAAAAAAATATTTGTTTTTTAATTTAATGTTTTGAAAAATAGAATAAAAGAAGTTGAGGGCGTTGCGACATCTAGTGGTAGGTAAAATATCGCGAATATTGTTCATTCGCGATATTTTACCTGTTGCTAGATGGCGCAGCGCGCTCAACGTTTGTCAAATTTTTATTTATCAGTCAAGTTTTTCGAATTTACCAAAAAAACACAAAATTAAACAAAACTTACCTATTTTCTCGTACAGATTCACCCACTGCGATGATTAAATTAAAAACTAATTAAATTAATCACTAAATAAAAACTAATCCTGTATAGAGATATAACCACACAGTTTACATTGTTAAATCGGCAGTGCGTAGTAAGTAGTCCCACCATTTTTCTCAAGTTACTCTCAGTTTTAATTAGTAAATTGAGAAATTTCGTGTAGGTTCGTATAACATTTGTAGTATAAACATTTGGTGAGATGACACAGAATACCGATAACGGAACTAACCACTGGATGAAGTTTCAAATCGCATTGTGCTATCCAAAGAACAATTTTACTTTCATCGCATGATCTGGAAAGCCATTGAAATAAGAAGAACCCCAAACTTCAACAGAGCCGACGGTTACAAACTCTCTTCTACGTAAAACCCTCTTCTGGCATAAAAAAACACACATCAAGATTGGGCATAATATTTTGAAAGAGGTTGATATAAGTCAAACAGGATAATATAATATCGCCTCTTCGCCTCGCCAATTTGAGTTCATCTTAAAGGAAGCACTACATAAATCCGTAAGTTGAGTCAAAGTGAATGGCGTAAGCATCAACAATATAAGATATGCAGATTATAATTATTAATCGCCAGAGACGTGGAATTAATTTTTAACGATTATCGTTTTAGAGCGCTATTGAAAGATATCCGTATCGCTGAGTTAACGATTGTAAGTGTACGATTCAGTTAATGACTGAGTTTCTCCTATAATTGTTGTTACACCTGTGTATGTGGTAGAGATGAGGAACTCTCGTGCGCAGTGAGGACACCTATACGCGGATACACGTTATGATTTTGCTTAAGGGCAGTCAGTGATGTTAGGTAGTATTTATTATATCTTTAAACTAATATGTGAGTGTATGACTGAATGATGCAGTGTGTTTGTATGAGTATTGTAAGGGTAACTTTTTTCATATCGAACGTAATCCTAATTAATATATCGGATCCCTAGATACGGGCGTTTTTGCTTAGTTAGGTATGCCATGAGCCAATGGCTATGGGTTTAATTTGTTTCTCCTGCAAGATGTATTGTAATGTTTACCGAATATCACAGCCCTGTTTTTGTAAATGTTATAGTTCATAATAAATGAAAAAAAACACGAGAATCAACAATATTACTCAATATTCTATGCAACAGTGCCATAACCTCTACAGTGCGTCGTCTTTATATCGTCATACATAGGTTAAAGTCTAAACAATGTGTTCATGTAAATAGATGTCCTTTATACGCTGCCTGACAACCTAACAAATTTATATATTGAATGCAATGGATTGTCTATGTGATGATAAGTCGACCCTTGTAAATTATTTTATGATTAGGCCTGATTTGCATTGAGTCAGTTACTAACTTCAAACTCAAAACAAGTCAGCGCTGACCCGGTACTGTCGTCGTGCAAATTGATTTTAAGTCAGTACAGCGCTGTCGCGTCAGTGCTGATTTCAGTTTCAACCACAGACCCGCCAGCGGTACTGACGACGTGTAAACGCCGAAGTCAATAGTTGGTCAGTCGCTGGCGCTGTGTAGTAGGGTGACGTCGTGTCGTATGGAAATCTTAACTTGCGAAAATGACGCATTTTTCTCTACTGACTTTAATAAGTTGTGCACATCCTAAAGAAATACCTACGAAAGACTAACTGCTTAAAAACAGTATGAGATAGTTCTCGGCGCCGGTACTGAGGCCTATGTGTCGTTCAGGCTCACGGCGAGAAGCATCGGCGAGAAGTTTCGCCAAGACTTCTCGCGAGAACAAGCAACATATCCACACTCAAGATGTTCTCACGCGTATTCTCGTTCCTATTCGGTATGGACGACATTACCGTTTGGACGTCATTCAAACTGCAGCATGTTTGACCCTGTGTGCCATTGCATATTGTAACTTTGTAAATGTTGTAACCAAAAATACAATGATGTAACCAAAGCCACAATACAAAAGAAAGTACAGGCGATGATGGATAACGCAAATTCATCAAATGCATTACACGTTTCGTATTTTATTTTGTCGTCATAACTTTAATTATGTATTCATAATTAGGTACATAAATATTATCTATTTTACTCTTTCAGTTTTAGATGACAATAACAATTGGATGAAATATTTGCTGAACCAAGTGGAGAATTTAAAAAGTTTAACAGGATGTCAATTATTGATTTTGAAAATTTGCCTAACAAGATTTTTAATTGTAATTAAAAGAACTTTAATTCCAAATCGTTATTCCACATTTTCAAAACAAAACAGAAATTTTACGTAATAATTTTACAAAATTAATTTGCTTTCTCTGCCACTCACTAATCGGCATTGAGACGAGAATGTGATATTGTTGTCTTTTCTCGCCCGAGAAACCCTTTGTCGCGGGCAAAAATACCGACAACGAACGGAGAACAGGCGAGAGCGAGAACGAGACGGCGAGAAACTATTCACATTCACGTTTCTCGGGTGTTCTCGGGGCTTCTCGGCGAGTCTGGATGGCTCTTATAATTGATAATGTAAATCTAGACTTATGCGTACTAAAGATTTTCGATTTATCTACCTACTTCTGCAAAATATCTAGCATTTTTTCTGTGTGGTGCGATCCGTTTACGTCACGTATCATTCGGTAGTATCAGTGTCCACTATTGGCAATCAACGCAGTGACGCCGCTTTTCGATTTGCCATATTCCCGCCAATTCCCGGCGCGGGTAACATCGGCGTCGGGACGCCCGCGCCGCGCCGCGACGCCCGATTTCAATTAAAACTTGCTAACGCGCTTACGGGCGTCCGCGCGCGGTACACTAAGCGGAAACGGCAATTTTGTCTTTTCATTCCGGCGAACGCACATTTCCGGAGGCATCTCCCGAATATCATTAAATATTTGTACCTACCCCTATTTTACTACATCAAAATACAAATGAAATAAAAAATTTACTTTTTAAAGCACAAGCTTTTACTAGATCAGTCAGGTAGATGTCAATGAAGACCTGTTACTAGTAAATAAATTAGAAAGACTACAGAATCTAGGCATGAGAGAAGTATCAAGCCTCCAAAACTCCATCATGTTTCCTCCTTTAGCAATAGTCTACAATGGCTTCGTATTCGGAAGCGCAGAAATATGAATGTATGCACTTTTTATTCTCTATATACTGTAATAAAAAATCACTTATATCCCATTCATGTTAAAGTCAAGTTCGTCCTTTGGCAAGTCATGGTATTTCCTTGCGTTTAAGACAGAATAGCACCTTATCAATATCATTGCTTTAGTCCACGATATATTCTTATTCTGTCGCTGTTCACGCTGCAAGGTTGTGGAACCAGCTCCAAAACAGACAGACAGGCATTCTCACCTAATTACACAAAACTAATTTACTATCATTTGAAAAGTTTACAAGGTATGCATGAACAACTTATAACAGAAATAACTTGAGCACGTTAAAAATGGGTTAGTGAGAAAAATGGGGCACATAAAGCAAAAATAGAATATGAATATTTGGATATCAATGTTTATAATTCATACATAATAATTATGATATAATATAATATAAAAGTATGTAATAATATAATAAAGTCATATAATAAAGTAGGATGGCAGTTACTTAAATCTTAAGAATTAGGGGATTTATATGATCGAATCATTAATTTAATTAATTTAATGTCCAATTGTTTACATGTGGAATCAAAAACACGACACATTCTGGCGAGAGTTCTATTTGAAATAATATTTTTGCAAGCGACAAAAAAAAATGTCAGAGCTCCTCGTTAGTCGTGGTGGCATACGAAATTAACAATTGCTAGACTCCCTGGGCTGTTTAGTTGACTGTGTAAACGCTTATGGAGACACGTTATATCACTAATGGTCCTGCGTGTTTTTAAATCCATGAGGTTGAAGTGCAAAGGGCACTCTACATAACTTCTCAGAACATTTCAGAGACCACATTAGCTCGATAGAATGTGAGTGAATTTCTTTTGAAGTCGCAACACTTATACTTTGTATTTTGTTAAAAATGAAATTGTCACTGATTCAGAGTAAAACATCATTAAAAATGCATCGCAATCGTCGCATATGCCCCTTAATAGAGGTATGCAAGACGTCGAAATTCCGTAGTTATATTGTGCAAGTGGAAGCTATTTAGCGTTCGAACTTCTGGTATTTTAATATCGTAAAATGTCCCAAATTTTCTAAACAGCTAGTTTCTAAATTAATTTTAGCTCTATTTTACCAGGTCGCCTGTCATTGAAAAGGTCAAAATGGCCTAAGCGATGGCAGCCTTACAATTATAGCACATTTACAGTTGCATCACTTTGAATATCGCAATAGCTCGCCGTCGTATATTGTATGGCATTCGTGTAGCTCGTTGGTCCTGTATTATTATCGGCATCGTATATTTTATTCGCATTTGACGCAAATACCGCATTACTTCCGCCGCGATTGTCTGCGAATTCCATACAATTATTCATATTGTTTGCCAAGTTAGGAACGTGAATTATGAAATAGCGAAACGGAAGATACATGTTTAGCTATTATCGTTATTGCGGACGTATTGGAACCAACAGGGATGTCTGCCATCGTATTTAATATGACAGATGATTACAATTTTCCTGTGACCAATTTGCAGATATGTTCTACGGGGATTACAAATATTTTTTACAAAAAGGGAGTGTAATGTGCTCAGGGTTCATCTATGTATGTTTTCCGTTACTTTAATGCACCATAACTTCTAAACGCTTAAACCGATTTAGAGATATGTGGTATTTTTAGAATATTTACGTCATGCCGAGTGTCATAAGGTACCTTAACTAACCAAATATCAAGTGAGTAGTTGTCTAAATGTCCAAATGTCAAAAAATAAACATAAATTTATTGTATTAAGTGTCAAATGAAAGGTCTGATTAAGTACATTCCGGAAATATACATGTATCTATATGGATCAATACATACACCACAAATATTTCATTAAAAAAAACCGTAATAAAAATAATTATAAAAACAATAGGTCACTTTCTGTAACAGCCTTTTTAAAAATATATATTTACTTGTTTATTTCGGCGAATGTGCTCATGGGTTGTTCTATGCGACATTTTATCTCCTGAGCATTATCCCATTATTCATTCAACAAGCTGCAGATATTTCTGGAGACGTTCTAGTTAAGTACTGTTCACTTTATCTGTTTCTTGCCGATGACCGTAAGTTCAGTATTCTTTTCATTTGTATTTTGACCGTATTCGCTGCTGACTTTGTTGATCTTATTAACCCCCCTATTCCTGGAGTTCTTCAGCAGTAGTTTTAGAGAATACTGCTATTTATGTATCCTAAAAACGATGTCTTAGTATATATTGAATAGTAGCGACGAGAGCATGCATCCTTAGCGTACTATTCTTATATCCCAGTCTAGACTATATGTGTAGCAGTCTAGTCTAAGCCTGGTTAAATACCAACATCGGTGCTGATAGATTAGTATGATTAATTCGCAAATATAGATTAACGCTCCACTGACTAACCGACCCTATCTGATGGATTAACTGTCGAAAATAATTATCCACGATTATACCGGTTCGAGTGATCGAATAATTACAGCGCGCAATTGAGCGTAAGTTTCCATTATTCTCTTTGATAATATTCCACCTCATTGAAATGAACTTCTTTCAAAAAGTAGTATCGTAGTAGGAAGATAGGTAAGGTAGTATAGTAAAGTAGTATCTTAGCAGTAAAGTGCTACAGTCTTATCTAAGGAAACACATTTTATTATCTCCTTTACTTTGGGAGTTATATGCCAGTCAATTCGTACATGAAAATGACTTCGACATAGCAAAAGCTCCAAAAACAATATTTTTTGGAGATTTGAGGAGCCACTTGAAAAACTGAATGATGACGCATTAATAGGATTGCCAAAAATTGCCAATTTCCGCATTGCAAAGAGCTGGATCTCGAAAACTGTATCTTAGATATAAAGTACGTATATTGCAGCAAATTTTAACTACTTTATTAGAAAAATATTCTGCAGGAAGCAAAGGTCAAAAGCGACGAAAACGACGATCCGTCAAAATATTTTTTTCCATTTTTTACACGACTGCCCACCAAAAAAGGAGTATAATATGTTGAGGGTTCATCTATGTATGTTTTCCGTTTCTTTATTTTGTCATAACTTCTAAGCGCTTGGACGGATTTATAAGTGTGTGGTACTGTTAAAATCTTATATCATCCTGGGTGTCATAGGGTGCGATGACTCCCTGCTCTCATATAAGGAGAAAGCAGCGTCTTCGATATAATTTGCGTATTGCTTACATGACAGTCATCATTTGTCAGTTTTTTTTCGTTCTCCTTCTTCGCGGCCCCCAGGAATAAAACCTGTAGGGCCAGTAACGAATAGAAGCTTTTGGAACATTAATTTAGCAAAATAAATTATACAAGATGTACCTTAACTGTTCAAATAGTAAGTAAGTACTCGTCTAAATGTCCAAATGACAATAAATTATCATAAACATATCGTGTTTAGTGTTAAATAAAAAGTCTGATTGAGTATATTCCGGTAATATACATCCATATATGGATAAATACATAAACTACAAATATTTCATTAAAAAACTGTAATAAAAATAATTATAAATACAATAGTTCACTTTTTGTAAAAGCAGTAGTTTTTTATTCCTTTTAATATATTTACTTGTTCTTCTTTCTGGCTTATTTATTTATTTATTTGTACGGTTGTGTAACGGAACCCAAACGGTTTCATCAGCTGGCCGAAATTAATATTCAGATGATATCAATCCTTGGCTACTAGCCGGGAAAGTCTTGGGTAAATACATCCGATTTTTGTCTTATTCTTCACTGTTCATGCAGCCTGTCTATGAAGCCAGCTTCCTATCATTTGTTGCTTTGCTATCTACAGTTTATTTATTTATTTATTTATATAAGTAATGCAAATATTAAAAATATCAGTAAACAATTTCAGGGTAGGAATTATGCATAGAAATACTTTCAAAATTGAGTCAAAAGCAGAAAAAAGAATACATTGCATAGTGGCAACGTCACCTAAGTAGGCCGGGACCTGTTCTAAGGTAAACATTTATTTTTGAATGTGCTTGCACAAATACCGTGTTTATAAAAATGGCATATATTCCATGTATGCACAAAATAATGGAATTGCAAAACTATATTAAAAATGACTAAATACTTAAATTAAATAATGAAATTAAAGTTAGAAGTGGAATATTAAAATGACAGCAAATAAATTCAAATAAAAAAAAAACAAAACAATTTAAAATAGTAAAAATTAGAATAAGAATTTAGGCAAAATAGTCCTGCGTTTTACTTATAACTAAGATAAAATAGTGTTAAAACTAAAACAAATTATCTCTTAATATACGTTAAAACAAAATAATAATAATAATAATAATAATAATAATAAATAAAATAATAATAATAAACATAATAGAATATAAGATTCAAAATATTCAAATGTTCGGGTTAGATTATAATGTCCAGTATTTTTTAAATTCCTTGTCTTCCCTCTTTTACAAGCCAGTTTCTAAGCAGCCTTTTAAAGTAGGTCTTATTTTGTGCTGATTTTATGTCGCCAGGAAGAGCATTGAAAAACCTTGGGGCAATGAATGTATAGGTACGCTGACCAAAAGTAGTATACCTTCTGGGTACTATCATATTATTATCTTCGGAAAACCTCGTTGATAGGGCTCATCATCGGCTAGAGTTGAAAATTCACCGTTACCTCGCTTGATCGGAGCGATCGAGTGAAATGGCCAACACCTGGCAGTACAGCACTCCCACCATTGTATTGTCGTCGGCTTCACGTCGGCTTCGGTCTGGTGAGTGCGGTCGTCATCCGGCCGCCAGTTCGCTTTTTCATCACACGTTCGCGTACAACAAAACGTGCAACTTTGATGAGCTCGCATCGCGTGGCGAAAACTGACAGGCATCCAGCCTATCACTGATCGACCGAACGGTCGCTTGCATTTCAGCAAACAAAATATAAACTGTCTGACACGACTCGGACTAACTTTCTCGTGTATTAGTGGTTAAAATCGAAATACCTCAAGAAACAACACCTGAAATAAATAAGAGAATGAGATTAAATAAAGTGCGAAATAGTTACCTTTACCCAGCAACCGGTTACACAACAAGTAAATATATTAAAAAGAATAAAAAACACGACTGCCGTTACAGAAAGTCAATTACATGGTGGAATACAGAAACGGAAAACATACATAGATGAAGCCTGAACACATTACACTCCTTTTTTGTTAGGCAGTCGTATAACAAACAGACGTTACAAAACGTAAACTATTGTAGGTATTTATAATTATTTTAAAACGGTTTTTTATAAACATTTGTATATTTCCGGAATCAGACCATTCATTCATTCATATATGTATGTTAATTTATTGACATTTGGACATTTGGAGATTCAAACAATAATTACTTACTTAATATTTGGACAGTTAATGTACCCTATGACACTCGGGATTACATAACGAATATAACAATACCACACACTTCTTAATCAGTTAAAGTGTTTAGGAGGTATGGTGGAATAAAGAAACGGAAAACATATATAGATGAACCCTAAACATATTACACTTATTTTTAGTTGGGCAGTCGTGTAATAAAATACCATTAAGCGTCAGTTACGTTGGAGATGACACTTATTATGCCCAAAACTCTATTATGTACCACTTGATAACCAAAATCAACGGTCGATTGCAAGATATGGATATATTTTGCATGAGGCAACCTTAATTCAGCTTGGCTGTTCGTAGCTCACTTGGCGACTATGAAATAGGTAAATAATATAAATATATGTAGAATTTGGAAACGAACAGAGTAAAAATGAGACATTGAAATGGACTATAATTTAAATACCTATATCCTATCCTATATCCTATCTCTCTCCTTCCTATCCTATCCTATCCTATATAAATATAATGTAGTTCGAGAGAAATTCAATTTAATTCAATTAAATTTTGATAATTATCGTAAAAGAAAATAATATGAGACACTACTGTTAGAAACAAGAAACATTGTACTAAGATAATTTGTCATAATTAATGAAGCGCTGCATTTTTCCCCTAAGATCGACTAAATAAATATAGATACTTTTGCTAAGAACCCCATCAATTACATTAAGGATTTCGTAATTTAGATTTCTCTTATTTTTTATGATATTATAGTTTATATTTTATTATAGGTCTATTATAGGATCTATTATTAGGATCTTTATTTTGAACTCCAATCGACTATCAAAAATAAAACCAAATTGAGTTCTTGTCTTTTCATTACTTTTTCTTGGAGTTATGATGAATACAACTTATTTTACATTGATGGTAACAGTATATTTGGTCTTGGGTCTTCGATTAATATTATACTACTGGTGGTTTTTCCATAAATACCTAGTCAGCTGAGTGAAATGCGAAGCTTTGCAAATCCTAGAGTAGGTGGTAAAATTTAGATTTGTACTGTTTGTTTGTGCGCTCGGTAACTCGAGAACGCATTGTTCGATTTCAAAAATTCTTTCTCTTGTAGGTTTTATTTTACAATGGAAATAACTGATAGATTCAGGATTCCATACCAAAGATGTAAATAGTAGCTACCATACAAAGGGACGTCATTCAAATCAAATGTTTAGGCGTACGTTCACTGATCAAGGCAAGTTATGCGGACCAGGTGCGGGTTGAGTAGGGTAAGTCGGGGCAAGTCGGGGCGGAGGTGCGAAATGAGTATTTGAAGCTAAGACCTTCCTAAATATTGGGCCTGGATGGATTTGTTTATTTTAAAAAGTGCCATGTACACGAATGACAATATTGAAACAAAATGATTATATTTATCTGAAGTAAATCCGTTGAAAATATAGTTTGTTTGTTATGTCAATATCTTTTTTTGGCAATAGTTTTTATACGTGCACATCGCAATTTGTAAAAAAACAACGTTATCCAGACCCAATATTGCCAAAACCTTTCGCTTTGAAACTAGCCGCTATAATCGATGGGGATATACAGTTAAAATAGGGTTTGGCTTCTATGCTTTGATACCGAACCCTCAACATCATTGGCGCTCTCTTGGCGCACGTCAAGAGCGATGTTTGTTTGTGATGCCGATCATTTTACACGATCATTTTACATTCGAAACATGTATGACACATGGTCAGCTGACACGTATTTGCAAGAGATATTTAGCCATAGGTAATTAATTATTCGCAAAACCGCCACAGACTCTGTGTTTTGAATTTCGTCAGTATCGCCACGAATTTACCTCTTTCGATGTAGGTACCAATTTGGATGAATATATTACCCGGAAAATGACACGTTTTGGCATGCTTTTAAAATCGCAACGTTACTGCATCCGTCCCAAATGACCTGTCATTACAGCTTCGATAATGCCGCAATATCACATTATACTACAATACATATTTGTCGCTAGGTTATTTATGGAAGTGATTTTTATTGAGAGCGAAAACGTGTTATTTTTTATTTCTCGCATGAGGCAACGTTTTTACAGCGGCAATATTGTGTATTGAGAAGACTTCGAAAACAGTAAAAGAGGCAGCTTGGCGGGGTTGAATAATCGAGGAGGAAAGCGAGCTGAATCACATCCATGCTAATCTGGAATATCCTTAAAATTTTGTTTTCCACAAACATGGTTCGTCTCGTGTGGGTAATATACTAGTCACGGTAATATACAAAGAAATGCGGAAGCAGGTGCATTGCCGAGATCTTAGAATGTGATTCTGCGCCCTGGGCCAAGAACCGACCGTAAGTTTAAGAAATGACGTGACATCATTTAATCGACGTAAATACATTGCGTGCATACAGGAAGTTTTAAAACTGGAACGACAGACTTTAGATGGTGATAGCTTTGGTCAAGCCCTACCTAATTAAAATAACATGTTTTCAGTAAAAACTCATGGTTTTTGAGTTATACTGGATTTTCGAAAAAAACTCTCTTTCAATCTTGAGTTAAAACAACCTTTAATTCGTAACATGTTGATGAAAACATTCTTAAATAGATACACTATCCGTAATTACCTTTGAATATCAATTCATTTTTATTTATTTTTTTCATAATATTTTCATAAAAACTATGATATTTTTAAGAATACATGTTTTGTTATTTTGGTAAATTTTGACCAAAACTATCACCACCTTACGTTTGCGGTTCAGTTCTGGGACAGCCTGTGTGCTGAACGTCAATAGACAATAATAGTCCAAGCATTTTTCTCAGGAAAAAAACCGGAAGTATTTGTCTCAATGGTTTTATATGTATTTTCGGACGCTGAAACCGATTTTTAACTTTGCGACCTCACCAGAGATGAGATAACTATCGGAATCGCGAAAAACTGCAAATAAAATGCATTTGATTTTGTTTTTCGCTTATAATTCACGAATAGAACATCTTTCGATAACGACTAATTAAAACAAAATTAGAGTAGATAAAATTTCCTACAATTCATATCTATTGACTTAATTCCTCCGATGTACCAAACCGCCTCTAAAGCGCGCTCAAAAATGGTTTTTGTCACTTAGAGAAAAACGCAGAAAATGGTATTTTGAAAGTGCGGTAGAGCCGCGCTATGGACTTTGTGGCATAAAATGAGATAATTTGAGCGCGCTTTAGCGACGGTTTGGTACATCGGAGGAATTAAGTCTGTGAATATGAATTGAAGGAAATTTTCCCTACTCTAATTTTGATCTAAATAGTCATTATCAAAAAATGCTTTATTCGTGAATTATTGAGCGGAAAACTAAATGTAATGCAAAAAATGCGGCTAATAATCGGATTCAGCGTCTAAAAATACATAAAACGGTTGAGAAAAATACTTCTTCCGCATTTTTTTCCTGGAAACGACACGCTTAGATTGGTTATAATAAAACATTATATTTCTATTTTTTTTTCGACGGATTCTATGACTGGAGAAGACTGTAAAAAACCGCAAAAGAAAACCACTTTTAGTACTATTATTGTCAAGCTACAATCCATAAGTCCGTTAAATAGCACTCAGTATCCAGCAAAGAATAGATACGGAAAATAACAGAAAAAAACCATTACCTTTTATAGAATTATAAGTGTAGCGAATGTATCTGAAAAATAAGATATATTAACAATAGGCTCTTCGTCATTCAAGTAGTCGTTAATCTTGTAGAAAGATTTTTTACAAAGTAGGTCTTTAATACGATGCTTATATTGATTTACTAGCAACTTTAACATTCCATGAGGTATTATATTGTAGAAATGTATGTTTTGTCACATCAAAGACTTTCCTACTTTATGATCAAAATACACTTATCAGATTTTCTCATAGAACTTCAAGTTTTTATTGGTGATAATATCACCTGGAATCTAAAAATAAATCTGGATAATCTGAAAAGAAAACAGAAAATCCACTAAAACGCCCGGGATTAAGAGAAGCCAAAGACCACACATATTGAGGAGAGTTATGCTTTAGGTAATCTAAGTCTTATGTAGCAATCTGTTTCTATTAAGAGATTCTTATCTGATTTCCGATAAACCTGTTTACGGTGCTAGACTGTAATTTTAGGTTATTACTTTGTAACTAGGATCACCATGATATCGTTGTCCATATCACAGCCCAGATACCAGTAGCCATTATCAATCTCCGGTACTTTCATCGCCGCCTCTCCCACGAGAAAAAAATATAGTGACGTCGCTCACTAAATTCCCTCCATTTTTCGGCTTCCCTAGTCTGGCGCCTTTTCCAGATGGAATGAAAGTAAGCGTCCGCGCTTATTGTAGTCGCTGACGGGGCGACTTTTTCACATTACGTAATAATCATTTTCCGACGACATCTGTAATGGCCGCCACGTGATCTCACGTCGCCATTTCAGTTTCCGCGAATTTTATATTAATTTGCGAGGGCCAAATCAAAATGGATCTGTCATCGTGGAATGAATAGACAGGGGCGCCGATCATAATAAATTAATAGTAAAAACACAATTGTTTAAACCAGCTTTTATTCAAATGCTCGTTTCCGAGCCAACCCTGGGTGCAGCAGCCATGTCATAGTGGAACTTAGAACGGATATCATAATTGAATGCTTTCGTTTCTGTGCTGTTGACCGTTGAGGAGCCTCTCGTCAGGAGCTAACCTTGGGTGCAGCAGCCATGTCATGGTAAAATTTAGGATGGGCTATCATAATTTAATGCTTATACAAAATTGTGTGTCTGTGTTTTCGACCGTAGAAGAGAAGCCATGTCGGGAACCGATCCTGGGTGTAGAATCAGGTCATTCTCACCATAAAAATGTATTGTCATCGGAACTGAACCAACATGTAAAATGTCAACCATAGGATAAGAAGAATTGGTTCTAATTCAGCTTGCAAGATTTGACTTAGGACAAATCTTATAATCAAATACAAACTGACATACAAACTAACAAACATTGCAATGTAAATACAAGCTAGTTAAAATGTCAGCGGCAGCGCGCTCCGTAACGCCGGCGGCCTAATGACTAGTAAAAACATATTTATTTATATTTATAAATAGTGAAAATGACATACAAATGCTATCTTGTGGCATGTTTCCAAAGGCATCGAAGCATGAATCGATTTTAAAAAGAAAGCACATAGTCTGCCTTTCGATGAAGTGAGAAGAAAACGTGTGATGGGAAAGACTGATCAAGGTCCATGCGGTGACGGTAGACCTTGATCAGTCTTTGCCGTCAGGTCCAGGGGTGAAGTGAGGTACCTCGATGACCTTCCGGTAGACGCTGAGAAGGCACCGTGATGAAAATACTGATCAGGGCCAATGTTTTTTCCACGTCTTCGCTTCTATCTAATGTATAATTTAAGTAAAATGTATTTTTTTTTTGAAAATGAAATATTTGTTTGTATTATATTATTCCTTTATTTTTATTTTCACCCTTTTTCTGAGGTATAATTTAAGCAAAATGTATTTTTTTGAAACACAAATAAATTGGTTTTCAGACAAACTACTTTTTTTCTCACTCAACCCCTTGCTAAATTGAAGTAAATTTTAAAAATAGATTTTCAAAATAAAATAAAGTTAATATTGATCATTATTTCCCGTGACCCTTTAACTGTATTTGGAAAATAATTGTTCATTCAGACTATCAGGAATGAATCTGTAATAGCTGAGACCACTACGCCATTTACTGAGAAAACTCTATCGCTTGGTACACTGGTAGCAAATATGCATTCCACTGCCCTGGCTATCGTAGAAAGCTACGGGTAACTGTTTTCCCTACTTTTCCAATATGCATGTACATTTCCATCTTGAATCTCAGTAATATCCACAGTGATCAAATATTTTCAGCACTCTGGTCTAACCAACCCTGGCCGTGAATACTAAAACTGTGGTCCTGGGACAGCTGAACAACAAGGAAGCATTTAGGTTTTTCCCCTTACTTGCAGCGCCAGACATTATATGTGGATCCATTTTATGCATTTCATCCTTTTCTCAATTTTCGAATTCTCTACTATAAAAACTGAAATATCCATTTATTTTAGAAAGGCACCATGAGCATAAAAATACGTTTTTACTTAGCTAACGTACTTAGTTAATTCACCATGACGTTTCAAAAATGGTCAAATGTGTAATTTATCGCCAAAAATTGTCACTCTGAATTTCAAAACGCTTCTTCTTCTTACTTGAAAAGAAAATAGCGAAATTCTGCATTATTTTGACACACAGCCAATAAACGCTATCATAAATAAATCCCTCTTCTCTGCTTAGGCGATACTTAATTAAAATGTTTGTGATTTATTATCCCATATGCGTGCATGTCGCGTGAAATTAAATCTCACGCAGAATCGGTTAAATATATTATTATTATGCACAATCTGACTTACAAGGGTCACATATAACTCATAATAATTTTAAAAACGCTTATTCCTCAGATTATCAAATGGTTTTCAAGCAAGTAAAAACCCGCCACTCACTTTAAAATCTCATTTTGTTTTCAAAACAAATTGCAAATAATGAATTGATCACATTTTGACTAAAACCAACTGGATTAATACATTATAAATAGGATAGAAAACGAATTTACCGCGTGAAATTTGTAGGACCCGACGTTTCGGTGACGTTGCAGCCGCCGTTGTCTAGGGTAGACTGAAGAGCTGTCAGTCCGTTGTTTTGCGGGTAGGCCGCAAACTGCTGCCGCCACTGCGTAGGTTATAACGGTGGTGGGGGCCGGGCTCGGAGCGCGGGAATTTTTAAAATCCGTCTTGCACACAACACTCACTGTATCCTGTTTTACGTCTTTGCGTTCGGCGTTCGGCGGCGGGAACATTTTAAGAAGAGGGTTCCACGTAGAAGAGAGTTTGTAGCCGTCATCTCTATTGAAGTTCGGAGTTCTTCTTATTTCAATGGCTTCCCGGATCATGCGAGGAAAGTAGAATTGTTCCTTGGATAGAACAATGGGATTTTGAAACTGCATCCAGTGGTTACTTCCGCTATCCAATATATGTTCGCAGATCGCCGATTTTTCTCGCTGAACGTTTTTAACAGCTTTGATGTGTTCTGTCAGTCGCGTGGCTATGGGCCGTTTCGTTTGTCCAACGTAGGCTAGACCGCAGCTGCATTCGACTTTATACACACCCGGGGTTTGCAGTGGTATTACATCCTTTACAGGCCTCAAAAATTGAGCTATATTTTGGGTCGGTTTGAAGATCGTTTTTATATCGAATCTGTTTAGCATCTTGTTTGCGGCCAGTTTGCGGCCTACCCGCAAAACAACGGACTGACAGCTCTTCAGTCTACCCTAGACAACGGCGGCTGCAACGTCACCGAAACGTCGGGTCCTACAAATTTCACGCGGTAAATTCGTTTTCTATCCTATTTATAATGTCAAACAACCGCGATAGTCTTCGATTTTATATGGATTAATACAGATTTAAAAACGTTACATAAATGAAACAACAAACCATTTACAATAAAAGCGTACACGTCAAATTTCAGCACAATCGGATGAAGCATATGGACGCTATCGCGGAGAAATTCATACACAAACACAGACAGACACACACACAGACACACAGACAGACTTCAGTCTGGAAATTGTCTCAATCGTCTCAGGGGTTCTAATGTATATATCCGTCGTATATGTATATACATATCTAATGTATATATCCGTCGTATGTATATATCGACAAAAATTTGAGTAGCGCGCCCTGGTGGACCGATTTCAGCCACAATATTTTCAACTCTTGCCATGATCAAACGATGCCTGTATGCCAAGTTTCAGCTCAATCGAATGAAACGTTTGGGCGCTATCGTAGAGGAATTCACACACACAGACACACAAAAAGACAGAGACGAGACACACAATTGTGTCTCGAGGGGAGAAGGGGGGGGGGGGGGTGGAGGGGTAAAATTGATATTTCGGTATTCACTAAAAGAGATATATAATATATATTTACCAAATATTATATTATATTATATAATATATAAATTTAAATATTTCATAGAATAAATGCCTACTCGTCACCGAGCCATGCTTGTCCAGCAATACAGATAAAAACACGAGCACGTAATGTAATTAGAATTGTGAACAAAAACCGGAACACGTGTACAAATAATTACGGTCCCCTCAATTTTCCGATCGCGGTCAACAAACCCAATCTCACCCCAGATTTCTTTGTTTTGTTTGCGCGTCGCTTGAACAAATATTTGAGCAGTATTTTATTCTTGGTCCGTTCGCGTAAACGACTAATCTGATTTTGATACGAATGAATTGTTTGCATCACAGTGCAAATAAGGCATTGTTTGGATATAGAAGAAACAGAAGACGACTGACAAAATAAATCGCTAAAAATAACGATGAAGTAGATTAATAAATACTTTTATGGCACGATTTCGCAGTAGCGTGTACTTCCTGTTACACGCTACTGCGGATCGCTTAATTCGATTGAGCTAAAATTTAACATGCTGGCATCATTTGGTCATGGCAAGAGTTGAAAATATTGTGGTTGAAATAGGTCCACGTGAGGCCGCACTAGTCATATATCAATCTCGAAATATTGGACATAGATACTTGAAATATGGTACACAGATGCCTTAACGGGCCGAAATCACGTTGAGAAAGTTTGGTCGGAATATCCCATATACAAGCAACGCTGCGCCGCCCGAGGCTAGCCGATAATCGAACCGCGCCGCTTGAGGCTGCTGTAAACAGGAACCCAAACAAGTTCATTTGCCAGCCGAGAGAGGGCGCTCTTCGATTTTATTTATGAAATTAATATTCAGATGAAATCAGTCCTCGGTTACTTGCCGTGAAAGTCTTGGGGTGGCACAACCGATTTTTTAAAATATTAAACGCCTTTATGGCAAGCTATGCAGAACACATTTTTGTAATATATCTTTACTAAAACTGCTATAGTTATCAATAAACGATTATTCTATTATTTATTAATAATAAAACATCGCTTGGGTCAACCCAAGATTTTACCGGCAAGTATACACCCCCATCCCTCGCCCCCCGTTTCTTCCAAACTCCATTCCCTCCTATCGTCATCCTGTCATCCCTGCACCCCCTCCCCCCCCCCCCCCCCCTTCGCCAACCCCCAGTCCCCTATCCCCGCGAGTTAATAATAATAATAATAAAACTCTTTTTTGACCACAACGGGTACAAATGGCAGGCTTATTGCCATAAACGGCAATATCCTCCAGCCAACCAGCAGGTAGTAATTAGGCTTGTTCGTGGAAGATCTTTTTTTAAATTTTTCATTGACTTCAAAGAAAACGACACAACGTAAACTTCAATCCCCCCTCGTAGTATTTTCGCAGTATTTTTGTAATTATTTTCGTACCTACTATATTTGTAGGGTTTTTAGTAGTATTAATATTGTATTTTTCCAACATGATGTAGTATTTTCTTTAATTTGGCGAAGTTTAAAAATTATATGTATCGCTTGTATATGAGATATTCCAACCAAAATTTCACAATTGGGTTTTGGCCTAACAACACATCCGTGTACTGAATTTCAAGTCTTTAAGTTCAATACCTCGAGACTGTCATGCCTAAATGATGCTTCATGTCGAATTTCAGCTGTATCGGATGAAGCGTTTGGGCGCTATCACACACACACACAGACACACAGAAGTGCGTTCGCAATAATTTCCCTCTGCCCGAAAAGCAAAAACAGTGCAACATTAAAAAAAAGATCTCATGTACCATGGAAAAACACAGATTCTCATCTCGATTAAATCAACCCAATCTAAAGAGGCGATTAATCTATACCTAATAGAGTTCAAGCAAGCGAGTGCCTAATTTGCATTACTAGTATCAGAGGACGAAGCACAACCTTCAAAAAACGCGACAGTAAAATCAAAAGGAAAAATACTCGATTCTCGCGATACAAAAAAATGCAACACGAAATTACACATAAATTTTGCATATTCATATATTCTTCTCTGCTCGATTTAGCAATTCTAATTTCACTGGTTACGAAGAATCAATTTCAACCTCGAAACGTATTTTTTTGTGAACGTTTATAAGAAAAATTAGAAACGTGATCAATACGTGATGATCAATACGTTATACGTCGATGATAATTAATTCTCGTTTTTGTTAATAATTCAAACAATGCGAATATCGATCCACAAGGTTAGGTTATATCCACAAGGTTAGATACAAGCAATTGATGTATTTTTTATAAATTAAATTACAAAGTATATTAAAATCTACTACTAAAGCTATGGTCAGGAGCTCCGCTACGTCGCCGTATAAGCAAACCCGTATTTTCTATTTATTTTATTTATTTATTTATTTTTTTTTTTTTTCAGGAAAACCAACAGCTAATTATAATTTAACATATATAAACATCCAGTGCCTTACGATGATTCCGCATTTTGTGGGTCAGTCGACGAGCCTTGTCCAAGGCCCGGCTTCACGTGAGTGTGCCGGGCACTTTCAGAGTGTGACTTTGCATGGCTGCGCGCCCTGCGGCAGGTATCTCAAAAAGATTGCGCGCCGCCGTCGCCTGCATATAAGGCCTACGCCTACGCTCTCATATAAGGGGGACGGAGTCGGCCTCGCACGTACCCTATGACACTCGGGATGACATAACGATTCTAAAAATACCACACACTTCTAAATCGGTTCAAGCGTTTATAAGTTATGGTGGAATAAAGAAACGGAAAACATACACTTATGAACCGTGAACACACCGCTCTCCTTTTTTGTTGGGCAGTCGTGTCAAAATATGTACCTACATAAGATGCTGTACGCGCGGGGCTCGGTTAGGTTAGGTTGTGCTCGTCGCTGCAACCGATGTTTTTGAGGTCTGGAGAGCATATCGCAGTGCTGCTTCGCGTATTGGTTGTTAGGAATATATGAGAGCGGTCTTTCGTTGCGTAGATGCACCCGTACGGCGCGGCTAACTCACGGCAGCTCACGTTTTTTCTACGGCGCGGCTTACGCGCCGTACGGTGAAAAATCGTGCTGTGGACAAGTGGCCATAGTGATCCATACAAAACCCGAATCTGTTTTATATAAAGAGATATAACTCTAATTACGCAAAGCATTCCCTAATAAACAGAGCTATGACAACGTATAACGATAGGTTGGGGTACATTGATATTTTTTCATCAGTTAAAAGTCACTTTAAGGAAACCATTAAAAAATCTTATCAGTCCTTTGTCCCCCGTATTTCATATAATGACTATTAATCGCTTTAGCAGTTTACATGAATAGCTTCTCTGTAATTTTTTGTTTTTGTACTTTTTTGTTTTTTAAAATATATCTTTGGTTAAAAATAATTAATATTCGAAGACTATCGCGGTTGTTTGACATTATAAATAGGATAGAAAACGAATTTACCGCGTGAAATTTGTAGGACCCGACGTTTCGGTGACGTTGCAGCCGCCGTTGTCTAGGGTAGACTGAGTCTACCCTAGACAACGGCGGCTGCAACGTCACCAAAACGTCGGGTCCTACAAATTTCACGCGGTAAATTCGTTTTCTATCCTATTTATAATAATTAATATTGTTTAGAATCTCAACGTAAAACTTCATTTTCATTTCTTTATTGTTCTTTTTCTTTTTCTATAATATTAAATCACTGCTAAAAAATGAATATATAAATAAGGTATAATAACGGAGATATGTACTGTACACATTATAGATAGATAGTGTTAACATATAATTAGTCATAGTTTTATTGTTATATTTTGTATTCGTTATGTATAAACGCTGTTTGTTAACCAAAAAAATAAAATAAAAATAAAATAAAAATAAATAAAAATAAAACTGGCGACCGTACCCACACACGGAGAATTAACAGTTGGTTTTCCAGGCAAAAAAACGTGTGTGGCCAATAGGACTACCATGACAAAATCGCCCCCCCCCCCCCCCGACTTCGCCATCTATTATTTTGAACAGCCACTGAAAAGTCTATGCGTTTCATGTGCGACCCGATCTCCAATCCTTGCGTCATTGAGTCATTGCGTCACTGCGCAGCACCGTACGTGAAAAAAACCGTGCCGTGGACAAGAGCTCACGTTTTTTCTACAGCGCGGCTTACGCGTCGTACGGTGAAAAAACCGTGCCGTGGACAGGAGCTCACGTTCTTTCTCACGCGCCGTATGGAGAAAAATCGTGTCGTCCACGACAGTGGCCATAGTGATCTATACAACACTGGCGATCGTACCCACACACGGAGAATTAACCGTTGGTTTTCACGGCAAAAAAAACGTGTGTGGACAATAGACCTACCTTGACAAAATCGCCTAGCTTCGCCACCTATTATTTTGAACAGCGACTGAAAAGTCTATGCGTTTCATGTGCGACACGATCTCCAATCCTTGCGGCATTGAGTCATTGCGTCACTGCGCAGCGGCGTCACGTCGTAATACTTCTTTAGATAAAGGAAGTAGTTGAGGCTTATTCCGTAACAATATCAGAAAAATGCGATAAATCACAGTTAATCAGTGACAGTGATGATTCATAATAGAGCTTAAACAGTAAACATCGTTGGCAAGTTAAATTTTGGAATAAACCACGAAATAAATTTTTTCCGATTTGTGTCACAGCTCTTCATAATCAGCGACATATACGATGTTAACACGAATAAAATATAAATATATTAACCAATATAGTTATATTATGCAAATATAAAAAATATTTCCAGTAATTCTAGTCATCAAATAAATTACCTACAGGGTTTTCAGGTTATGGAAAATTTATAAATGTCCCGCGAACAAAACAATCTGCCGAGTAGCTCATGAACGCTCATTTATGATTTTGTAAAACTAGTTTCGTCGAATGGATTGATATTAAATAGGAATCAAAATGAAACATAAGAAGCATTCGTAAATGTACGAATGCACGCTATACTTTGACTTACCCACTTCATAGCTGCATTGCCTTTCAGTAATTGGCTGTTAATAAGGCTCTTTCTTACAATAAGAACTTCTCAAAGGGCGAAAGGAAATGGCGAGTAGCGGCTGCTATCTGCTATCGACGTCAGTACATACCTGAAACAAAGAAAGAACAGACTTCAGTGCACCCGTAAGCGGAGTCAACGGCTATTTAATTAATAGGTAAATGTACGCCAGACTTCGTCTCGCGTACCAGGATTCGCAATAGCTCGCGAGTCAGCGCTGCGCATCCCTGACTACTCTGCTGCCTAATTAGCTCACCAATCGATTGAAAAAATGTTTGGAGAAATTTTATTAACCCTATAAGTCGCCGAAAACATGTTTCCGCCGATGGTCCAAAGCAAAATTATTTCAAAATATTTGTATGAAAAAAAAAAACAATATTTTTTGAAAGTAAGATATTTTTGAAAGGTATGATATTTTATGATAATACAAGATTTTCTGATAGTACGATATTTTTTTTAAATATTATATATTTGAAAAGTACGATATTCTATGAAAACTACGATATTCTCTGAAAATACAATATTTGAAAAAATACAATATTTGAGTAGGTACTTAATTAAGGCGACATGATACCTGGGAACGACCATATCTGAAGAATTTTAGTTTTAAGAATTTTTTGAAAAATATGAGCAATAATTAAAAAAACTTTCTAAGTAAATCCCTCGATAAGGAACCAATTTAAAATTTGGGATCAAAAAAGTTGCTCATTGCCTTGGACATTAAGACTTTAAACTTACTTCGAAAACTTTCAGGCGCGATTACTCCTACAATGTAAGCGGTGAGTGTGTTTTATTATATAATTTCATTATATTGACTGGTTAATTATCTAGGGCGGCACTTAATTAATTAGAATGAATTAAAACGCTATTAACACCCTTATACCACAACTGCGTAAAGATAGTTATTCTGTGTTAGCGCTGCGATAGAACGCTTAGTATGCACCTGGTGGCCGGCGCGAGCGGACGTGGAATAGGCGCTTGACGCTTCGTCAAACACTACAAAATTAAACCCGCCTATTTTTTCGCGTGTCCGCCCATTTCGGATATTTTTCTGAGGTCTCATGTCGCCCTAAGATAATTTTGAAAAGTACGATATGTTGAAAATCACAATTTTTTGAAAAATTTCTGAAAGTACCTACCATATTTTTGATATTTTCGAACAGCCATCCGGACTTGCCCATATTACGCTGCTCATTCCGTACCTCCGCCCGAACTTGCCCAGTCTTACGTTATTCATTCCGTACCTCTGCCCGCATTTGCCCCAACTTACCCTACTATTTCCGCACCTGACACCGTAGGTACAGAACCCTGAATCTAATCAGCACTTTCTATTATCGAATAAAAGCTACTGGCGAAATAATTTTTGGCGGTTGTAAGCTCAAAATTTGACTTCAAGACGCCCGTTTGAATGGCAGCTACCATTTCCATCGTAGGTTCGGCACCCCAAATCTATATAATTTTTCCCATTGATAAATAAAACCTATTGGAGAAAGTATTTTTTTAAATCGGACGACGCGGACAGATGGACCTGCAAATTGAAATTTTGCCACCGATTGAAGTTACATATTATGCTTCGCCAAGCTCCACTTTTTGCTCAGCCGAAATAGACAAATAACTGCCAATGTCTTAAATGAAGAATTGTCTTAAATGATTAATTGACGAATTGACCAGCCCTATCCATCCGTCCATTACTTCACTTTCCCTAACTTTTCGCCGCATTCTACGTCGGATGTGAAAATACAATATAAATTACAATTTAACTACATTTGAATATATATACACTGTTGTATATTCCCTAAATAAAGAAAGGAAATTAAATGAAACATTAATACTTATAGGGTATTTTTACCTAAACTACGTATGTATTACGATTTTGTATTTCCATAAGACAAAGATAGGTATCAGAATTTCTACAATATATTACCAGCTATCGCCTATCGTAAGTAACGCTGTCTAAAGGCCGAGACACACATGGCCGGACCGCGCTACACCGTGTGACGCCTGTGTGTTAGACGTCACACGGCGAGAGAATTGCATTATGGACGTACCGCGTAGTCCACGCCTGACCGCAACGTCACCGCACCGTGCCCGACTAGTTTTGTTTATTTTTTAACGGGCAAGGTGAGGGTGCGGTTTCGATGCAACATTTTCACTGTCAATTTTATTTTAAATATTACATTTATATTCGTACATAATAATAATAATAATAAATAATTTTAACATTAAAATGAATGTAGAAAAATTAATCGAAGAGGTAATAAATCTTCTCCGATATCTGCGATGATTTCTTCTCTAATTGATATCTTCTTCTTGTAAAGCAAGTGCTACCATCCCTAACACTATTTGTAAACTTTTTCAACAATTTACAACGAATCTGAACTGCAATCGTGAGACAGACCGCACGGCCGACACACGGATCAGGTGCGGACATGTGTAGTATTGCATCACCGTCACCGACAGTCGGCCGACTTGCGGTACGGGCACGGTTTAAATAATAATATAAAATGGTCGTCCTGGTTTCTAATCGACTAAACAAAGTCGACTTAATCGAATCGATTAACCACAATCTTCCATTTTCCGACGACTCAGAGAGGGAATACCCGCCAAGCTCAACTACCCGTAAAATTAATTTCCCTCCAGAAGACGTCCTATTATCCGAATCACGTCTGGCGCTCTACTGGTTGCACGTTTCCCAGTGACATTTACATGCAGATGTTCAATTGCGGGATACCATCAAGAGAATGTGTTTTAGAGTTAAAATCAATCTTACTCCTAAGAACACAAATTAATTAATAATGTCTGTTGACATATTATGTTATTATAGAATATATTCTGATCTTATATAACATATTATTGTTAATTATAAATCAAACAACAACCATATCGTAAAACAAACAACAAAAAATATGTTAAGAGGTACTTAGATTTTTCTATGTATTGGGAAAAACAAAGATGGGTTTTTGCAAGTTTGAAAAATATACCAGTAAGTGCAGATATTTTTAGGATTTAAGCCTGTCTTATCTACAAAAAATATAATTAACTTGGTGTGGATATAATAAAATTATTCATAATCGGAATCAAAACGAAAATAGAATACGAATTTATCATACCAAATAGGTAGGTAAACATGGTTAGATAAATTGCACAAAATTTTCTCTATGTATATTGCATGAAATGCAAAACATTATATACACGTTTATAAAGATATACAGTCGAAATATTGAGAAAGTAGTTAAGCGAAAAATACTAGTAAAAACGTTGAAAAATATAGCTACTTTAAAATAAGCTATTAACACTATCATCTTTGAAAGCTAATACATATTTTACAAAGAAATTAAACGTCATTACATAACATTCATGTCGTGTCCAATTGGCGGCTAAAAACCGCTCTTGGACGTGTGAAAATATTTGTGTTAGGTAGTAGGTCTCATTACTACTATAATATTTACTTAACATACATATTTTGTCAGGAATTTAGCTATTAGATTGAAAAAAAAATATATAGTATCTAAGAAACTTTGGTAGGTTCCAAAGTTTCTAGTTTCTAAAAGTTATTCATCGTAAAATCTTATTACAAAACAAATTAAAGGCTTATTAATTAAAATAGTTAATAATTGTAATGGCTACCTACTAAAAGCCACTCAATTAAATAAGTGACATCCTGTGATTTTTTTTGTTTGGATTTAGATAAACTTAAGAATAAATGGGAGTTTTTCAGTATGTATTGGTGTTTCAGTTCAGAGCCTTCAAGTCCATCGTTATGCTTTTTCGAAATATCTATGTTTTTTATCCTGCCGAATTAATTGTAAAATATAAAACATGACTGTTATTTTAATATCAAATAGGAGGACTCTTCCCCTCAAACGCTGACACAGGTTATGATGCAAAATTGTTGACTGTAAGTTTTTTGAAAACATTGAATATTTTTAAAACTTTCGTTAAAAGTTGCCACAAATGCGTCATGATGTTACACAAACAAATGACGCAAAGTAATCAAGGCTTCGATCCGATTCTAGGAGGAAATTGTGTAAATCTTTTAAATAATAATGAGCCCCAATAAAGTTTCTTACAGAATCAAAAAAAATCGTAAACATATAGGCCAGAGGCTACCAAGCAAATTAAAAAACACAAATAAACGTGTTTTGCCAAGTTTTTGGCAACTTGTCTGCGAAAAGTAGACAGTATAGGCACAGTATAACAAGTTATATTGTATACTGTACCTGTATGTATACCGTATCAAATAATTTCTAATGTATATCTGGAATTAGCATTAGAGTACTCTGAGGATATTTGATATGCTAAAACCTTTTCTTTTATTTTACTTCTTAGTTTGGAGGTTACGGCTATGATAAGCTGTCACTGACACACAAAGCTTTCTGTAAGGGCATGTTTAAATAATGATAATATTATGGAGGGTAGTTTGAACGAAAGAAATAGTATTTTTTTAACGACATATAAATAAAATCTCCCTTTTTAATTGTCAAAGTAACTTTCTCTCTGGCAACACGGGTCTTGTCTCCGAACATTTCCGATTGGTGTCAACAAAAAAACAGTTAATTTATAAAACGTACTTTTTTTCAGATATACGTCATCGTAATTTGTCGATAATATTTCAATAATGCAGAAATTAAAATAATTTTATTGTGCCTATGTTTGCTCGGTAGTTTTTTGTGTTCCTGTGTGGTTTTTCTGTTGAATTATTATCAAAAATCGGCAGTGGGCTATAAAAAAAGAAAAAGATGGCGATGACGCATTGTAAATAAAGTGTGATAGAAGGATATTGTGTGTCTAAAATGTTTTTTGCATTTGATACCGAATATCATTTAGTGAGTTCCAAGGCATTCTATAAATAGGCAAAACATTCCCGCCGCCATTTTGTTCTTACTACGTCACGTAAAATAGACAACCATATATTTCCAAAACCCTTGTTTATGGTCTCGTCTAGGCGTGACGTCATCATGACGTTGCAAGAACAAAATGGCGGCGGTAATGCTTTGCCGTTCTTCTGGTGCCAGGGTGATTGATTCTTACCTCCTTTTTTATTGTTAATTGCGCTGCGTAAACATGCGGTAACATATACATAATTGTTTTGTCTTTACAGACAACCAAGGGGTATTTTCCTTTCTTAATCTATTAATAATCACGTTAAATTGAAAGGATAGCCGCCTTGCCGCAACGGCCAAATGTTGTTACGGAAATCTCCGTCAATTTATTCTTGCTTTGCTATTGTGCTGTTGAACAGACGTAAGTAATACCACATTTTGGTACTGAGAAGACGGATGAACAAGAATAAACGCACATCTTTGACCTAAATTTTGATTTTATTTATTTGGGAGTTACTCCCGCAAAACCTCGCTCATGCTGAATCAATTTTAATCTTATTACACGACTGCCCAACACATTGCAATTTTAATCTTATTTTATTTTATTTTTATTATTTTAATAATATTTTAACTGGATATATTTTGATTTCTTTATTACTTTTTTAGTTTTCAACATGATTATGAATTAGGTATTAGATATCATTAAAATAACTCTTGAAATTTATACTACGTATTTATTAGACTTATTAGATTTACTTTATTTATTAATTTTTACTTTTTCTTTTTCTCAGTAATAGTACTTTATTAAGTGTGCGCACAATATAATACTTACAAGTGACCTAGTCGAGTCTACCTTGGTACGGGCTTCGGCCTAACTAGGCCGAAGCCCGTACCAAAAAGTCTGCACAAAGTCTGCCTAACTAGGCAGACTTTGTGAATAATGTTTTGAAAAATTACTTACGAAAAAAAAAATATTTAAAAAAAAACACATGCCTCGAGATACGTTTCCTGTATCTTTTTGTAATTATTATTCTTAATTCAAAATACACATTCAAGAATTTCCAAGTTTAGTGCTCAGAAAGAAACGCGTGGCGCCAATTTGATTTTTATGTTGTTTTGTTTTTTGCGCGTAGATTCCAGGGTCTTCGTGGTTACAAAAGAAGTTACAATGCTCAATCATCTGCCATATCGTTTATCCTTTATCTTCTTGTGTATTATTGGCAATGTTACTATGTTTGTGTGCGAGAGCTGCCGTTTATTACACGACTGCCCAACAAAAAAGGATAGTAATTTGTCGAGGTTTCATCTATGTCTGTTTTCCGTTTCTTTATTCCACCATAACTTCTAAATTCTTGAATCGATTTAGAAGTGTGTGGTATTGTTAAAGTCTTTATATCATCGAAAGTATCATAGGGTGCCGTAACTAAATATCAAGTAACTAGTTGAATAAATGCCCAAATATCAATAAATTAACGTAAATATATCGTGTTCCGTATCAAATGAAAGGTCTGATTGAGTATATTCCGAAAATATGCATATATCTATATGGATGAATACATAAACCACAAATATTTCATAAACAACCGTTATAAACATAATTACACTATAAAATGAATGCTTATATCAATCGTACTAGTATGTATTCGTGCCTGCTTCTTAGTACACGTGCGCATTTCTCTCGAGTCCATTGCGTTACGGCTGAATTACAAAGCTATCCCCTTAATTCTTGAAAGTTCCCAGACAGTGGGCCATGTCTCTTTATCAGCCGGAGGCGAATTAACTCTGTTGCATTGTCTTCCTCCCTCGCAATATGAGAATCCCTATAGACGCCAAGGCCTCGCAAATTATATTTTTAAACGGGTGAAACTGAAATTGTCAGGATTAAGGACGATCGTAGCTTAATGAAAATTAAACGGGGCGGGATTTTATTAGAATTAAGGCTACGAATGTGTATTAATTACAGAAGTTTCACGACTTTAATCTAGAGAGAGATAAATAAACAGAGTAATAAAATAAACAAGTCTAACAATCTCCTAATACTAATATTGAATGTATAATTACAAGATAAGCCTCTTTTTAACTAGCAGGTTGCAAGTTGTTTATAGCAATATACCAGTGCTTTTCAACCAGTGGGTCGGAACCTTCTGCGAGTGGGAGTTGCGAAAAGACCCCCCGGGGCGTCGCAGGCTATCTATAAAAAACGAAAATATTATTTTTTTTAAATATTTATATAAAACTAGCGGTATTACCCGGCGTTGCCCGTGTTATATCCGTGCTCAAATAGCCATGTATACAAATTTTCATGGAGATCGATTGAACAGTATATAACTTGATGTGATGCAGCACCATCTATTGACGAGTTACAATAAAGCGAATAGCGCGAAAATATTATGCGGGCTCAAATGTCTATGTACCAATTTTCATCGGTTGAGCTATATAGAACTTGATGTGTTGCAGCGCAATCTAGTGGAATGTTACACAAAGTGAATAGCGCGATGTATACCAATTTTCATGGCGATCGGTTCAGCGGTATAGAAGTTGATGTATTGCAGCGCCATCTAGTGATAAGTTACAACAAAGCGAATATCTTAGCGAATAACGAATATCTAGCGAATAAAAACCTTCTCCATGAAAAAATACATATATGTGCCAACTTTAATGGTGATCGGTCAAACGGTTTCGGAGTCTATTAAGCTTGGACAGACGGACAGACATATATATAAACATCCATGTATATATATACATATATAGATAGATACTCATAGATACAGATATTTACAGCTTCGGAAGAAAAACATATTTATTATGTCATGTTTGTTACTAAAATAGACTGAGTATATGTAATATCTGTGTAAATATAGAGCTACCACATAAAACAATGCTACATTAAGTTACACTTAACAACTAAAAAAAAACAAAAAAAGAATACATAAAAGTCTACCTTAGTACGGGCATCACTCCAGCAAGGCAGATTTTAGCTTATTAACCTAGTGTTTTAAATGTGTGTGACATATAAATAAATAAATAAAATAAATAAAATATGTGTTTTGCTATTGCTTTTACAAAAATATATGTTGATCAGATGGAAACAGTTAGATACAGCTTCGAAAGTGAAAATCTGTTAAAATTAATGTGGTTTTCGCCATTGTTTTTTACAACAAAAAAAATGTTTATTGGATTCTTACAGTTACAGCAGTATACAAGGAAACAATCTAAGGGGGATTCGAGTAAAAGTTTTTCTTACCTAACCGGGGTAGCGATCTAAACAATGTTGAAAAACTTTGCAATAGACTACGGGCCAAAATGAAAATGCTTCAAATTTTATTCTGAACGCTATCAAACATGTCAATAATCGCTTAAAAATAACACTTTTTATTACATACAAATACAGGCTGTGATAGGCGCCTTCGGTGGCATTGACAATGAAAATATGGTTGTATTGGTCGTACGCCACGATACTGTCACGGTCGACGAAACGTGTTCACCTTGGATGGTAAAAAAAGCGACGAGCCTAATCAGTAAATCAGTAAATCACTCACGCTATTACACGGCCGCTAAAAATGGATAAGATTATTTAAAGCATCGTTAGGAATACAAAACAGAGAAAGCGATGAGAATAGCGGCAAAAATAGCAACGTAGTTATTACTTTCCAGGCCAACCAATGGTTAGGGAAAGTATTGTAAACGCGCAAAAAAATATTAAGAGTAAATAACGCAAGAAAATATCCATTTGACCCCTTCCCCGACACAATTAAGACTATTTCCAAATCGAAGTCTGGCTGTGCGTATGTGTGTGTATTCCTCCACGATAGCGCCCAAACACATCATCCGATTGAGCTGAAATTTGGCATGCAGGCATCATTTGATCATGGTAACAGTTGAAAAGTATAAACAAAAGTGATTTCAATTGTGGTTGAAATCAGCCCACCAGGAGCGCGCTAGTCATACTCCAATCTCGAAACATTGGACATAGAGACCTGAAATTCGGTACACTGATGTCGTTAGGCCGCCATCTTTGATTGGAATATCTCTTAAACAAGCGACACAAATAATTTTTCAATTTCGCCATATTTAAGAAAATACTACATAATATTTAAAAAATGTTATTTTAATATCACGGAAATACCATAAATATATTACAAATATACTACATTTGCAATCATAATCACTTGACACAATCACTATGGGAGGGGGGGTTAAAGTGCGGGGGAAAGGGCTTATCTGCTTGCCGGGAAAGTCTTGGGGTGACACTTTTTTTTTTATAATCTCTGATAATGACATCGAAGATTATCTGTGTTTTGTTTATAATCTCTTAAAATATCTAGTGTAATACAGCATATATAATATAGGTGAATTTAGGTTGATTTTTTACTTGAATCAACCTAAATTCAGCGAGGCTGTCCTTAGCTCACTAGGCGTCTAGGAAGTGATTACATAGTGAGTATACAAATTGTTTCAAAACACTCAGAGCGAAAATGAGAATAGCAAAGAGCATAATTTGAATACCTATATCCTATCCTACATATATCCCATCCCTCTCCTTTCCTATCCTTGCAATAGTTCTATTGTAATTTAATTTATAATTTAGTGCAATGCAACTTTTGATTTAACGTATAAGAAAATAATGTAGGAAAAAATTATTCGGCCAGCGAAACACTGTATTAGAATAATTAGTAATAATTAATGAAGCGCTGTATGTTTCCCGAAAATAAAATAAATAAATAAATACATATATGACTGATATGGTCTAATTTCGCGATCAGACTAAAATAACGGTCAATGAAAAAATTATGTCCTAAACCTCATTTGAAAAATAATACTTCAAAACATACATAATACCCCATACGTTGTTAAAGTGAAGGCTGCATAACTAAAATAGTTATCATTAAAAAGACAACTCACATTGTATACAAAAAAATAAATTCAATAGTGATCTACATAATACAATATATTACCAGACATAAACATTTCCAAGAACGGTTAAGTTCATACGAATCGGTATTTGTTAGTACCTGTTACTGTTTCAAAAAACCATAAGGAAAAAAACCAGTATTGAAATTGTGTTTCCCTGTACCAGCCTGTACCTATAACGCATTCCGCAACGTCACGTCATAGCGATATTTAGTAAATGCAAATATTTTGGTAGTTCTTTGGAATATAAAGCATGCGCCATAGATAACAATGGCGGCGTGTCAGTTTTATTTGAAAACAAAAATGAAATCGATGGACATTGTTCAGTAAGAAGAGGTGTTATAATATCTATTTCACTTTTTTACTTTTACTTTTACTTACTATAGTTTACGCTTGAAACTGACGAGCTAAGCTGGGGTCAAAGAGGTTTCTGCCATTTAAACCTCAAACGTCTTTACACAGAAAATACACATTCTAAAATTCTAAAAACAAGTAAATATATTAAAAAGAATAAAAACACGACTGCCGTTACAGAAAGTGTCTTATTGCATTTATAATTATTGTTATTACGAGTTTTTTATAAAAATTTTCTGGTTGATGTATTTATCCATATAGATAAATGTGTATTTCCGGAATGCACTCAATCAGACCTTTTATTTGACACTAAACACGATATATTTATGTTAATTCAGTGACATTTGGACATTTAGACAACCACTTACTTGCGATTCGGGCATTTAAGGTACCGTATAACACTCGGGATGACATAACAATTCTAACATCACCACACACTTCTAAATCGGTTCAAGCGTTTAGAAGCTATGGTGGAATAAACAAACGAAAAACATACATAGATGAACTCTAAACACATTACACTTTATTTATTTATTTAAGAATTAAATGCTATAAAACATTGATTTGCTTACAAAAATAACAGGAACCGAATGTCAAAACCTTAACCTTTTGCTTATTTGATTCTGTCATCCAACTGGGACTAGCCCGTTCTAGGGTGGACAGGACTCTAATATTACAATCAATTATGTACAAGTTTTAGTAAAAAGCTAATAACTCTAAATTGCCCTAAAATGTGGTCTTCAAAAAGGAAAAAAAATAATAATAACAAATGTTAAAAGATAATATAATAAATAAAATGCAATTCCATTATATAATCGGCAATAAATAAAATATAAAATTCGATAAAATAATATAAATAAAGTTATAAGTGAGAAAAGAAAGAAACTTCTTTGGGCAGTCGTGGTAGAAATCGAACTAATGAAAAGTGTCTTCATGATCAGTGATAGTCGTTTGGTCAAAGAATATGCAACATATGACAGGCTACACCCTTGTTTTATGATTTGGTTAGAAAGCTTTGATGAATTGAGGTTTTAGACATTCTAGCGACTTATAGAAACAAAATAATATAAAATAAAGGACGGACGCGTCTCACGGATTTCATATTCTTCATTGGCAATTAATTATTATTGCAAATTCTTGTATACCTTGGCCAAATTTAAATCCCACTTTTACTCTGTGAATTTAAAAGTTCCACCTTTTTTACTGCGAATATAATAGCTTTTCGACATAACTATCACTTGTCATGAAGCCACTCCTCATTATTTATTTATTTAATAGTCACTATAGAAAAGTATTTTCATTGCTATATTATATAAACGATAACCAATGGCGAAACATTAACTGAGTGAACGCTTCTTAGATATTTTTGTTTTTGTTTGTCCCGTCCGTGCGTTAGCAAGACTGCGTTACCAAACATTTTTGTGGAACTGAAATAAACAATGTTCCAAAATCCAACCACCACATTGTTCCGCCTGTTTAAATAAATTAACAGTTAAAAAAAACACTAAAAGCACGCTTTTATAAATGCACGTAAAAACCACATCATCAGACCTTGAAACCTAATCGTGGTCAAAGTTCATTCCACGACTTTTCTAACAAATCCAAACACAGCTATGACACGATGTTCCATCATGAAGTTCCAGTTCATATCTTCCGACCCATCGGATCAGCTCGACAGTACCATATTATTGTATTGTCATCAGAACTACATACAGCTGCCAATTTTCATGACGCTACGATCCTTGGAAGATGGTTAAATTAGTTACCTTAGATTCCATTACATATAGTTACATACAGGTCGACCTAATAAAAGCGTGTTAAAAAGAAGCAATGTAAATTAACAATTATCGTATGTACACAATCGTTCTTTAATATACAGTTTCAAGAATGCTAAACGCGACTTCTAAAGATGAATGAACAAACAACTGAAGCTGTCGACTATGACGGGCGAACCCGTCACCTCAGGCAGTTTTAACGATATTTGATCGTTCTGTCTCCCGTGATGTGAGCGTAGAAGACTTGGGACGAAACAGTCCACTGTCTAGTTCCGCGACTCGCCCGTAAGAAGCTAACGCGTTACCGCGAGATAACCAGGTTAATCACCAGCCGGCCGACACTCGCGCTTTTACTTCCAATTATGTCCAGATTTCTCCGGCCACCCGACTGGTTACGGCTTTGAGGTCGCTTGCGCGGTCCTCTCCCTTGTGTAGCAGTGATTTGATGTCTACCGAATCTATCGGAGACCACGGCGTCCTTTGCCCGGCTGTTCTCACCCGGTATCGGGTAGCCAAATGGTCGTTTCAAGAGCGGTTGCCACAATCACCCCCGCTCTATATGAAACTAAGCCATTTCCAGACGCCTCCGGTTATCAGTCGGAAAGCACAGTCGACTGGCTGACGCCGCACGGTGCGCTAACCGTCCAGGAGAGTCCTACCCGGGCTCGCACTCCTTTATCAAAAGTTGACTGTTTGCTCGTACTGATTCCCCTACGGGAGTTAATGGGCCCTTGCTGAGTTGGCCACGAAGACCCATTCTGTTCAGGGTTCGTCACATTCACGGGTCTACACCTATCCGACGGCCTCCACGCCTATAGAGCGGGGATGGTTGCGGACCTTACGGCGACTGCTCTTGAAACGACCATCGGCTACCCGATCCTGGGTGAACAGCCGGGCAAAGGACGCTGTGGTCCGCGATAGATTCGGTAAACACCGTTTCACCGCATCGTAAGGGAGAGGACCGCGCAAGCGACTTCGAACTCGTAACCAATCGAGATGCTGGAGTAATCTGGTCACAATTGGAAGTAAGGGCGTGAGTGTAGGCCCGCTGGGTAACACTCCTGGCTATCTCGCGGTTAAGGCTTTGGCCTCTTACGGGCTTGTGGCGTAGCTAGATGGTGGGCTGTTTTGTCCTCAAGTCTTCTACGCTCACTCCAGGGAGATAGAACGACTAATCGTTAAAACTTCCTGAGGTGACGGGCTCGCCCGCTGTAGTCGACAACCCTAGTTGATTCACCTACTTCAAGTAAATGTCGGTTAAGTAAAACTCACTATGTATAATAGTCACTATAATATATCATGTATAATATACACTATAACAACGTAAGATCCTTTCAATGAAACACGTGTCTGTTATAAATCCCCAAAGCTCTTAACTCTGGCTTCCAGCCTCCGCTCTCTCACCATATTTCGTTCCCTCTTCGCGACAGTTAATTCACCGGCTCGGCAATACGGTTGGAATCAAGTCGTTTTAATGATTAAGTACAATCGAGCACGCAACACAACAATCACTCTCCAGCAGGAAGCGGGCCACAACCAGGAATTGGGTAAACGGCGAGCAGCACGAACTTTTATACGAGTACAAAGAGAGCGGGTGCGTGCGCATAAGTTAAAATGCGTTATTTATATGTGCATAAGTTATTGGTAATTGTCCATTTTAACACTCGTGGAAGCGTGAGTAATGGACTTTAAAAAATGGCCAATTTTTAATAAACGGCGTAGCAGTACGCGGAAAGCTACAATGTTAAGGCTGATGTACATTGAGTCAGTTTCTGACTTCAAACTCAAAACAAGTCAGCGCTGACCCGGTACTCCCATCGTTTAAATTGATGACAGCGCTGACCCGGCACTGTCATCGAGTCAGTACAGCGCTGTCGCGTCAGTGCTGACTTTAATCCCCCCCCTCCCACACCCCAGCGTTACTGGCCACGTGTAAACGCCGGTCAGTAAGCACACTAAGAAAAATATTGGATTTCTTCTTACATTACCGTTTTGTTATTATTACCGTTTTGTTTGAGCCGGGCAAATGATGCCGTGGTCCGCGATAGATTCGGTAGTCAACGTATCACCGCTTTTTTTAAGGAAAAGGACCGCGTAAGCGACCTCGAACATGTAACTAGTCGAAGACCGGAGTAATCTGGTTGTAACTGGAAGTAAGGGCGCGTCCGCCCACTGGGTGAGGTAAGGCGTTGGCATCTGACGGGCGGGTGGCGTAACGAGACAGTGGACTGTTTTCGTCCCAAGTCTTCTGAGCTTACCTCACGGGAGATAATACGATTAAATATCGTTAACACTTCCTGAGGTGACGGGTTCGCCGGTTGTAGTTGACAGCTCTAGTTGTCCTACTAGCGAATAATATTGACGATCTACAGACTCTACTCAACAAAGTTCTTTTTAACAACCCAATAACTCGACAACAAATAACGTGTTGAAAATGAACAAAAATAAAAATAAATTTATGATTATAAATAGACAGAGACAACGCAATGCTCATTAAATGTCATAAATAAAACAAAATCGGATTATATCTCTTGAATTTTGAAGCATCCGACGTTTCGACGATGTTATAACCGCCGCCGCGCCGTTGTCCAGGGTAGCGTAAAGTGCAGTCACTTGTCCCCTGTTGCTCTAAGGGTAGGGTCTGCGCTCTCCCCCCCCCCCCTCCCAAATCTTCAATCCGCGTAACAGTATCAGCTTAAAAGTACGCGGCGCAAACATTTCTACTAGCAGATGTAAAGCGGACCTTAGTGCAAACACTTTTGCTGCCTATCCTCGGTTATGCGGACGTTGCATACCTCGACGCAAACCAAGCGATTATTGACAAGACTTGTGTTTAATCTAAAGAATCCCGATCGTGTTTCAGCCTCGTGAAACAGCATGCAATTGTTGCTGATTTGAAATCGCAAATATCAACACATCCTACTCTTGTTGCACAATGTGATGTGACGCAAAAAGAGATTTTTTTTTCTATCACTTTTATCATTTTATATTGCCACAATTCAATCAAATGATTAAAATGTTTTGATAAAGTAATAGAAAAGAGACTTTCTATCTGTGTTTATAGTAGCTTGATAATTATTCGCTTTAAAATAATGAGGCAGTTAAGTAAAAATCAATACGACATTTTTTCCAAGATCTCAAAACCTAAGAAGTCTAAAACTTGCATACTTACTTATTTTAAAAAAATAAAAATTATTCCTAAATCTTCTAGTTTAAATGCCATTTAATATAAGGCGACGGCATTCGCCGATGTAATAACGCGCTATTTCATTGTTTTCTCTTGGTTCATCGTTTCATTTTATCACGAATACAGTGGTTATATTTCCACTAGTATAAGCTTTGTTTCTGTGATGAATAAGGCCGGAGGGTGATCGTTCGCCGCCGCTAAAGAGTAAACTACAATATACTCGTTACCTACAATATACTCGTTAAAGTGAGGGACATCAAATCATCAATCATCATCAAACAAGCCTGCCAAAAACCGATCCTTTGATTCCTTCGCTATCGTGTGAGTGGTTTTACTATATATTTTACCATTTGCTTCATGCAATGAGCAATTTTTATATGTATATATATATAGTGATTTCTTTTGATTTCTTTTCCTTTGAAGCCCATGATAAATAAAAAGTTTTACCATAAACAATAGTAATTACATATTACTACCTGCTGGTTGGTTAGAGAATATTGCTGTGTATGGGAATAAGCTGGCCTTTTGTCCCCGTTATAATCAATAAACATTCTTCTATTATTGTTGATGTAATATTATTATTATAAATAAACGAAGGCAACTCACAGCACAGCAATGCAATAAAAGCAAGCAGTATCTTAAATATATTTTAATACTGGATTATACTGTGTTTTAAATTCACTATATCGGGTAAACATACATAAACATAAACTATGCGGCATCGCGCAGATACCTCAGAGCGAAAGAGTTTATGTCCGTAATATCAACGCAGTCGACAACTTTCAAGGTGGCTTAGTTTTATGATCTGCCGTATCGTCTGTAGCTTACTACAGTAGTTACGAAGTCTAAGGCAGGGTAGAACGGGAATTTAATACGGGATAACATCGTAATATATATATATATATATATATATATATATATATATATATATATATATATATATATATATATATATATATATATATATAATATATATATATATATATATATATATATATATATATATATATATATATATATATATATATATATATATATATATATATATATATATATATATATATATATATATATATATGATAAGGTTTGTAAAGAAATCCGTTTATAGGATGATGTTTTTATTTAAAATAAAATTAGTAAAAGCTACTTTTATACTACTTTATACTATATATATATATATATATATATATATATATATATATATATATATATATATATATATATATATATATATATATATATATATATATATATATATATATAATATATAAACATATATATATATATATATATATATATATATATATATATATATATATATATATATATATATATATATATATATATATATATATATATATATATATATATATATATATATATATATATATATATATATATATATATATATATATATATATATATATATATATATATATATATATATATATATATATATATATATATATATATATATATATATATATATATATATATATATATATATATATATATATATATATATATATATATATATATATATATATATATATATATATATATATATACATATATATATATATATATATATATATATAATTGTTGCTTTACAGGGGTGCCTAAACAGAAACTGCTCAAAGGCGCCATGTACCCCTAGACAGGGTCTATATGTAGTATACCCACTCACAACACTTTTCGTAAGTATTCGTCGATCAAATGTGTAAAGCTGTATATTCCAATGAAGTTATATTTTATGAAAAAATTTGAAAGTCTATGCGTGAAGTCTGGTAGGGTAGCCTTCGTAATAACAGTGATCCGTGTCCTGCCGCCGCAGTTAGGATATACGCGGTAAAATGGATATGAGAAAAAGGGTCGACTTGTAAGTTAATTTTTATCGAAGGTGATGGTCGACATGATATCGTTATCGAATTAAATTTACACACATTGCTTTTGGAAAGAAACCCATAATATATGTATCTTAGTTTATTGAAATTTGGACATTTATAGTATTATTTACTAGACATTTAGAGAGTTGACATACGAGATGATATAACGATTCTAACATTACAATACTCTTCTAATTCGGTTCAAGCGTTATGGTGGAATAAAGAAACAGAGAACATACATATATGAACCCTGAACACATTACGCCTTTTTGGCGGGCAGTCGTGTAAAAATAGAACGAGATGGCGATTTACCTTTGTAAAGCGAGAGAAAGAGAGAGCTGCAGCAGATAGCAGCGGGGCTCTGATATGCGATAATACTAATATAAGCGAGGATCGAGGGATACAGCAGTAATATCGGTAGCAGAGCGGATCCAGACGGTTTATACCGCGGGAGCAACAGGCGTGCGCTCCCTGCCTCGATCGCGTGCATACGCATCATTACCGGGGAAGCGGGGAAAATGCTCTTGTAGCGGTAGTTGGCAGAAGGCCGCAGGGAACTCTACCTGTATCTGTAACCTGGAGTCGTAGGCAGTTGTGATCTGCAGCGCGTCAGGCAACTGACGGGCAGCAGACTCTCTAGTCTGGTTCCAGTCTCCGATCTCTAGCGGATTAATTCGTCAAAATCTGGTAGGCAAAGGCGAGGGCCTATTGCGAGGGCTAATTCCCTCGTCATTTCAGGTTGACTTTTGCCGGGCCGTGGCGGAACTGGTCGATAGCTTGTCTTCGTTTAAAGTCTTCGCGATACGTTCCAGGTGACAAGATGGCAAAAAGCCGTTATAACTTCCGGGATAGCGGGCATGTGCCCGTAGCAATCTCCAAATGACCGTACAAGATATGGATATAATGGTAGATTATTTTACAGTAATTCAGCAGACACTGTGTCGCTTGGTCAATAACGAAATAAAAACAAAGTTAACATTTATTACAATTCATCGCGGTTTACATGGACTACGAAGAAAAGTATAGCTGCGAAAATACAAACGTGTTTTTCGTTTATCTAACTGATATCGGCGAAGAGATAGAGGTATAGATGATTATTCAAATCAAACCAAAGCACAGCGTTTCAATGTTGATACTAATGTAACGCAGTATAGGAGCAAAATAAAACGGATTGGCAACCACCATTTGGTTTTACGCCCTCGCCGCGTTTCGCCCGCTCGCCCATACGTTGGACTCGTAACTTTTTACAGCGCCACCCCGCATGGCTCCCTGTAGCACTCGCAGTTTTTGCAGTTTTCGCTTTTCTTCTGATTTCTTCGACGGTCGTTAGGTTGCCTTCGATGGGATGTCGAATCCTCCTAACATACAGTGAGCTTGTATGGGCACAGCGAAACATATATTTGTATACCGCCTAACAAAAGGATGGTGTAATATGTCAGAGTTATATCTTTTTGGCACACAAAACTCTATTATCTTTGGAAGCATCAAGCATCGTAAAAAAACAAAATGAAATAAAATACAGATAACCATAATGTGTAGACCACATTTGTGTAGGTTTTGAAGTGACTGATTTTAATCGATTTAAGCGTTAGTGTCAACTTTGCTTATTTTATAGTACGTATACATCGTCGCTTTTTTGAAACATTTTTACGTGGGGAAACCTGAAAGTAACCAAAATTTCTTTATAAAAACCTGTATATTATTATTTTTTACAAATCAACCTTAACACATTACATTACATTTACGTCGTGTCCAATTGGCGGCTAAAACCCGCTCTTGTACGTGTCAAAATATTTGTGGTAATCTTTACTTAACATACATACGTATGCTGTCAAGAATTTAGCTATTAAATTGTAACAAAAAAAAATATCTAAGAAACATTAGAACCCACTATTCATCGTAAAATCTTATTACAAAACAAATTAAAGGCTTATCAATAAGAATAGTTAATAATTCTGATGGCTATCTACTAAAAGCCACAATTAATAAAATAGTCAGTAAAAAGTTGAATAATCAAAACAGAAGCCTAGCAATTGAAATAGTCAATAATTCGAATATATACGTACTAAAATCTGTACATAGTAACATCCAAAGTAGAAAGTAAGTAAATTGTTTAATAATCAAACTTAAACTAAATCTTACATTTAAAAACTAAAAGTACAAATATAATTATCATTCAAATTGGTACAATATTTGCAAAGTCATGACCCTTGAATTCGGTCAGATTATAGAAAGGGTGGCCTATCAGCAATGATTTCATTATTAGAATCATTGTTTAAAGTCGTTTGTTTGTATAGCTGCAAACTCCTGCGTCGTTTTTTCTTTCACCCTACGTCGTTAAAACGTCCTTTAATGCCCTTTTTATTTGTCGAAACAAAGAAAAGTCGCACAGAGCAAGATCAGGCGAGTAGAGAGGATGCGGCAAAGGAGTCATGCTCTTTTAGTCAAAAACTGACGAATTTATAAGGCTAAGGGAGCGGGTGCATTGTCATGGTAGAAAAATCAGTCCCCCGTTTGCTATAAATTGGGCGTCTTTCGTCTCAATCTGTTAGGCAGTCTTCTGAGAAACTCCAAATAGAATGCCTGATTAACTGTCTGTCCTGGTAGAAAGCAAAATTTCACAGCCGCACGCTGTTCACTCAAGTCCAACCTTACAGAAAACGGGGAGTAAACGAAAATGGTTTTACAAAAAAAATGCACTGTAACAAGACATAACCTTATTCGCCGAAAGCAACGCGTGCATTGAACGCATAACGAGTTGCTTCACGCGCACCTAGTGGCAGGAATATGTACTAGGCAAGCCCCGCCCACAGCTCTACCATTCCGTTTACTCTTGGGTAACCTCATCGTATCTCAATTAATTACAACAACCGCGATAGTCTTTGATTTCATAAAACGGTTCTACTGGCATTTTCTCATAATAAAACATATTGCGTATGAGACAGTTTTTTGCTGATAACTGTATAGAAGGGGCTTAATTCCACTGGATAAAACTGAGGTAACTTCCAATTCCAATATATTATGTTCTATCTAATGTCTTTCCAATCTATTACAATTATAATCTATAACGACATTTTTAATTGATTTACTTCATTTGTAAATTTAACCACCTACTCTACTTTTAAATATTATTAAATAGTGAAATGGCTAAACATAAACTTTTCTCGAACGAAAATAATGCAAAAAATATTTAGAAACACCATTTTTCTTTTTGGCATTTAGGATAATTTTACAACCGATAGATGATATTGTTTTCAGTTAGGTTGTAATGCTTACATTCAAGGAAGACAATTTGAGAATCCTCCGCCAATAAGGGCGACCGGCAATATCCGGCGCGCGATGTTTCAGAGCTCTGAAATATCGCGGCGGGCGCGGGTTTCAGCCCCGAAAGCGAGCACAATCACCGCGCCAACGGCGCCAACGTTGATCGTATGACTTTATTGGCGAACCGCAAACGCGAACCCGTCCCTCTCATTTCTATGACTATTGCCACCCTCCACAGTTTGGCGGCGCATTATCGAAATTGTGTGTTTACTCAAACTGCCAAATTAGATCACCACGATGCCCTGATGATTGACGTTGCCAAATTGTGAATTCAATTACATTCTCATCTATTAAGGGAGAATTTAAACTCGGATTAGAAGTTTAATATTTTGTCAAGCTCCTACAGACTCCTGAGTGTAAAGTGGTGGGGTAATAATCTCTTATCTGATGGGTAAATGTCTTTTTTGCTTTAAAAGATAATTTAAAAAAATCAAAAACTATTTATAACTAGACGACGAACTCCAGAGAACAAAATCATGGGGTAGTATAGATGTCAGCTACTTTTGAAACGAGCCGTGGCCACCCGATCCCGTGTAAAAATCCCGTCACCTCAGGAAGTTTTTACGATTAGTCGTTCTATCTCCCTGGAGTGAGCGCAGAAGACTTGGACAGAACAGTCCACCGTCAAGCTCCGCCACAAACCCGTAATAGGCCGACGCCTTAACCGCGAGATAGCCAGGAGTGTTACCCAGCGGGCTTACACTCACGCCCTTACGTCCAATTGCGACCAGATTACTCCAGTCTCTCGATTGGTTACGAGTTCGAGGTTGCTTGCGCGGTCCTCTCCCTTACGAAGCGGTGAAACGGTGTTTACCGAATCTATCGCGGACCACAGCGTCCTTTGCCCGGCTATTCACCCAGGATCGGATAGCCGATGGTCGTTTCAAGAGCAGTCGCCGTAAGGTTCGCAACCACCCCCGCTCTATAGGAAACAGTACTGCTTCCAGACTCCCCTGACTGTAAGTCAGGGGAGTCTGGAAGCAGTACTGTTTCCAGTTTGGAGCTAATGGGCCCATGATGAGGTGGCCACGATGACCTATGTGTTCAGGGTCGGTCACACTCACGGGTCAACACCCATCCGATGGCCTCCACGCATGGGGTGCGAACCTGGGTAGGACACTGGGTCAACCAGTCTCCCCTGGGAATCAAACCTCTGGCGCTCCTGGACGGTCTGCTTACCGAGCGGCGCAAGCCAATCGACTGTGCTCTCCGACTAACAGTCGGGGGAGTCTGGGAACTGTATTGTTTCCTATAGAGCGGGGGTGGTTGTCTACCTTACGGCGACTGCTCTTGAAATGACCACTGGCCATCCGATCCCGGTTCAGAGTCGGGCAAAGGACGCCTTGGTCCGCGATAGATTCGGTGCACACCGTTTCACCGCTTCGTAAGGGAGAGGACCGCGCAAGCGACCTCGAACTCGGAACCAATCGAGAGACCGGAGAAATCTGGTCACAATTGGAAGCAAGGGCGCGAGTGTCGGCCCGCCAGGTAACACTGGCTATCTCGCGATAAGGCGTTGGCTTCTTGCGGGTTGTGAAGTAGCTGGACGTTGGATTTGTTCTGTCCAAAGTCTTCTACGTTCACTGCAGGGCGATAGAACGAGAAAATCGTTAAAACGTCCTGTGGTGACGGGCTCGCCCGTTGTAGTTGACACCGCAAGTTGTTAGTCAGAGTGCGCAATCGATTGGCTTACGCCGCACGGAGCGCAGACCGTCCAGGAGCGCCAGAAGGTAGATTCCTAGGGAAAGCTAGCCCTAAGGCCAGAGTCCTACCCAGGCTCGCACTTCATGCGTGGAGGCCGTCGGATGGATGTTGACCCGTGAGTGTGACCAACCCTGAACAGAATGAGTCTTCGTGGCCAACTCAGCAAGGGCCCCTTAGCTCCCATATAAAGTCAAACTGAATTACCGCTAATATCAGGCAGAGGCCGCGCAAGCGATTTCGAACCAGCGACCAGATTGAAGGACGGAGAAATCAGGCGAAATCTGGTAATGAGGGCGCTAGGCTATCTGCTGGGTTCCCTTCTGGTTAAACCTTCCTGGGGTGGCGGATTCGTCCGTAGTATCTGACTACTCCAAAGTGTATCACATAGCATAATTGCTCATTTTAAAATCTAACAAGAACAATATTTTTTTTAAAATACTGCATTTACAAAAAGTGAAATATTATCAATTTATTCCCGTTTAAACAATGGAATTCTTCGTTGAAACAATATTTATTTAAACAAAATTCATTTTACAGAAACTGTTGCCGTTACAGCCCCGTTGACGTGTGTAATCTCTATAAACATTCAGTTCTTAAAGACGATTGCACATTCTGTGAGACAATCGACGGGCCTTGCGTAGGGCCCGTGACGTCTTCCGCTGGGCAATTACCCTTTGGCGGGGCTTTCTCGTGAGCCGCGCCCATTGAACCGGATATCTGAATGTGGCGTCGCAGGGCTGTTCGCCCTGCGGCTGGTATCTCGTGACGATCGCTCGTCGGTAATGACGCTTTATATAGCCTCGCGCCTCGCGCCGCTGCCGCACGCAGTCGGTTACCCTCAGTGCTCAAGCAATAAAACGTGTTTTATTAGATATTTGTGGTGTATGTATTTATCCATAGGTATAGATATCTATATATTTATCCATATCGATCCATTTACATATCTATAGAGGAATCTACTCAATCAGACCTTTAATTTGATCTTGATTTTAATGTATACATGATCTATAATCTTAATTTATTGACATTTGTAAAATAAATAGTCTATGACACCCAAAATGACACAACGATTCTAACAATAGCACACACTTCTAAATCGGTTCAATCATTTAGAAGTTATGGTGAAATAAAGACACGGACAACATACATACACGAACCCTGAATACATTACACTCCTTTTATTGGGCAGTGGTGTAAAAAACTATCTCTGTCCACTGAATACTTTTTCAACCAATTGATATCCAAATTTCAAAGCGTCTATAGACAAATAATTTTTTTTTCATATAGGTTTAATGGAACGAAATTACAACTCACTGTCATTAGTCATAATTCCCAACACAAAAGCCCGCCGAAATATGGCAGCACAGTGGGGTGAAAGGTACGCTAACCCCCCGATCGGTCAAATGGATTCGATCAAAGGCGAGGGATCTATTCTGTCACCACGAGAAGATTATTCAAGCTAATGGAACGGCCGCCGCAGAAATGTGTTATACATTTCGACCCGAATGCTCGCACGCTCTTAACGCTGATCCTCGCATATTGGCGGTCATCGTCGGCCATTTATACCGCTGTCTCTTTTTATGTATCCCACCTTTCTCCGTCTTAGCCGCTGCGCTAACCTATTGTAGGGGATAATGCTTGACCATCCGATGATATGCCGACTGTTTCGGTGGTAGGGATGCGATGCTCGTCGACTGCAACATCGAATAACTCGCGACAGCAATAAGTTGCAGTGATACAGATACTGTTCTTTAACCCATTCGAGACAGCACATATTTTTGGAAACCATCCCCAGAATCGAAAACTTTTTTTGGCGGAAAAGATGTTCTATGGTATATAGATCAAGGGAAAAATAAAATATCAAATATATTTTGGTTAAGTACTGCCACAAAGTGGATGAATTTTATGGTAAAAAGTCAAAGTGATTTGTGTTTCAGGGAACCAGGCATTTAGTAGGTAGGTACTTTATAATGTTTACATGAGAGGATACATACTTGGTTACGTTAAAAAAACAGATACGTTTACTAGCCTCTTTTAAGAATTAAATCAAATAAACCTAAGAAAACGCAGAAATTACAGTGGACGGTAATCACATTTAGTGTAGAAAACTGGCATGAGGTTTCATGTTTCTTATAAACCTATCTCCATGTGGTCCGCAGACACCACCATAATATGTTTCCCTGACTATTTTGAACATTCGTTCTGTAGTTTAATGTGGCAGGAAACCCCTTGATAGTAGGTAGCATTGCCACCGGGTGATCGGGTTTTTCCACGTGGTCGGGTCGTATCATGTGGGGATGACGTTCAGGCGTACCGCTTCCGTCTTTTAAAGGGGTGGCAGGTGAAAACGGAACTCGAAAAAACTGGAATTGCCGCTATATCAGTCTGTAGTAGTAATACTGCTCTATAGCATTAGCGGATAGATTCGACAGGGCGAGGAGGGGGAGCTGCAATGTACGTGCGTTGTATTATTCGCTACTCACTATTCAGTAATCATCGTTTTGGTTTTTTTATTATTACTTATATTGCAGAAAATAATTGTTTTGTGTCTAAAATCTTCTAAAAAAACAACCATTATGTGGCAGTAATTAATTTGGAAATTGTTTTTTTTTCATTATTTTTCTTATAATCTCCATACTATAGACCATCTTTTCCGCATAGGAATTTTTCTATAAATAACATTTTTTATTCTCCACTCAAGAGCGATTCATAAAATGATAAGAAATAGGAAAGTAGGCATATATTTTTTTTAATTTTCTCAAAATTTGTTTGATACTGTCTTTTAATTTGGAGCAACCGAATAGTACCTATGAGTATAGTTGGAAACCTGTATCGACGGAGTCGAAATACACACTTCCAACGCTGTTCTTGCACAGGCGCCTATTCAGATATCAACGCGTGGGGCATTTTGGGATTTATAAAGCGGCCTTATAACGCAGAAAGATCTGTTCTAGATGTCATTACTCACTGACTTGTGTACGCCACACACTAGATGTCTGAAAAGTTCCCTCCGTGTTGGATTTCGCGTTGAACAGTTATAAAGTAACTGTCAATATACATTACTGAAAAACTAGAAAAGAAGCCAGTTCATAACGGGCTGATTGCTATTAATCACAAGCATTTTGATTTAAGTTTATTGACCGATCCAAAACAAAATAAAGGACACTTCTTGAAATGAATTGCGCGAAAAAATCGATCGCTCGGTACTAAAATCGCCGGTGATAGTACAACAAATCACCAATGTCTGTTTCTATAATCGCACCCGTACCCAGGTATATGAAATGTCGGGGCCCGTTGACCCTGACGCAATTAAAAATAAGCGTCGAAGTGACGACGCCTTCGTCCGGACTTGTCGAATTCTTGTCAAAGCCACTGATGAGGTAACCGTGTAAGCGCGGCTCGTAGCGGTCGGCTGACGACTGACTATGTATGGCTGCCTGACTGCTTGGCGGCGCTGCTGACTGTGACAGGTAGCTCCGCCCATTCCCTGTCAGATCTTTGCCAGTCAGGATGTTTTAAATGGTTTATGGCACTATCAAATGTTTCATGCGTTTTAATCGCTGAATGTATAAGTCGGCAACGTTAAAAAGCCTGCCACAGAGTGGCGCGGCGATATATTAAAAGAACGTAGCGCTAGAACGAGATGGTGAGGTTTATTTTGATTTTCAGATCGTTGCCCGTTTGGGTCGATGGAGAAAATGATTTCATACGTTTTAAACGCTGAAAACGTAAACTGTTAATGTTAATAACCCGAACGCAACATAAAACGGAATTTATTTATCTCTTTCAAGAACCCACGCGCGACATTACGTTAGAAAAAGAACGACACGAATTTAGTTTGCTAATAAATGGGTAACTATGAATGAATTACTAATAAATTATATATTACATTATAAATTATACATACCCTTCCTTGTGACAAACCGATATTGCTTGAATAACTTTGGTCTCGATTTATGTACGTAAAAAATGAGTTTAAGATGCCGAAAGGAAACACTCAACCAGTTTATTATACGAGTATAGGATAAATAAATTATTACCGAAATCCGAAGAACACAATAAATGTTTACCTATTTCTATGATACCTTGCCTTTCGATTCCTCCTAAATTCGATGTTTTTACTTCACTATTGAGTAAAACAGGGCTCCAGGGGAAAATGACAGACTTTTAGCGATAGGTCTAGCAAGTGCCAACTGACATAAAAGGGTAGTTTTTTACCCAGTGCTTAGCCCCCTTATGTCCCAGAAGAATACTTTTACGAGAAAGAAAGTGGACACGCGGAAATTGTTATTGGTACCTATATCGAATTTACTTTTTTTTATATTTGGGTATAAAGAGTTCGTAGTAATCTTCAACCGTACAGAAGATTACCCTCTCTCAACACTCTATAGCGGAGCTAGATACTCGCAATTACTTCCTTAGCTATTAATAGGTAATCAACATCAATAGCAATAGGTAATCAATAGGTATATTGAATAGGAATAAGGTCATAGAAATTAGCGCATGGTGCAATCCGCTGACGAAAGAGTCGGTAAGTGCAAGGCTTTAAATCAACCGAGACGGGTAAGTAAGCGGGCAACGAAACGAACGAAATGAAACACCAAAAGAATTGTCTTTATCTTTCATGTCAACGCGCTTACAAACAGACCGCAACAAAACAGACACCGACAAATCGAAAACACAAACACGTCAAAGGACATGGCTTACGGGCTCAGCCGTCAGGGAAAATCTAGAAATCTGGAAGTGCGGGAGTATGGCGAAATCAGCTCAACTCTAAGCTCGGCTCCAGATTTCACGAAATTCTTCGCGAATAAAATAAATCACAGAAGGACGACCAGAGGCTAACGAGACACGCGTGCGGGCTCCGCGGGTATAAGTTGACGGTTAGACGGGCAGACGGCCGCTCGCCGCCCCGCAAAGCGGCTCGTCAGGGAAAATTGAGAAATATTTAAGTGCGCGAAGTAGGAGGATGGCGAAATGAAGCTCAACTCCAAGCTTGGATCATAATTTCCCGAGAATCATCGCGAATAAAATAAATCACGGAAGGACGGCTGGAAGCGAACGAGACACGCGTGAGGGCTCCACAGGTCTACGTTAGCGGCTAGACAGACAGACGGCCGCTCGACGCTATTCAAAGCTGTCCAATTGGAACGGGCCTGGAAGGGGGATGGCGCGCTATAGCGAGAGCCGAGACGTGCGTCACGTAACAAGAAGTCGATAGTGTCTAAGTTACATAGGCTAAGGCGTCGCGACGCATAAAACCGAGTGATTTGGAACTTCCACATCACTCGGAAGCGAGTAAGAAGAAAGAGAGATGGAGCGAGAACACAAACTACGGGCGTCGCAATGCGTAGTATATAAGCACATACGAATTTTAATAGCTTAAACTATTCTTTGTCAGCCGACTGCTATTCTCAACAATGCGGTGAATGACTTCACGCACAAGCATATTGTCGACGGAAGAACAAGAAATCTCTAAGTGCAAAAGTCGTGGTACATTTCGACGAGACTGTTACTCTGTAACAAGCTGTAAAGTTACACCTAACTCGACGCGGCGTATTTTTTCCATTTCACCCACTTGCCACCTATTCCCCCCTGTGGGCTTTTATGTCGCGAGCATAAAATGACGAGTGGAAAAGTTTGTGAATTCCGGGCACGAGTGAGCCGCTTGCATTGTGTACTCCTGAATCGATTATGCCTTTATTTTTGTTTTTGTACGCTGCGACTCGCGAATCAAACACCTTTGAATCGATCGAGGACAGATTCGTGGAAGTGGGATATGACTTGTGTAGGTTGCGTAGGTACAAAACCATATATGTTGCGGACACCTGTGTAGAGTCTGTCCCGTTAATCGATGACTAAGTCAAACTTATGCACAACCAATTTGTTTAGCTGACAAAAGCCTGACACGCGTGACAAAGGCAATTTTAAGCAGCGTCGAGCGTGGCCAATACTTGCAAAAAAAGTAACCGCTTGAATACTGCCACGTGATGTTATAAAAGTCGGCCGCATAAGATTATTGTCGTTAGACATTAAGATGGGCTGATACCGTCAGGGGTATAAATGACAAAAAAATAAAATCTAAATTAAAAATGTTTTAATGCCTAACGTGCGACTTAGTTTGTAGATACCAGTGTATCTGAGCTATAAATTATTCAAAATTTTGCCAAAGGATATAAACACACTTGATTTGATTATATTTTTAAAAGGAATAATAAGGAAGCTAGCCATACATGCCCAATATAATTTGCCTGAATTTGTAAAAGTTCTGTCAAATTTTAAATAAAAAAATATGTAGTCCCTGTCTTAAACAGAAATTTGAAGTATTAAAGTATTAAAAGTAGTATTTGAAGTATTAAATTTGAAGTATGTAATTACGATCATGACTGCGTATTTTTCATTATTTTTATTAGTGTCATTATTTTTGTCTATTTACAATTGTTTTTTGCTATTTCATAAATTACTTTATAACTATTCAACTGATTTTTTTCTGATAATTCCTAATTTTATTTAAATATTTATTTCTAAAATTTTGTAATCACGTAGACATTGGCCTCGATTGCATTTCTTCGTGAAATAAAATAGGAAATTAATTCGTGTGAATGATACAGGACAATACGGTAAAGCGGATTATGAAATGAACGGTTGTCACTTTTTCGCATTAAAACTACCTACCAGATAAAAAGCATCTGAATCTAAGACCGCACGAAACGCGTTAAAATTTATTCGGACGACTATAAGTTCGACAAGTAGTTTTGAAGCGGGAAAATCGACGATCGTTCGTTTTATATTCCGCTCTAATGTATTGCTCTATCTCGCTCGCTTGAACTAATTTCAGTTTTATTTCACAAAGAAACGCAATCGGGCCCATTATAATCAATATAATGGAATAATCCGAGAATGTGAATAATAAGAGTATTTTTATTAACTTTTATCAATACTGTGTTTAAAATGCTGATTGTAATTTCAATTTAAAATTATCTGTTTTTGCCCCTAGTGGGTAGAACTATGTATGTTCCTTGCTGCATTGGAATTTCATTTATCCTTCATTCCTATCATTCCAGAGTGATATTCAATGTCGAATTAATAAAATTACTGTGATTGCCCGCAAGAAATCGTTTTTGGGTTGAAAGTCCGCCTTTGTACATAGCTTTTGAGATTATGTTCAATAAAATAGTTTTATATATATTTCTACATATCTATTGTACTTTGACTATGTGAAACGATATAAAAGATTGAAAGAAATGATTGATGTTATCAAACTAGAATCACTATTGCAGCTCGACCCGGCAAACGGATATACTTATAGTAGGAAAACGTTGCAATGCTAGGGGGTCTCTACCAACCACATCCGTGAAAAATATAGACTAACAGCATTGCTGAAACGTGTATTCTTAGGCCGTGTTCATAGCTAAAGCGCGATCGATATTTTAAAACAGTTTACTATGTATCGGCGGGCGGGCGTCAACTCTATAATATCGCCCGCCCTACTAAACGATCTGATGTAGTTGTCTCCATACGCCGTATACTGTTTTTGGGCGGCTCTAGATTTGACTGCGGCCTTAAGTTCAATTAAAAGTCACTGATGACGGGCACACGAGAGGATGGACCGACGGGATGTCAGAAACAGAGACATGCAATAATGTGAACGCTGTAGCCGACACCGGCTAAGAAGATATCACCATCATAATCACCATCATCAAAATATTTCTTTAAAACGCCATTTCTAAGGTCGAGTATGTCGATCCCCAAATGAGAGCTGGTTGCTAAGCCCGTAAATACAAAAATCACTGCCGCTTGACGATGAAGTTTTTTCAGCATTTTCCCTGGTTAAACTTGGGACTTGTGACGAATTGCTGCCGTCGAGATGACCCCTCCGGTGGCTCTTGGGCGGATTGATGCATCGGCGCCGAATTCTTTCCGTAGAGGCCGGGCGCTCGTATCAATCAAGATATTAGGTCGGGCGGAGGTTGCCGAGGGCGCCGCCCTGATTGATAACTCGCATCCCGCAGGGCTCTAGATCCACTATCTCGTTGTATAAATGAGTCGATTTGTGAACCGATGTATGTTCTTCTTTTTGGGGTGGATTTCCTATATAGCAGTCTGCCGGACATCTGCATTCGTATCAGAAAGATATCCTTATCAGCGTTTGTTAATGCGAATGCTGCGCGGAAATACTGAACGATTTAAATTATTTGAATCAACGATATATTTAATGATGCCAAGCTATGTGTATGAGTGCGATTGGTACAACTAGAGCTGTCGACTACAACGGGCAAACCCGTCACAGAAGGTTTTAACGAGATTAAGTCGTTCTGTCTCCCGTGAGGTAAGATAACCAGGTTAATCACCCAGCGGGCCGACACTCGCGCCCTTACTTCCAGTTACAACCAGATTACTCCGGCCTCTTGACTAGTTACAGGTTCGAGGTCGCTTGCGCGGTCCTCTCCCTTAGGTAGCGGTGATACGGTGTCTATTGTCTACCGAATCTATTGCGGACCACGGCATCCTTTGCCGGTTTTTCACCCGGTATCGGGTATCCGAATAGTCGTTTCAAGACCAGTTGCCGTAAGGTTAACAACTACCCCAGATCTATAGAAAACAATACTGTTTCCAGAGTGCTATCGGTCGGAATGCACAATCGATTGGCTGAGGCCGCACGATGCGCAAACCCTCCAGGAGCGTTGACCTGCGTGGCGGCCGCCGGATGGGTGTTGACCCGTGCGTTTGGCCTACCCTACACATGGGTCTTAGTGGCGAAACTGCGATAGGGCCCATTAGCTCCCTAAATATAGGTTTTGTGTCTGGGTTTCTGAACCACGGTCTTTTACAGGTCTTTGGTAGGCACCTCCAATTTCTTATAGCTTATTACCCAGTCCGGCGCTTTCTACAGTGCCAGTAACTCTGAGGGGATGATTACTTCGATCTCACTTGATTCAGAAGTGGTATTTCTAAACATTGGCTTCTTGGTTTTATCTTCTTTTTCCGGTGCCATATCCGCTTTACTACCAGTTGCAGCCAGATTACTTCGGTCTCCCGACTAGTTACAGGTTCAAGGTCGCTTGCGCGGTCCTCTCCCTTACGTAGCGGTGATGCGGTGTCTACCGAATCTATCGCAGACCACGACATCCTTTACCGGGCTGTTCACCCGGTATCGGGTAACCGAATGGTCGTTTCAAGAGCAGTTGCCGGAAGTTGAACAACTGCCCCCTCTCTATAGAAGACATTACTGTTGCCAGACTCGTCCGGCAATCGGTCAGAATGCACAATCGATTGTGACACCGTGCAGTGCCCAAACCGTCAACAAGCGCCCGAAGGCTGACTCCTAGGAGAAAGTGGACCGCAGGCCAGAGTCCTACCCTGGCTCGCACTTCTACGTGGAGGCCGCCGGATGGGTATTGGCCCGTGAGTTTGACCGACCCTGAACACATATGTCTTAGTGGCCAAACTGCAACAGGGCACATTATCTCTTAAATCTACGATTGGTACAATTAAAAAATCGGTTGTGTCACCCAAGACTTTCCCGGCAAGCAGATAACCCCCTCATCCCCTACGGAAACTCTTAACCCCCAACCCCCCTTTTTTACGATTTTTTAATTAAATCATTGTGGTTTTTTATTTATCCATATAGCTACATGTATATTTCCGGAATGTCCGTGTTACATGGTTAGCCTTTTCTTTGCAGGCCTGTAGAGTTAACAATAAAAGGATGACAGAATTGCTTGATTAAGATGGATCGCCTGGTTTTAAGCCTTGAAAATCGCTTTTACTGGGACAGGCTGTCTCTTTTCGATCGTTTATAGTAAAGCTCTCAATATACAAGCAGGAAATAAGTACTTTACTCGAGTTAGATAATTTATCATCCAAAAGGTTTGGGAGTTCCAATTTTTCTCAAGAGGTAGCTGGTCTAATTTTTAGAAAGTTCGCTTTAAAAAAAGGTCTTTTCGTTAAAGTTTGCTTGATTTAAAAGATATGTTGCTTAAAGCGTATTCTTAATACCCACCAGGTATATTCATCAAATTAATTCAAATGTCTTCATTATTGGGTACTCATTTTGTAAGATTATAAACTATTTTCTATTATATTTATTGTGCTTGATACCACCTCGACTACTAGAAATTCCCGTCCTGAAAGGGTTATCTTTTAGGTATAAATATTTTAGATCTTGTAATTATAATATTACACATTTGTCAAATAGACTAATTCTTGTAGTAGGTTCACTTATGCTATTTAATTTGGCTTCGTCAACTATACCATATTTCGTCCAATAAAATCTACATTAATTCGCTTATATAATTGTATGATATAATAGTGTATATCTACATATGTCTATTCAACCTTCAAGTAGCTATACGCGTCTAGTAATCCACCATTTTTCATAGGGCATAATTGACAAGATTAATTTTATTGCAGATTTTGAAAACTCCGTCTTCAAGCTTTTCATAAAATTTAAAGTTGGTCACTGTTATTTTTTTTTTGTAGCAGAGGTATGCGAACGATCGCTGACTTTTTTTAAGCCTTAGTTTCGACAGTATAATATCGCTATGGTGGCGCGAAATATGGCTATGACTTCTTTAGTGTATCCCACCATTTTCTATATTGCGTTTAGCATGAATTAAACACTGAAAGGCATTTTAGGAGGCTAAGGTTAGAAACCCCAACTCGGTGAAGATTAGCGCGAATATTTTTCCCTATTTAAATCATAAATAGTTCTGAGTGCCTGTTTCTGCTAAAGAAATACACGATGGCACTCAGAACCACTTTCCCACAACATTATTCTATTTGACATTTTGGATTGAAAGCAAGCTTACACTCGCGACAGCCTGCTTACCAGCCAAAAACCGAATTTTTCGTATTGCAAATGTGACAGACGAGAGCTTGACACAGATTATCAATATGTTTGCTCCAATTTAGGCTTTCGCACACCTAATAGATTTCCTTTATAAAATAGTCGTTGAGATGGATAGCGATACGGTTTCTTGCAACGGGTCAAGGATCGATTCGCAACACCAACTCAATTTGATATCCAGTACTTAAATACAGTATGATACTTTAAAATAACATGATAGTTTTTGGTTGCAATTTGCAAAATATTCTTAACATTTTGGAATATTGCTTTTATGTCTCTCTCAGCTCAAAGAATCCCATCGAGGAAGTGTCGTAAAATTATCTCACGTTCCATCGTCGTATAATAAATTATAGGAAGTAATATAAATGAGGAAAATCGTTCCCGTTATTCTTTTGCCTGTTAAATTAAATAATTGCAACGTCTCGTTGCAGTCTTCCAAGAAATTATATTTGTCATATTTTTATTACGGTGCGCTTCCAAACGGTACTAAAAAAAACCTGGAATTCAATCTTATTTATTTTTCTACTCCACATCAAGCATACAACTTCCTCAAGATACACCAAAAGCAGGATGAGAGATATATAGGATATAGGGGAGATGGGGTAAAGTGGGGTGACGGGGCAATGCGGGGCAGTGCTCTTAGGCTCGAAAATTATGGCCGCATGGCAACCGTTCCGTTGCGTGGAAATATGGTTTAATTTGCCTTGTGCCCTGCACGCGTGCTGGACTTAGCTAGGCATGGCATATTTCGTTGCATCACGTTTTCCGAAAAAATAATCATTTCCGTAAAAATAATCTGTAAAACTGTAGTGGAAATATTTAGTGTAATAATACCACATGTTTAGCCAGTACATAGAGGTTCGTGTAGGTAAATAACCCTTTTCCTTATTAGATAACACTTTAGGCAGACTATAAAATACCCCGCTATGCCCCGACATACGGGGTAAAGTGGGGCAATGCCTAATGAAAGCAATTTTTACTTTCTCAGTAATCTAGCAATAGAATATCAGTCTAATTATTTAAGCAATGCATGCGACATAATAGTCAAACTATTCAACCTATAGATATATAAAACTATTTTTCTATATTATGGGCTGTCAAATCGTAGATACCTCGTTATGCCCCCCTGTATCATAACAATCTTTCTGATAGATACGATTTTAACCACTCCAGCGTATTTTCTCTAAGTCTGATCATTTTCAGTTTAGTCAACAGCAATGAGTATGAGATGATATCGAAAGCTTTCGCAAGGTTAAGTAAGACTGCCGCATATTTCTGTACCACTTTAATTGCTATAATAAAGCGCCGAACAACGGGTTTCTCAAAACCCGCAATTCAAATAAATGAAGAGGCGGACAACCTAGCTTTAAAATTCAGCGAGACCCGTAATCAAACGCCAATCGGAACTTATCCCGCGCTTTTTATTTGTTATCCAATCACAATACCCAGTGAACGTTAGCAAGTAAATATATTAAAAAGAATAGAACACAAGAGTGCCGTTACAGAAAGTGAACTATTGTATTTATAATTATTTTTAATATGGTTTTATGAAATATTTGTGGTTTATGTATTTATCCTTATAGATAGATGTACATTTCCGGAATGTACTCAATCAGACCTTTCATTTGACACTAAACACGATTTATTTATTGTAATTTATGACATTTGGACATTTAAACAACTACTTACTTGATATTCGGAGAGTTAAGATACCCTATGACAATCAGGATGACATAACCGCTCTAACAATACCACATTCTTCTAAATCGGTTCAACCGTTTAGAAGTTACGGTGGAATAAAGAAACGGAAAGCATACATAGATGAACTCTGAACACATTACACTACTTTTTGTTAGGCAGTCGTAAAATAGTTTACAATTGCAAGGTGAAATACGATTAAATTGCATTAGATCGTGCCACTCCAGCTAGGAGTTACCCTGGCCCGTTTCATCGGCATACCAGAGTGTACATTCTGTGAGTAGGGCAGGAATACCTGATCCACGAAAGGTCATTTTATGCAAGGAAGTGTGGATATGTGGAAGTACGGAAGCGTGAAGTGTGGGTGACGGAGAGCAGAGTAATGGTTTTCCTTTCCTATGATACAAATTGCTATTTCAGCAGCTTCACCATCTTCTAGCTCACTTTTTGTCTTATATTTGGCGATTCTTCCTGTTCCTCCATTGTTCAGTATTCCATGTATTGCTCCAAAGAGTGTTTTATAGTACCTATTGGGCTCGATTGGGTTTCTTCGTGTACTTAAATCGGAAATTAGTCCGTGTGAACGAGACAGGGCAATACGCTAGAGAGGAATGTGAGATGACCGGTTGTCACTTTTTCGCATTAAAACTGCCCGCCAAGGTCATATCTTACACCGCACGAAATATACTCGAATTTATTCGGACGAGTATAAGTTCGATAGGTAGTATTTATCGAGGATCGTTCGTTTCATATTCCGCTCTAACGTATTGCTCTGTCTCGTTCGCTTGGACTAATTTTAGTTTTAGTTCACAAAGAAACGCAATCGGGCCCATTATATCTGTTTTCAAACCATTCGATGTCCTGCCTTCAAAGTGTCCGTAGCCCCGTTGACACCGGTTCTCCTCGTTTTTACCGAAGTTAAGCAGCGGCAGGCGCGGTCAATACTGGGATGGGTGAGTGTTTAACTGCGTGATGCTACAAATGCCCACCTAAAAGATGGTGCCGATGGGCAACAAAATAGGTTCCACGAAAAGGCATTTATATGCCTTGTGGATAAAAAAATATATATAATATTTTTTTCAAAAAATAAAAAAAATAACCTTTTACATATTTCTCGCCCAAATAGAGATAACTAGTCTTAGCGACGACTTTTAGCGACCCGTGGAAAAATAACTCATCTAATCTACTGATAATGTCACAGAGCTATTTCAGGACAATTCAAATGTGAATTACATTATGTCTGCTTTTTCAGCACAGCGTCAAGATATGACGCAACCGTCTCTTTAAATAAAAGAAATTAAATTAAATAAATTATAAAATATCAACTAGCAAAAGATAGAAGGAAGATAAGGAGAAATTCCACCTGGGCTACAAGTCAACGTCTTTACTATTACTGCCGAACGGCGTCGGCGAATAGCCTAGATAATAAAGGTGAAAATTGTTGCGCCGCCTGGGACTGAGCGCGTGACCACCAAATCTTCGTTTTCAGCTTCGGCCCGTTTCAGTAAAACCGACAGCTCGACTGTTGAAACACTGAAATGCCCACCGCGTCCGCCTTTCATTAATACTAAAAAAATGGGAACGTGACATCAGAAACGTGAAACAATACCGTGTTATCGCGAGAATATCACGATGGCAAAATCAACTATGCAAATATTTTTGGTTCAACTAGATTTAATATTGCATAATCCTCCGATCCATGTTCTGAAGTATGCTTTCCAGCGCCGACGAAAGGTGTTATAAAGGTGTTATAGGCCGCGCGGCCAAAGTGCGCGCGGACGACGGCGATTCCATACATATCGCAGTATCTCGTTGGCCGCAAGTGCGCACCCCGGCTAAGACATATGAAAGCTTATATAGATACTTTGCTTCGTGAACTTTTGATCTATCGTATCTGTGTTCTTGCTTGCTGACTCGTTTACAAGTAATAACAACTCGAAAATGTCGCAATACGTTTGCTTTTCGCACGTGGTGTATGAAGAGTATACTATAGTGGTGTATGAAGAGTATAGGTATCTCTGTCGTCAACAGTACATGCACTAACCTCGAAGGCACAAGGACATTCTTTGTAGATGATCTGGATATTATTCCAGTGACCCTTATAGTATCTTATAGTTAAATTGTTTTTTTTTTTTTAATATTATTCATGATTATTATATTACAAATTGACTATTAATTGAATACTTTTTACCACTAATTTTTAGATCAATGTTAGTATAGGAAATTTGTTTTCGTGCGATGCAGCCTGGCGTGAAGTAGGAAACTGGAAATCTGTAAAACCGAATGCTGTAATTTTGCTGTAATATTATTACATTGTTATTAATCCCCTGATTGTTATTAGGTATCAGTGTACTTTGTTACACCCTTGTGCAAATTAATGTGGACAAAACAATTTTTCTTTAAAAATGTGTTTTATTCTTACAAAAAATACAATCACAGTCATAAAATTAATATTTAATATGTCCACCCTTGGCTTGCAGCACCATATTATTGCGTTTCGGCATTGATTCTACCAGCGATTTGCAGTTGTTTTGAATTTTTGATCCTGATGCCACACTTAAATCACTGACTCGATCAAGTTGGTTTTCGTTGTGCAGTTCATCTTTCTGAGCCTTGTCTTGCAGATGGACCACAAATTCTCAATTGGATTGAGGTCTAATGAGTTGCCAGGCCAATTAAAAACGTTTATCCCATTGCCAGTGAAGAATTTTTTCACAATCATCGATGAATGGCAAGGTGCCAGGTCTTTTTGGAAAATGGGGGTTTCCAAATTTATTTTTGAGAGCTCAGGGACCATTCTATCTTGCAAAACCTTTATGTATTTTTCACTATTCATCATCCCTATGATGGGTACCAATGGTCCTGAACCATTAAAGGAGAAACAGCCCTAAAACATTTGCTTCACGGGGTGTTTGACTGATTGCTGAATGTGAGCTAATGAAAGTGATTCACCATCGGTCCGACGAACAAACTAATGACGCATACCCTGGACAAAGAAATGGCTTTCATCTGAAAACACCTTTTTCCAATCATCTTGGGTCCACCCTTTATATTTCTGTGCCCAAACCATCCTCTTCTTCTTCATCACAGCAGTTAGGAGTTGCTTCTTAACCCTTCAGGCCTCGGCCCCTCAGCCGATTGACAAATTGATGTCCCAAAAAAATTTAGTAAAAATTAGTAAAAAAATTGAATTATGACACTGTCTCACCAAAACATTAATTGCTGTCAAACCACTGTACCCATAATTAAAATAAAACATATTAACTTAATAAAACATAATAAAATAAAACAAATTAACTTAAAATAAAATTAAAACGGGGCCGTCACGCTGAATCGTGTTGTGGCCGATATCGGCCAAATGGGGCTCTAGGGGTTAATGGGTGTTCGAGCCTTTCGCCCAACTTCTAGCAGACGACGCCGTACTGTCGAGGCATGTACACTTGTCCCAGTAACAGGTAGCTCTCTCTGTAAGTCTTCGCTGGTCTTTGTGGGGTTTATTTTACTGTTCCTCAACAAAAACACATCATCTTTCTTGGTGGTTTTTCTTTCTCGGCCACATTTTCCCTCTCTTCGTGGTGAAATTGAGTCAGTTTCTCGATTGACTTTGATCAGTTTGTTAACTGCACTTTTAGAAATGCCACTCTATTCTACAATCTGCCTTTGAGTCTTTTCAGTATGTTCAGATAGTGTAATAACCTTAGAACGTACTTCTATTGAAATATCCATTGCCCATATACACTTAAACTGTCACTGAAAACTACAGAAAAAGTAAAAAATCTCAGACGTATCGCGCAAAAGTTGAAACACTCAAAAATGTGTAAACTACTCAAGCAACAACACACCTGTGTGATTGATTGAGGTTAACTAACACTAATGTGACGTTGACAGCTCCTAATATTGTTGACATAACGAAACGTGAAGCAAAATCTGAACCAGTATGAAAAATATGCTTTGTCCACATTAATTTGCACAAGGGTGTAAGTTTGGAATATTTTTATATATAGAAGTTTCAACAATCTGTAAAGAGTTTAAAAAATATATTGAATTGAATTGAAATATTGACAGGCTCTTGCTACACCCTTCAATACCTAGAAACGTAAACCATTGACTAATACGTAAGTAGTGTTTTTTTTTGTTATAGATCGAGCAGATAGTGTATTTCTACATGAAATCGTTAAATTTATCAAACTGATCCATATCGTACCTGTAACGACAGCTTCGTCGTTATTTGTAATGTGACTTGTTGACATTTGCGGTACATGCGATAGTGGCGGAGGATTTGCAAATGCGAAAGGTCTGTGCGTAGCTTGTGCCGAAGGTGTTGACGGAGGAGCGGTAAGAAGTTCGAGTTTTGCGTAGGGAAAAAATATTGGAATTGATTAGAAATGACTAGAATGGCTCAGTGTGAATTTCTTTTGTTCTCCCGACTAAAGAGAGGGCTGAAGGGAAAGCACTGGGGGTCGATGGAGAACATCCAAGATCATGTTTCAAGGTTCCTGAGAGGCATTCCAGTAGAGGACTTAAAGGGTGCCTTCCAGGCGTGGCAGAATCGTATCCGCAAGTGTATTGATGCACAAGGGGACTATTTTGAAGAATTTTAACAAAGTGTACCAATCGGCTCACAAAAACTATTTTTCCCAGAAAATGAGCATTACGAGTACTTTCATAACCATGCACCATGTATAAAAAAAACTGTCATTGAAAGATTCGGAAGAAAATGTTATTATTAGTGTTTTTGCTTGAAAATTGATACGTATAAATAATTAATATTATTAAGCGATCAATGCGATTTAGTCTAACCATATCAAGCCATTAGACATTCGACGATAGGTGTGAAAAAGGTCTCGATTGTTGTGAAAAAGGTGCCAATGTGCTAACGACACTTTTGTCAAATAGTATTTCGTCGACTATACGTAGGACGCCGCTGCGGCACCCGCTCAGGCGCCGCGCTGCACCTGACTGCACCGCGTGGACCGGCTCTAACACAGGCTACAGTCTAACTACGCCAACAGCCCGTAAGTATCCAGCGCCTTACCGCGAGAAAATGCAATGTAAAATGCAACCCAGCGGGCAATCGTCAAACCCTTACTATCAAAATTTGGACGGATTTCTCAATCCCCCTGCCTGACGTTAGCAATAATTCAGTCCAAATATATCGCGGACCGAGGCGCCCTTTGTCCATCAAGCTCCCACGGGATCGGTTAGCCAACAGATCATTTCTCAGGATAGATGACGCCGGGTCAACAACTGCCACCAGCTTCAGCTCGATCAGCAGAGATACTGCAAGGTTTGCGTACCTACCCCTATATTTCCCTCCCACTCTTTTTCGCTTGCCACAACCAGAGTCTTCTTCTATCACCGCAATAGCCTCATTAGCTAAAATCTTACAAATGTGAGCTATCTGGGTGTGGTCGGTTAGTTGCTATAGGTTCATTACTAACCAAGTTATCGTGTCTTGAAATCCGGGAAATTTTCGTTACATATAAAATTATGACCTGCCTCACCAAATTGATTTTGTATCAAGACAGAACTTACGGACGTTTTTACGTCAAAAGCTGTTTCTTTGAGCAAAATTGTTAGCATATTCCAAGTTTTGGCGATGCTCAGAATTATTCCAAAGTGCGATTATTCTTCAACAAGAAAATACATTAAAAGGAATAAAAAAACACGACTGTTGTTACAAAAAGTGATCTACTGTATTTATAATTATTTTTATTACGTTTTTTTATGAAATATTTGTGGTTTATGTATTTATCCATAAAGATACATATATACTATAAGGATGTACTCAATCCGACCTTTCATTTGACACTAAACACGATATATTTATGTTAATTTATTGACCTTCGGAGATTTAGACAACTATTGGACATTTAGACAACTATTTACTTAATATTTGGACAGTGGGATGACATAATGATTCTAACAAGGGATGACATTATGATTCTAACAATACCACATATTTCTAAATCAGTTCGAGCGTTTAGAAATTACGGTGGAATAAAGAAACGGAAAACATACATAGATGAACCCTGAACACATAACACTCCTTTTTTTTGTTGGGCATTCGTGTAATAAGAACAGAAATTATAGGCGTTTCAAAGCCTGTTTCTTTGAGCATTATGGACATATTCAAAGTTTGGGCAATGCTCAGAATTCTTCCATAATGTGATTATTCTTCGAAAAGGCTTCCATCCCCTGCCCCCTTCATCGGTCCGGATTAAAATACAATAACCACTCAAACCTCCCCTCCCTCCCCACCCCTTCAAGTTTTTGGTAAGTCCGCGTCCCTAATGCTGTATATTATAGATATTATTATTTACTTAAATTTCACGACGGAAGGCACAGCAGAAGATACGACGATGTTGTAATTAAAATGTTACAGGTAACTGTCTAATGACTACGCGCTTTCATTAAAATATTAAATTTAGGATATTTACGGCCGAAAATTTCCGTTAAAGAGGGTATTGCAGCGTAAATTACAATTGTGTCAGGTTTTCCGCGCGAAAATCATTTATATTCTCAAATGCTCCAGATTTTCGAATATTATTGTTATCTCGGGTTCAACGTTGATTAACCCTTAGAAGGCCAGCCATTGTAATGTAACTCACGACTGCATGTTTTCAACACTCGAAAATTTGTTTGTAGGGGGTGGTGAAACCGACGAACCTGTGACCTCAGGAAGTTTTAACGATATTAGATAGTTCTGTCTCCCGTGAGGAGAGCGCAGAAGACTTGGGACGAAAAACCATCCACTGCATCTAGTTACGCTACTCGCCCGTCAGAGGTGAACGCCTTACGGCGAGGCGCCGGAAAAGGTACCCAGCGGGCAGCCTAGCCCTGACCATCAGTTTGGAAGAATATCTCCGTCTGGAATTAACCTTCAGGATACCTACCTCCTGCCTCCTGACTGGTTTGGTGGTGAACGGGAGTTAATGGGCCCTTGCTGAGTTGGCCACGAAGACACATTCTGTTCAGGGTCGGTCACACTCAGGGTCAACACCCATCCGATGGCCCCCACGCATGGGGTGCGAGCCTGGGTAGGACACTGGGTCAACCGGTCTCCCCCGGGCACAATCCTCTGGCGCTCCTGGACGGTCTGCGCACCGAGCGGCGCAAGCCAATCGATTGCGCTCTCCGACTAACAATCGGGGGAGTCTGGGAACTGTATTGTTTCCTATAGAGCGGGGGTAGTTGTCTACCTTACGGCGACTGCTCTTGAAATGACCATTGGCCATCCGATCCCGGTTCAGAGTCGGGCAAAGGACGCCTTGGTCCGCGATAGATTCGGTGTACTCCGTTTCACCGCTACGTAAGGGAGAGGACCGCGCAAGCGACCTCGAACTCGGAACCAATCGAGAGACTGGAGAAATCTGGTCACAATTGGAAGTGAGGGCGCGAGTATCTCGAGCCCGCCGGGTTTATTCCTGGCTCACTCGCGGTAAGGCGTTGGACTCTCACGGGTTGTGACGTAGCTGGACGTAGAATGTACTGTCCAAAGTCTTCTACGTTCACTGCAGGGCGATAGAACGACTAATCGTTAAAACGTCCTGTGGTGACGGGCTCGCCCGTCGTAGTTGACACCCCAAGATGGTTTGGTGGTGAACGGGAGTTAATGGGCCCTTGCTGAGTTGGCCACGAAGACCCATTCTGTTCAGGGTTGGTCACACTCACGGGTTAACACCTATCCGACGGCCTCCACGCATGAAGTGCGAGCCTGGGTAGGACTCTGGCCTTATGGTTAGTTTCCCCTGGGAATCAACCTTCTGGCGCTCCTGGACGGTCTGTGCACCGTGCGGCGAAAGCCAATCGACTGTGCACTCTGACTAACAGTCGGGGGAGTCTGCAAGCAGTACTGTTTCCTATAGAGCGGGAGTGGTTGCGGACCTTACGGCGACTGCTCTTGAAACGACCATCGGCTATCCGATCCTGGGTGAACAGCCGGGCAAAGGACGCTGTAGATTCTCCGCGATAGATTCGGTATACACCGTTTCACCGCTTCGTAAGGGAGAGGACCGCGCAAGCGACCTCGATGAACTTCTCAAAGCATTATGCATTATGCTAAATTTATTTGTAAATCCTGCTAACTTCATACAAACGAATGCCCTTATGCGATGTGTGTATGTGCAGTTTAAAAGATTCCAATTAAGCGAGTTTTTTAATGAAATGCGTTTTTCAGTGGCGGCTGTCACACGCATAGCATACAACAGCTGTTCTCTTTTGAATTTATACTCTGAAATAAGCGCTCGCCATTACAAAGACCTGTGGACGCATTAATATGTCGCAAAACCGCTCCAAAGGCAACACAACTCGAAAAACATACATTTTCCAAGGCTAGGTTAAAGAGTTTTCTATAAACTTGGTAAGATATTAATACTACTATTATCTAAAACAACCAGTAAAAAAGTTGAGAAAAACTTCCCAAATAGTACACTGACAAAAATATTGGATTGATTCCTAAATTACTATTTTGCTATTACGGTTATAAAACCGTATAAACAGAATCGTCTAAACCGTCTAAACCGTCTAACCGTCTAAACCTTCTGTATAAACAGAAGAACGATTTTGCAATCTTGTTCAATCATAATTTTGTTCAATTGCAAGGAAATTTGTTGCAATTGAACAAAATTCAACATTTTACTGTAGTTTCAACATTCATGTGTCCGAATATAGCCGTACGTATACTACCACATGCTGTCTTGTTAGAAGCTAGATTCCAAGGTCGCGACGTAACGAAATAACATTATGTTTTAATATTACGGCACAGTAACTACTGTCACGCCAACACCGTTACGCGTCATGTTAATTAATACGTATGGACCACAGTCCGAGTAATATAGGTACCTGTTAAAACACGCATATTTCCATCGTTCTATTTTTCTCAGGGTAAGTATTTGAAGTATTTTGATAAAATACTTCAAAGTGCCACTTTGAAGTATTTTATCAAAATTTTGAGTTATGTCATTGTAAGCAATTGCAAAAGTCGCAATTCAAAACATAAAAACATGCCAATCATTAAAACTGACACATTCTCAAACATGTCACTAATTAAATATTTGTTATCACCTAAAACGTCACTAAATTGAAAGTATGCATCCGGAATAGTAATGTTATAGTCATGAATAGAATGGCGTTATAGTCATAAATAGAAATTAGACCTATATAAGCGCAAACCGTTGAAGCGCAATTAATGATGGAAATGGCCAAACCTAAATGTTACTATGTACATATAATAACTTCTTAATAGGGATGGTTGTAAGATAATGGGCTCGATTGCGTTTCTCTTGAACTAAAATCGGAAATTAGTCCGTGTGAACGAGACAGAGCAGTACGTCAGAGCGGAATGTGAAATGAACGATTGTCACATTTTCGGATTATATCGAAGATATAATCCGAAATTGCGTATTGCTCTGTCTCGTTCGGTTGAACTAAGGTCCTATTTTAGTTCACGAAGAAACGCAATCGGGCCCATTTTCGTATGATAATAACCCTACCTATTGTAAAATTGCGCAATAAAGAGTAGTAAGATAATTACTTCTTTGTGATATAATTTTCAGAAACTCTGTCGAGGGCGTCACTAAAGAAAGTAATTATTTGCCATAATTGAAATTTTCATTAGACTTCAACATTTCATTCGGGAGATATTTTGTTTCTTGATTTGTATAAGGTATACGCGATTAAGGGGGCCCTTAAGGGTTATTCATTCAATGGGGACATATTTATTAAAAATGTGTCAATGAAAATAATTTCGGTCATTTTATTCTTCGCCCTGACGTGCGCGCGCCCATTGATGATGGACATTATTCGGTCGGCGGCTGTCAAAACCACGATTTTGAGCAGGAAATTAATTTCGGCGGTTTGCGAATTTCAGCATTTCGTTGTGGATAAACCGACTTAATTTTCTTCTTTCCGACTTAATCGAGGCGAAGCATACATATTTGTGTGTGATGCAATTAGTCTGGCATTTTCCGTTTCACCCCTGCGGCCTGCTGGAGGTTTTTCTATCAGTGTGAAATAGAGCTAATGCGCCCTGTTGCAGTTCGGCCACTAAGACCCACTAAGGCCAAACTCACGGGTCAATACGCATCCGGCAGCCTCCACGCAGAAGTGCGAGCCCGGGTAGGACTCCGACCTGCGGGCCAGTTTCCTCTAAGTATTAACCTTCGGGCGCTCCTGGACGGTTTGCGCACCGTGCGGCGTCAGCCAATCGATTACCATTTCGACGGAATTGTTTCCTTACGAGGGTAGTTGTTAACATTACGGCAACTGTATCTCAACAACTCTTCGTTATGTTTTTGCTTTAAATTACGTTGACATCTGGATCGTTTTATCGATATATTTTTGTATGTGTTTTTTATAAGTAGGAGTAATATTATTAATTAAGTTCAGGTATTTTTTAATGGTTTAGACGAAGGTTCCCTTGTGTCCGAAATATTAACATAATGAAAAAAATATATAATAAGGCACAGTATCGAGAAGAAGACGTCCAGGTCGAAGAAGAACATTTTGGCTATGTAATTACAGGAATGGTTCAAAAAATCGATCGCATACTGCTTTGAACTACAACTAATAAAGTTTCGAAGACTATCGCGGTTGTTTGACATTATAAATAGGATAGAAAACGAATTTACCGCGTGAAATTTGTAGGACCCGACGTTTCGGTGACGTTGCAGCCGCCGTTGTCTAGGGTAGACTGAAGAGCTCTTCAGTCTACCCTAGACAACGGCGGCTGCAACGTCACCGAAACGTCGGGTCCTACAAATTTCACGCGGTAAATTCGTTTTCTATCCTATTTATAACTAATAAAGTTGTTATATAGCCAACGTTTGTTAGCGGACATGGCACCAGAAAAATAAGATGAAATCAAGAAGCCAATGTTTATAAATACGACTTCTGAATCGTGAGATCGAAGAAATCGTCCACTCAGAGTTATTGGCGCTGTAGAAAGTGCCGGACTGGGTATAAGCTATAAGAAATTGGAGGTGCCTACCAAAGACCTGTAAAAGACCGCGGTTCAGAAACCCAGACCCAAAACCTATATTTAGGGAGCTAATGGGCCCTGTTGCAGTTTCGCCAGTAAGACCCATGTGTAGGGTCGGCTAAACGCATGGGTCAACACCCATCCGGCGGCCTCCACGCAGAAGTGCGAGCCCGGGTAGGACTCTAACCCGTGGGCCAGTTTCCCCTAGGAGTAAACGCTCCTGGACGGTTTTGCGCATCGTGCGGCGTCAGCAAAGCGATTGTGCAAACAGTATTGTTTCCTATAGATCTGGGGTAGTTGTTAACCTTATGGCAACTGCTTTTGAAACGACCATTCGGATACCCGATACTGGGTGAAGAGCCCGGCAAAGGATGCCGTGGTCCGCGATAGATTCGGTAGACACCATATCACCGCTACCTAAGGGAGAGGCTGGAGTAATCTGGTTGCAACTGGAAGTAAGGGCGCGAGTGTCGGCCCGCTGGATGATTAACCTGATTATCTGGCGGTAAGGCGTTGGCTTCTAACGGACGAAAGGCGTAACTCCTAACCCCCGAGACGACATTCTAACTACACCCGCAATTCAATGCTTAACCGATTGCCACGTACGAATGATAAATTCACAGGGCTTGACATTTATAGTAGAAACAAAATTAGCTTCAAATCGGCAGTACGATCCGCCCTTGAAGCAGCAGCGACAACTGCCAGTAATTATTGATTAGTAATATGTATGTATAAATATAATATAACTTATATATGTATTCCCATTTAAATTTATGTTGTATAAGTATGATTTATATGTTTGCGGTTAACTCTACAACTTTTGCGGTCATTTGACATGTTTTGGTTGGTGGGGATGAGTCCTTGCCGCGTGGACTTGGACGATGAGTTCTCCCGGCAAAGTTACATTTTCGGCAAAGCTACATTGGCCTGACAAATGCATCGGGAGGACTGTCGTTTATTTCCGCGCGGTATAGATCCGTTTTCTCTCAACTAATAAATATATACGGATGTATCGTATTTTTTGTTTATTTTATTTTTTATTTTATAAAATTATCCAAAACAATACAATTGATTTTTGCGAAGCAGATAAGATTGCATTTGTGTGGATTTTATCCCCCCACTAGATTGTATATCTGTTCTGGGGTGATAGTATTTAAGACTTCACTTTAATCATAGTTACTTCACTTTTTTTTTTTTTTTTTTTTTTTTTTCTCATTCATTCCGATCGCTTATTCATTCTTATAAATTTTAAGGTTATTATAAATATATAAATGTGTATATAAATAAAGAACTAATATTAAATAAAGAAAAAGAAAATATTTAAGTTTATAGATAAGTAAAATAAATAAATATATAGATTAATATATAACTAAATTGACCAATAAATTAAGTAGCCTAAAAAGGTTTCTTACTGTGCACATATACTTGTGAATTTAATTAATTAATATAATATTATCATTTTTTTTTTAAACATAATCAACCGAAAACATATTTCTTATCAAGTATCAGGTATCAGTATTTCTTATCAAGTATCATAATTTAGTTTGTAAAATATTTTTCAAATAATTTCGAATGGCGTAAGTAGAAGTCGGCATAAGAACATGTTTTTTTTAAGAATTATGTATCTAATTATAAGTTCATGCTGTTAGTTACCTAAATAAATAAAATATAAATAAAAATAGACAGTGGATTGTTTTTGTCCCAAGTTTTCTACGCTCACCTCACGGGAGAGATCGATCAAATATCGTTAAAACTTCCTGAGGTGACGGGTTAGCCCGTTGTAGCGGACAGCTCCAGTTGTACCTATGGCATATCTGCTTTGAAGAGCATTAAGTGCCATGGTTAATTAGCACTCAGAATCCATTTCTTTACCGTCATTGGTTCCGGGTGCATGTTTACAAAAACATGTTGGTGACGTGGTCGCGAGGCGATTACAAGGTAAAGCGAAACGGTGCCGGCCGGCGCAAGCCTCTGAATTCATTAGCTATTACAATCATGTGACTCCGAAACGACGTACCACAAATCACTGTTCGTCGGGGCGGAACAATCCGTTTCGGTCATTTCCATGGCCGCAGTGCGCCGCTACTTATAATCACCACACCGATTTATGACAATGCGGATATGTTTGAATACTCAGAATCTACCCAACCACGAGAATTCTGTCGCGTTTTCACGGGAAAGAAGAGAGTGATAAATGAAAAAGGTCAAGCTGCATAGCTTTCCATCTGAAACGAAGCTCAATTATCGCAATGCATGCCTCCATGGAGACCCATGTCAAATAGACCATTCAAATAAAATAAAACGAATCGATTTTGGTAGTTTTAATATATCTATGGGCTCGATTGCGTTTCTTCGTGAACTAAAACCGGAAATGAGTCCGTGTGAACGAGACCGGAGATGACCGGTTGTCACTTTTTCGCATTAAAACCGCCCGCCAAGGTCAAATCTTACACCGCACGAAATATGCTCAAATTGATTCGGACGTGTTCGACAGGTAGTATTTATCGACGATCGTTCGTTTCATATTCCGCTCTAACGTATTGCTCTGTCTCATTCGCTTGGACTAATTTTAGTTTTAGCTCACAAAGAAACGCAATCGATGTACCTACAAAAAGAGATTAAAAAGCTACCTGTTGGATGTTTATAGTGAAATTAGTGGTAATAAGTAAATTTGTTATACGTTTCTATAATTTAAGCTTGTAGTAATACTGGCCTAATTTAAGCCTGTAGTAAGACCAGTAGTAATACTGCTGTGCATTGTTTTTTATATTTTAATAATGTATTTTTGTATCACAAAATTAGAAGTGTAAAACTAGAAAAATAAGAGTTTTTCTCGCCAACAAACTGTATACCAGTTTGGCGAGATTGTAATATTTTAAAAAATGTATCTTTTTCTATGAATAAATTTATTGAAAAAAAAAAAAAAAAAAACTCATATAAAGATGCGTTTTTAATTAGTGATGTCCTTGTAGTGGGTGGATCAGTACGACAAACTAAGCAACTTTTACATTTTAAAAAATAGCAAAAAAAAAACAAAAAATATACATTTTAAAAATACTATTTAAAAAAATACATTTTTTTTGGTTTTTTCAACAAAATTGTATTAAAAGTTTCTTAGTTCATCGTAGTGATTCACCCACTGCAAAAATGTCACTAATTAAATACTCAACCTGTATAATACTTCTATATGGTAATAATTATTGTAATACTTCTATTTCCGATCATTTAATCTCATTTTTATAATTTTCCTTTTTTTTTATTTCTATAGTTAGATTTGATTATATTACTCTATTCTTAAGCAATTATGATAATACTTTCTATTTGTTAATCGTTCTAGTATTATGATTATGTTATACTTAATAATTTTATATCTTTCATATCATTTTCATTTTATTTTATTATGATTTTATATTTTAATTCCCATTTTATTTTTTTTTTATTTTTATAATCACGTTTGAATATCTAACTGTTTTAAAGCAATTAAATTATCTAAATACTAGTTAATTGTGCTTTTTTTATGTTATGGTTAACATTTTTATATTTTCAATTTTACTTTGATTGTCCAGCTCGTAACAATTAATAATAACTTTTTTTATTTTTATTTTTTTTTTATTTTATTTATTTATCCTATTTTTTATAGTTACATGTGTATACATTCTCTCATTTCTTTTGTATTCTTGATTACTTAGTTTTTTCTATTGGTTCATACATATATTTACAACAATTTAAATGTGCGCCTTAGAACATGCTATTGCCCAGTTAGGTGACAATAAAATAGGATCACTGGCAATAGTTTCTGGCATAACATATTATCAGTCTTTTGCTACGGTATTTAATTGTAATTGTATATGTCCATTTACTGTAGATGATTGTGAATTACCAAAAAAAAAAAAAGTTCAGGATATACGAAAAATAAGACTGACAATTTATCTTAGATTTCTGAACATGTCTGAACATTTCTGAACATTACTACTCTCCCGTGTATTTAACAAAGTAAAAACATAACAGAAACTGTAAAATATCCAGCTTACTTACAATATCCTTAAAGCACAGAAAGCAAAGTTCAAGAATCCAACATACCTGAAAATAAAAGAAAATCAAGATTACTTCGAGTATTCATAAAAATATAATAAGCTTAAGACTATAAAACTAATAACTGACAACTAATATGATGACATTATTGCTGTTATGAACGTTATTGTCTGTTACAGCTCGGATTTTTTTGTGCATTCAATTTTGGAAACGTGGAAAATTTGGATATTTTTTAAAATGAGGTCCCGTGGATAGACCGTACAAATACGGTATATGGTCCCGTGCGGGTGTTTACCATTATAGCTTCTTGCGGTATGGCACAATAGTTAATTCAGATATGCACCGGCAAGAACTGAAATCCATAAAGGAGTAGCTCGATTAAATAACCGAGCCTGGTCAATCAATCTTCGTCCTTGCTCCAGCACGACAACGTACGAACACACAGCTTACAGCAAACAGTCGCGACATAGGTGGAGTTGCGACTGAATACTCGTCGTCTTTCGTTGTATTTACTTGCCAGACTTTGTTCTAAAAGATCCGCTTTTTTTAAATTTGGATGCCTTTTTACAGGGAAACAAAAAACACTTTGAAGAGGCAGTAAAACGCCTTTAAAGCTTGCATCGATTGCTGTTGAGGAGACATCTTCCATTAAAATGGCAAAACTCCTTAGGGCTTATATAAAGCGGTCAACCTTGGCCTTGTAAAGCTTAGAAATTAGACATTTTATAAAATATATTTTAATTAAATTAATGTATTTAAAAAAATATGCTATGAACGTTGATGATGTGACAGAATATAGGGCATCGAGGTGCTTATCTACTAGAATAAAAAGAACAATCGTAATAGCTACGACCCAAAGACCTGGCTGACAACATCTGGAACTATATGTATATCCGACCCTACCTAAAAAATCTAAAACAGTACTAGGATATATCTGAAGATATCATTTTGGACTTATTATATATGCAATATAATACTTCTCATGGGGGTTTCAAATGCGCGACTCTAACCATCATGCAGGGAGAATTCCCGCGCGGTTCCAGGCGCGGGCGCGGCTACAAAGGAAACGGATGTGCGTACTACCGCTGGCAGTTAGCATGCGCGACCGTGAACGCGCCGCGGCCACCGGGCAGGCATAGCTCGCGCGCAGGTCGACTCCGTCGTCCGACTTGGTGTGTGCATGCCCGTTAATTGGTGCGTTGACCCCGGCCAAGTTTGTTTGCCAACGAGTTATAGCCAGGTAGGCGTGAACGGAGCTGCCAACCCGTCATCATACCAGGTCTCCCAGCAGCGAAACGGCTCTCACCGCCTCAGAAACTGGATTAAGTTAATCTCCGGTTAAGCGCGGAGAGTCACGAGCGCGGTATAAAAACCTGCCATCGGTAATGTATGATGGACAGTTGGATGAGACTTTAAACGATAGATATTAAATGATGTCCATGCCCGTTTTTGAGATGACACTGTGTAACCTGTTACATTGGCACCATGCAGAAAATGTACGAAAATGAACTACCGAATAAAAGCGACAAACGCAAACCACTGGGATTGTAGTTAGAGTTTTCAATGCCTTGTTTCGCGACAGCCTTCGCCAAAAAATAAATAAAAAGTTGGCAAAAAACAGAGAACACTAGTGAAATTTAAATAAGATAAAAAACGAATTTACCGCGTGAATTTTGTAGCACCCGACGTTTCGGCGACGTTGCAGCCGCCGTTGTCTAGGCTTGACTGAACTGTATCCCTTTTACGTCCTTGCGTTCGGCTTTCGGCGGTGGGAACATTTTAAGAAGAGGATTCCACGTCCAAGAGACGACGGTTACAAACTCTCTTCTATGTGGAACCCTCTCCTTAAAATGTTCCCACCGCCGAATGCCGAACGCAAGGACGTAAAACAGGATACAGTGAGTGTTGTATGCATGGCGGACTTTCGAAATTCGCGCGCGCCGAGCCTGCCCCCCCAACACCGTTATAATTTCTGCAGTGGCGGCAGTGGTATGCGGCCTACCCGCGGAACAACGGATTGACAGCTCTTTCAGTCTACCCTAGACAACGGCGGCTGCAAACGTCCGGTGCTACAAAATTTACGCGGGAAATTCGTTGTTTTATCCTATTTATAATGCTAAACAACTGCGACAGTCTCTGATTTCATATTCAGATTTCATAATACTAGTGAATCTCAAAAAAAACTTAACCTTGAAAGCCCTGAATCTCAATTTTGAAAGCCCTGAAAAGGAAGCCCCGAATTTCAAATTATGAAAAGTATTGAATCATGCCACTATAAAAATTATTGTGGACTACATTTCCATTCAACATATTTGTAATGTATTTGTAACCCTCTGTCTAGATTCTAGATGTTACTAGCAAATGCGTAATATGGGTTATGCCAACCGTCGTTTTTTCTCCGTATAGGCAGAATCATATTTAAATATAATAATATAGAATATCAAAAGCATATTTATAGACTCCAAAACTGAAATTACATACAATAACATTGTAATTGAACCAACATTTAAAGGCCAATAATGAAATGTTTCCAATTTATTATATTAGATCTATTATGTACAAAATATGTTTTTTTTCTGTTTTAATTTTATATTTGAATATAAAGGCCTGAATACGAATTGATTTATACAAAATATGTTAATTATCGGAATTTCGGCAAAACTCAACCCACTCAAGCAAGTAGATGGGACGTGACAAGACATTTAAGGAGCTCAACCGTCACAATTCGGAAATCAACCGGGACGACTGGAAAAATTGTCCCAAACCGGTGATAAGTCCTTGTCTACGGGAACTTATGGCAACATACAAATGTTTTCCATATTTTTGCGGTGATTATCGCAATGCCACATATGAATCAGACTAAATGATTGCTAAATATTACAACTTTCCTTCAATAACTCATAACTTCAAAGTTCAACGGTTACATAGCCAGTAAAATTCCACATAATTTTAACCGCAGTGGTTCAAAATCGTCGAATTTCAAACGAAGTAATGCGTTTTTCGTTGTCAATACCTCGCTACACGAAATCATCTAAAATGAACCGTGATTAGATGATGAACCTTACAATCAAAATTGTGAGTGATCTTACCTGCAATATTTACCTAAATGAAAACAACAATACTTCATATATTTAGTGCGAGTATCAAGGTCTAAATGATATTAAACTAAAATTATCCCAAGACCAAATCCAAAGCTAGCAGAAAGAAAATGAGGATAAAAATTGAAGATGTGGTAAAATCGCAATGGTACAAAAGAAACGTAATAAACCGCTCGAAACCGACAATATGCAAAACAGAGTAACCGTAGACCAATCTTAGCCAACCAATCTTATCCAAAGAGACATCTGTTACATGAGCAAAATGGAATAATAATAACGCGGTTCGCGAGAGATCCGAGCAGGTGAAATATTAAAATTGTGAATAAGCTATATTTGAGAATAAGTAGATTTCACAATTGTTGAAGGCATTTCAGACTCTGATTCTGCCCATGATCTAAATGAGATATTGCAAGAGGTAAACAACCAATTTCAGAAGGTATAAATGGAACTATTGCGTTAAATGAGATCGGTCGGTAATGATGATCGGTCACCAGATGACCGAAATCCTTCCTCCTGAGTAGTAGTATCTACTTAACAAAATATCACTGTCGAAGAACGTGAAAAAGAAGATTTTAACGAAGATCGCTGGCAACATTATTTCCCGAACGAACCTGCATTATTGAGGACTCACACTTTGACATTTGGCGGTGCAATGATACCAGATTATCTTAATGTCTTTTTAAGCTACACACTATCCAAGCCCGGAATTTAAATTGCTTCGTATTACCAGAAACAAACGGTAGTTTGATTACTGTTAACAGCATCAAAGCAATGGTCATTTACAGCCTAATTAGGGTTAGGCGACTGCGTACGATACTTTTTTGGGTGCTTTAAAAATACACGCATAAAACATATCTATTACATCATTATACGAGCTTTCGGATTTTTTATCACCAGTCGATTTATTGCAGCGTGTGATTTTATAAATTAGCGATTCTTTCATTCGACTTAATTTTATGAGTGTTGAACATGAAACTAATGTGAATTTTGTGAAAACAAACTATTTTAACGGCTAATTCTTTTGTCGTTTCCCATAGTCGATGCTCGGTTCCGTCGAAAGAAATCCGCTATTTAATAATGATATTGTTTTTATTCTGAGTTAAATAAAATTTGTTTGACTTGAATTTGTCTAAAATGCTAATATGTTAAAAGTTGTAAGTTCTAAATGTGTGTGTTTTCTTTAATTTTCTTCTTGGATGTTCCTTTCTTTTTTCATTGTTATACGGTTGCCATGGCAACTTATATTTTCCTTTCATGCGGTCGAACTTGCTGTCTCTCTTCGCCACTTTGAACTGGTACGAATAGTAGGCTTCTATATTAGGTTCGCAACACTATTATATTTAAATGCTACTATGGCAATGTTAAAATGAGAGTGTCACCACACCTATAAAACGAACAGAATTATTACTCTTCCTTATGCTTATGTAGCAGATGTCTCTTTGGCTATAGCCCAGTCAAATAAGGAATTTTATGAGAAATGATTGGTAATAGCTTGAAATTTGGCATAGATGTTCTTTGATGCGAACTGTTAAACATACTAAAATTCCCCTACTCTACCAGTCGAGCTCGAGCCGCCATCTTGGAAAAATTGCGAACCGGTTCAGTTTTTCGCTTATATCTCGTTAACTTAAGCGATATCGGAATTATGCTTCATGTAAAAAATATAGCTTTTAAAACTCTCTACAAAAAGTGTTATGTTCATTTTTACATATCATATATGAATAATATGAAAATATCCTAGTCAACTTACAACGGACAATCAAGCTGGGGAATAAGTGCAACTTTTTGAATGGGAACCCTGCCTTTTGTTATTAAAGGCTCATATTTGGCACAATTATTTTTTAGATGTTTCTGGGTGGATTTAACCCGGGGGCCATCGGTGTCCACCGAGCGGGTGTCGGGGGGAGGGGGGGGGGGTAAAGTTATTATTTAAAGTTATTATCATATATTATTAAAAAAAAAATAATATATGATAGAAGACCCAACAGTCCGTCAAAACTCATCTCGTTTTATAGTTTAAGTCTGTAAATCATAATACTCATTTAGAACTAAACGTAGTCTTAGGGACTACAATATTTCAAAACACTACAGCATTTCTTTTCATACCCTGACCTCCTTTATAGTTTGTTTTCCCCACTCAATGGTCTACTTTTGTAATCTTTACGTTTGCTCGTAACCATTATGGCGAGTTGTCTTTAACTTTTGCAGTAAAAACGCTATAACGTGTACGTACGCGATGTTTACTTAGGCAACTTTACGAGACGCTGGCGGGCGAATTTTAAAAATACATGTTATGTATTATAACTCTTTAGAGTCTTATTACAAACCCGCTGCTTGGCATTTTCTGCAAAACGGATATGCAGGCTTTTTAGCGATAATTCAACTATGTTCTCCAGCCGCTTCGTCTCTCTTATCTTAGCTAATTATACGAATATCATTATCAGCGGCGTTGTATCAATATGCTAGAGGAAAATACGTGAATATTTATCTAATTTGAAACAGTCATGGATCTGTTTAACTAGCTGCGTATATATGTTATCACCTACAGATATAATTAGGATGATTTAAAAATAAAAAAAATTCAGATGTTTTCAAGTTGAACCTTATTCAGTCGTTGATTAGTAGGGGAAGAACATAAACTGAACTTATCCTCATGATATTTCAAAAATAGCAACCCATTTATACACACACACATAATTTACACACCCTCACATTTCTGGCAATATAAATTACCTATACGTACACAAGAGTAAATACATATTTTTATTAAGATTTTATTAATTAATTATTATTTAGATTTTTTAATGATTATTTTGTTGTTTTTTTTTATTATACTACTAGCTGACCCGGCTAACTTCGTACCGCCTAACAGTCAATGAATGTCGTCTTACAGATTAGCTGATCTTAATTTATGATTTTATGAAAGTAATACAATGAATACAAAATAAATATTAAGTTCACTACTTTATTAACATAATAACGCAAAGAGAAACATAAAAGTAAAAAAAAAATGTATATCAATCGCGTGTCAGCAAGACATGATTGAATTAAACTATTTACATATTGTGCAACATGGGATGCACTCGGTTTAATTCTCTTCATCGAAGCACCTTGTGATATATGATTTTTTTTGTTTTTTATCAGGCGCAAGAACAAATAAAGCGGATGATTTGCCGACACGTGAACATGCCACGTACAACTTACCATGAGAAAAACACGGATTTACATTTTGTATAGGATTTTTATTTTCGTTTATTTTATTTTTTCGTCAATTTTCCAATTTTTGTTTTTGATAGTTATTCTGCTATTCGGGACGGAGACAAATACAACAAATCAAAAACCATGAAAATCGGTTCAACCGTTCTCGAGTTATGTGTTCGAAAAAACCCGACTTTGTTTTATATATATAGAAAACAATTTCGTAATCAGATTTGATGTTAGATAATGAAACCAACGATCTTCTCTCATATTCTTATGTATTTTCTTGAATAAATAAATAAAGACTAATGGGCTGGGTCTAATGGGCCCAGTGCAGTTAGGAATTCATGACCCATGTGTTAGGGTCGGCCCAACTCACAGGTCAGCACCCATCCGGTAGCCTCCAAGCAGAAGTGCAAGCCCGGGTAGAACTCTGTGCCTGCGGGTCAGTACCCCTGAAAATCGTAATTCAGACGCTTCTGGACGGTTTGCGCACCGTGCGGCGTCAGCTAATCGACTATGCATTCCGACTGACAACCGGGGGAGTCTGGAAACGGCTTTGTTCCCTATAGAGCGGGGTGGATGTTAACTTTACGGCAACTGCTCTTGAAGCGACCAATCGGCTACCCGATACCGGGTGAACAGCCGGGCAAAGGACGCCGTGGCGCGATAGATGCGGTAGGCACCGAAACACCGCTACGAAAGAAAGAGGACCGCGTAAGCGACCTCAATCCCGTAACCAGTCGGCAGGCCGGAGAAATCTGGCCGTAACTGGAAGTAAGGGCGCGAATATCGGACAGCTCTTACAAGCGAGTGGCGTAACTAGACAGGAGACTGTTTCGTCCCCAAATCTTCTACGCTCACCTCACAGGAGACAGAACTATCAAATATCGTTAAAACTTCCTGATGTGACGGGTTCGCCCGTTGTAGTTGACACATCCAAGTGTAGGTATATAAATAGAGTGGATCATAAATAACGTGAGGTCAATACACGAATATTATACATTAGTGAGCAATGGATAATGCCACGGCTGAAATGTCATTATTCGAGTGGTCGCTTTCTTAAAAGTGACAACATACATTTTACGGTTGTCACTCAACCGCGCGGCTTTTTGCAAAATCCGGTGCGAAGGACCAATAAATTTGTTGTCAAAATGAGGGAGAGCTGCAAAGACTCTTGCCACCTTAAAATGTGCGATTTGTTTGATGAATCGCACTTTGCTCTGCTATTTCACCATCACGAAGTATTTCTACTAATATCAGCATTGTTTATACTATATAATATAGTATTAGATTGCTCAACTCTATAGTACGATTTGGCAATCCTACGGCACCGACGAAATCTAGGTGGGACTCTTAGTATTGCCGGCTAAACAATAGCAATATATTTGGCTATGTAAAATAAGATTGATAACGAATGGTTTCTTATAAAGGAATGATTGATTATAAAATCCCAATAATTTTACCAATGAGAACAATATTAACATTTAATTATTACTGTCATTTATCGCAATTTTATATAGACTGATGATATCACAGACATAATACGGAGAGCTAGAATGGCATCTATTAGTCTGTAATTAATTAGTCTGTATACGTATTGAAACCTATAATTTTTACGTATTGAAACCTGTATAAACTGTGAAAAATATAACGCTGTAATATACAGACATACGCGGCAATGATTACGGTTAACAAGGATTATCGCGATAACATGGACTGTGTTCCATACATATTAATTAACGTGACGTAGTCGTGCCGTAATGTTAAACCATAACGTTATTTCATTACGTCGCGAATTTTAGATTTCGCTTTTTATACGTACGATTATAGGCGGACACATGAATCGTGTTGAAACTACAGTAAACTGTTATTTCCGCATTAACCATAATGAAAATATTCATAAATATAATCGAGTAATGGAGTTTCAACAAAATTCTCGTAATTATGTATAAAACTGTATTTAAAATATGGTAATTCAATACGAAATCCAATATTTTCTCAGTGTACTACACGTATAATAAAAATTGTCATCTGTACTAAATCGTATTAATATAATATGAGCTAAGTAAGATTTAAACATTCGTTAAAGTTATTTCAGTCGAAGAGAAATGGGCGTGGGGAGAAAGACTCAGGATAGACCGCGCCGATCCTGGCTCAAATATGGTACATAGTCGCGTAAGACGTGCTAAGTGTTGTAGAAGTTTAAGCAGTCGCGCTTCGTTAGAAGCACGAACCTGGGATCTGTTGAAGCGATCTTAGCTAGATCACCAGTGGCGGTTTCTGCACACAATACTGGTTTTATTCCGCGTCCGTGTTCCACATTGTCGCTGAAAAATCGTACGTTCCCGTACTGCCGAAGCTCAGCGATTGTCATGTAACTTATTCTGGTCCTGAGTCGTAAGCTTTTCTTCATCAGGCGACCCGAATCGTCACATGCCCATTAAAAGAAATCATAAAAGGTCAACGTAAGTAATTTTAGGGATTCGAAACGTTACGATAATTAATTTTACATTGCTTTTGCAACAAGTACATATAATGTAGGTAAGTAGGTACCTACCTATAAACGCTTTTTACCAATTTTTATGTTTTAATCGTTTGTCTCAAAAAAAAACATGAATATTTTTGGCTCTATCAATTGTCATTAGGATATTGAGCTTCAAATAGTAGAAGATATACCATCGGTATCGTCAGGAAATGTGTAGTGGTGATGGTGTCGTCATTTTCCGAAATTCCGTAATGAATTTCAGAGTTCAGCTTGCATGGAAAGAGACACCGTGCGAAGGGTTCAAAAGTGCCCTAAAGGCGCCGGCGCTTAAGAGGCGACTGGCCCTCCCGGGGGGCAGTTTCCCGACGCGAGATCCGCCTCTATCCGGAGAATAGATTCATCTTTTTTCTCGGACCATAAACGCGATATAACGTACAGACAGAGCTGGTTAACTTAACATGACTGCGGCCATAGAATAAAGAGATATATTTGCGAGCGCTGATAGAAGTGACATACCGAATTTGGTGCATAGAAAAGCTGACCGTTATCGATAAAATTTAAGAATATGGATACTGGGAGCTGGGCAAAAAAAACGAATAAATCCGTATTTGTCATTTTTTTAAATAAAAATAAAAAATCGGATTACTCGGTTTACGGAAAAATAATAATTATTAACGTTTTCCATCAAAACAGGAAAAAATCCTTAGGTGATGTATTGTGGTAATATTAGCATATTACCAACCAAAAACGGACAAAATCAATATTTTAGAATTAAATATAGAATAAGGTCACTGGTTTTACTAGCAACACAAAATCTCACGGTGCGTACATGGCAATATTGAAATTTTGACAGTTCACTCAAATTGTGGAATTTGCCAGGTTTTTGTTATTTATGAAGCTTTAACAGCCATAATATGGGCACAGGTTCTATTCATGTATCTTATTACGTAGGTTCGACCTCTAAAAAAATACCTTTGACGGGAGCTGTCGGCAGGAACGGACGAGTTCCGGGATGGCAGCCATGGTTTTTTTTGCAAGTCTAGTCGACATCTTTAGATGGGCAAAGGTTGTGTTCGTGTATCTTATGACGTAGGTGGACCTCAAAAAGTGCACCGGAAGTAGCAACTGTTTTTTTTAACAAGACAAGAGGAAGTTAATGATATTAGCTTTTCAAGTATATATTTTATTCAGCATTTCTTGCATAATGGATTTGTCATTGTATCTTATGACGTTGTATCTTAGGGTATTCGTAAGATCGGCTGCCGGACTAAGGATGGCGGAAGTTAGTGGCGCAGTTAGCTTACTTAATAGTAGTGCAAAATGGAAATAACGAGGAAGAACATCATGTTAGAAAGGAAGCCGTGTAATCCGATTTTTGTGTAACACCATTATTGTAACACCGCCATTTCGCGTAACTTCAAATTATTTTTGGTTTGTTGTTTACGGCCTGCCTGTCTTTTAAGTTTTATAGTATGCCTACATAGATGTACTTTTTTTAAATCCTCGAATAAATTTGTGAGGGACCACCCCTCACAAGACTCCAATTTCTTCGGTGTGAGGCGGTGGTATCAACTTACGAGTTATCTCCGTATTTAAAGGCGGTTTTGATGAAGCAGAAGATTTTTATTGATTGAATCGATTGAATATTGCCAGTTATAACGCTTGCCGAATTAACGAGTGCCCGGATTACTTTATCGAGACGCGAGGGTAGCGCGACGGAGGTTATGTAGGAAAGTGGATGATGATTGTATATGTGCTCCTAGTATCTTGTACTGGGCAAGTCTCGAGTCTGTGGGATTACAGACTGATGCTTCGAGACTTAGTGAGGATAAGGAAAGGAAACCAAGGAGCCGGGATCCATTGAGCGACCTCGTAGAGGTGTTACCGGATATGCCGTCGCAACCTTGGGGGAAGGTGATCAATCGGGGACTGATAATTTGGTTGCTTTTTGGCCGGTTTATATAGGCCGTTAAATGATGCAATTCGAAATATTCTGAGTAAAAGTATTGTTTCATCGTGCTGATTCACCACTGCACGAGTTTAAATAATAGCTGAATTGTGTCAGTGGAATTCACTGGAAATCGATGCATTTGTTGATCGTATGTTAACTGGACTTAAGCTCCGTCACAAACTATTAAAAAGGCATAAAAATCGTTTTATTTCCTATGTTTGAATCGATAGTTGCCTATGTTTGTTTCTTTAAAACAAAAAAAAACTGAGTGGTTACGCACCAAACCGGTTAAGAAAAATTTGGTTTTAAAAACTTAATTTCAAAAAATTCACTTTTTTAAATTGTTATCAATGTACTTAAAAGGACTAGATTGGCATATATAAAACCTAAAATCAAATAATACATAACTTTTCAAATTTTTGCTTCTCCTGTAAAATATAATTCATTGGAATTATCTGTTTTAATTCAGTAGAACGCCAATTATAATAACAAAACTTTAGATAGAAGCCGTAAGTTACCATTTCAAACTTTATTGAACTCTTGATATGAGACGTCATCTATCTGATCAAGACGTCATCTATCAACAAATATTGTACGTACGTACGCTATTTTTTACCAAATTGAAATTACTTCTGACCTTTCGTTAAAATCACTCTTTTATTTTATTTTATTTTATTTCTGGAAACATACAGCGCATACAATATACATACGTGTGCATAAACATAATGTAGAAAAAAAAGAAAAACATTACGCAGATAATCGTTTCCTACGAAAGTAACATATAAACCGATTTCCGCATATTACACATTTGGATTTAAGCATATTACACTTAAAAAATAATTATAAAATAAACTGAGTTCATATTAAATATAAAATTAATATAGAAAACCGATGGGAGAGGTAGAGAATTGGAAGTGATTAGGAAGAATGACGATGGTATGTGTATATATGTGTATATATATGTATATAGATATAAATAAAGTATAGATAGGTCGTATAGTGGACATATAGATACAGATATTTATTGATGTTTATAGATATTTATAGATATAAAATAAATATTTATAAATATCTATAAACATCATGCATGAAAGTATATAACTAAGTACGATAGGTATTAACAAGCTCGTTAGGTGCAATTGATTTGAATAATTCTTTAACGAACGTCGGTTGGTTGAGGTTGAAAATGTCGATGGTGGAGAACGAGAGTCATACGTGTACATCAGCCTATAAGCGATGGAATTTTTCCCGTAGTTGGTATTGGCACGAGAGACCTCAAACGTGCGTGAATTGCGAATTAATCGCAATTCACGCATTATAATCCTTGTCATCTGTCTAGTCGAGAAAACAACGATTATATTTCATGAATTTCATATGATCATATTTCATACGGTCTGCTTTTTTGTATTGTCATCCCGATTCGCGTTTCAGGACGCTTCGTGACGCTTCTGTACAAACCTGATGAATGCTTAGTCTGTGACCTGCCGCCCTCCCATGGGACGAATGTCCACGAAGGCGACGACGCTGGCTTATCGTAGCTAAAACTCGCTTCTGTATTTCAGTGGTGGAATATTCCATGATATATGTAAGTAATCGACTCTAGAGGGGTAACCATTATAGTGTATATAACATTAAGATACAAAAATATAAAGATGAAAGTTGGCAATGCTGAAAAGCAGATTGTTTTCAGTATATAAATGGCAACACCGGCGCACTCTCTCTTTCACCATCGGTGTCAGTCGTTCAATCGGTTAATGAAGCGCGATTTAAAAGAATAATATTAGGTTAATGAGTTATTTTATTACAGAAGGTTGTCTCCGTGACCTTGAGATTTTGCATAAAATATTTTAGGCATTGGGTTCACGCTTCCATGCCAATGGTGGCATCGAAGAGAATTCTTTAAGCAAGATCCAGGTTGATCTGATCATTATTAATGGGTACGATCTAACTTAGTCACTATTACTTGAATACCTACTTTACCATTTTGTCTTTACGATATAATGTTTAGACGGTACAGAATGCTCACTATAAGTCCAGTAAATGAACGCCCAAAAGAGGCGTCTACGGGTTGAGTTTTAATTAACCGGCATCTTTGAAGGGGGTGAATCAGTACGAGCTAGTAAACAACTTTTGATAAAACATTTGTAGAAAAATAAAAAAATAATAATTTAGAAAGTTTAATTTTCTGAAAAATGCTAAATTTTCTGAAAAATGTGAAAAAGCGCTGACAACGATGCGCAATATAGCGATAGGTAAAACTACCGATAGATGGCGCAAAGCGCTCAACAGCTTGTCAAACTTTTATTTGACAGCCAAGTTCTCCAAACTTTCAAATTAATAAAAAATGTTTTAACCTATTTTTTATCAAAAGTATTTAGTATTCAGTATTCAATTTATTCATTCAGAATATACAATAAAAGCATAAATTATGAATTAACGCTAATTATCGCATATTAAAATTCGTCAGTTGCTAGTAATATATAATTATATGTAGATATAAAACTATTAAAGCATAAACATTAATTCGACAATACCGTTGACTAAAGTCGGCTTTACACGGCAGACAAAAAAAATAAAAAAAAATAGAGCTGAATCCGTGTACATGAGTATACATATAAAATAGGTAATTGTTATAAGAATATTAATAGTCATCTTAGGCACTTTATGCATAAAAATAATCACACAATAGAAAGTATCAAAACAAAATTGGAAAAAAAACAACGTATGTATGTGGTCAGGTATGTTACGTTACACATTGTAATCTACATATTAAATATTAAATTCATAATATTATTATTAAACAATAAGAACTAAAATAAGGTACCTGGCTAAAATAAGGTACCTGACTAAAATAAGGTACCTGACTAAAATAAGGCACCCGTAAATAGTTGCTTAGTTGCTCGTACTGATTCACCCCTTTTAAGGATGCCGGTTAATTAAAACTCACACTGTAAACGACATGGTAGGAAAAGCTCTAAAAGTACAAATTGCTATAACTTTTGATCATTTGAAGTTAACATAACAAATAATAACTCGTTTTATATTAAAAAAATAAAGCCATATAACTTCTACTCCTGGATAACCAAGAAAGGGAAGTCTATCAAAAAGCGTGGGCAAAAAGCATTTTTAGAAAATTGGCAATGTTAGGTAGCGTATACCTCGAAAGCTATTAAGAACAGAAATAATAATAATAATATTATGAATCTCGTAGAAAACTCTGACAGTTTTGATTTTAAAGAGAATAATCATTTCACTACGATTCTGAAACTAAACAATAGATTATGATTAAGAAGCCCGGTAAGATCATGGGCTCCCTGAGTCAAACGAGTTGTCGTGATGATTGAATACCTTAATCATGGAGCTACTATACCGGAGGCTGTATATGCTGAACATGTAAAAAATGCGAAATATGCGAAAAACGAAGAGGCAAATTCGCTAAGATTGTCTTGTTTCAGCACACAAGTATACAGAGTTGCGATGGCTGCAATTGAAGACGCTGGCTTTCAAGTACTGGAACATCGAAGACTATCGCGGTTGTTTGACATTATAAATAGGATATAAACGAAATTACCGCGTGAAATTTGTAGCACCCGACGTTTTGGTGACGTTGCAGCCGCCGTTGTCTAGCCCTGCCCTATTTATATGGAACATCATCCATACTCACCGGACCTTGCCCCTAGTGATATCTATATATTTCGATATGAAAGGAACATATGAGAGATCAAAAGAGGAGAGGTGGCACAGTGGTTAGGTCACCTGATCTTACATTGTAAGGTTCCCGGGTTCGATTCCCGGCTGGGTTACCATTTTCGGTTAGGTTCAAATTAACGGAATTTCATTTTTAATTCTGTCAATCGAATGCAATAACAAGACGCACACTTACATGTTACACGCACACATACATATAAACACGTCATAGTAGGTTTGGTTGTAATAGATTGTTATATGACAATAAACCCGCAATTGTGAAAAATTTACAATGAAGAGTAGAAACAAACATACAATATCGCGTTAGTGGTCACCGAAACGTCGGATGCTACAAATTTCACGCGGTAAATTCGTTTCTATCCTATTTATACTGGAACATCATCCATACTCACCGGACCTTGCCGCTAGTGATATCTATATATTCCGATATGAAAGGAACATATGAGCGGTCAAAAGAGGAGAGGTGGGACAGTGGTAAGGTCACCTGATCTTACATTGTAAGATTCCCGGGTTCGATTCCCGGCTGGGTCACCATTTTCCGTTGGGTTCAAATTAATGGAATTGTATTTTTAATTCTGTCAATCGAATGCAATAACAAGACGCACAATTACATGTTACACGCACACATACATATACACACGTCATAGTAGGGTTGGTTGTAATAGATTGCCATATGACAATAAACCCGCCCAACTGTGAAAAATTTACAATGAAGAGTAGAAACAAACATACAATGTCGCGTAAGTGGTCGCAGCGCAGGAATTTTTAGGTGATCGAGATGAAGAGTTTTTTAGGAAGGTTATTTTATGTTTAGAAAAAAGATACACCAAGTTCATAAATCTAAAAGGTGGCTATGTCTAGAAATATAAGAACATTCAATAACAGTTAAATTCGTCATTTTCATTATCACTTTTTATTGAACGCGATAGTAGGTTAAAAAATCTTGATTTCTCTCTTTTATTAACAAACGAATCAATCGAAATCGATGTGGTTATTTATTTGTACGGACGCTGTCATCTGCACCATTGGGTTCTCGATCGAGATACAAAATGAGGCGAATCGATTAAACTTGGCACCGATTATTGTGTGGTCGATGAGTTAATAGCGGTGGCAATATTTGGCACGTTCGCCAGGTCGTTGACAGAAGACAATCGGCAGCCGGTCTGTCTTGACGGACCACGACGTAGGGTTACCACAAAGAATTTAGAAACCCGCGTGTCTTTAGACGCACGAGCTTCGACGTTCTTTGGGTTACCATTTAGTGGGCATATACTCGGCTAAGAAATATGTGAACATGAGAATTTCGGAGATCGCTATCCACCTCGAAGCCGGCTATCCGAATCCACTAGACTTCACCGGTCTCAAAAGCACATCGTTGTGATCAAATCTCTCTTTCGCTGTTGGCAATATTACGCAGGTTGAAGTGGATTAGATTGCTCTTGATAATTAACGTTTAATATCAAGGCATTAATTTTGAACCACTTTTCAAGATTGTTAATGAGTGCGATATTTTTTCACACATTTGCAGCATTTATAACAGCATAGATATCGTATGCATAAAGTAAAAGGTTAGACGTTTGCGTAGCTCCTGTAGTGCCATTCATAAATACAATAAAAAAAACGAAAACGAACGATGGGGAACACCCAGAGTGATAATATTAACATTGCAGAACTCGTTACCAGTTCCGGATTAACCCATATAGGGCCCCTTAGGCCGTTGAAATCTCGGGGGGGGGGGGGGGGGGGGCTTTGCACTTTACTTTTTGGGGCTCCTTTGGGCTGTTAAACATTCTGACGACGACGGAAACTCTATGCTATAGCTTGTGTAGCTTTAATGTCATGGATTTTTATTTGCTACTCAAAATGTATGATTTCACGTTTTCGGTTTTGTGGATTTACAGCATCGAAAGTACATTTACAGCAAAGATAAGGTTCTAAAGAAAATACTCATATAAATTTATTTCATGGATCTAAATTCAACGGATGGTTTTTTATTATACTAGGTGACAGTCAAAGGCGAGGGTAATATCACGCATTTTTATTTGCAAGTCAAAATTGCTGATTTGACATTTTTGTTTTCGAGGATACAGCATCGAAGGACATTCACAGCAAAGAGAATCTTATAAATAAGATAAAAAACTAATTTACTGCGTGAAGATTGTAACCCCACGTTTCGGCGATGTTGCAACCGCCGTTGTCTAGGGTAGACTTTTTTATTTTATTTACATATATTGTCAAACAACCGCGATAGTCTTCGATTTCATAAAGAGAATCTTTTTAAAAAAATAACTAAATAAATTGATTTCTAACTTCCACTGATGGGTTTTTATTGCAAGTCAAAATTATCGATTTGACCTTTACGTTTTTGTGCACTTCCAACATAGAATTACATTCACAGAAAATAGATTTTTTAAATGTACACGTGGCTATCAGTTTGGCAACGCCCACCTGGTTAAATATACTGTATGAAGCCAATGAATATGCAGAACTAGGCGTTGCGAAATTAGATGTAAATATTGTAAATTTCAATATCGATGCCACTAAAGATACAGATGGTAGCCCTAGGTGTGGGTACGCTGGTGACAAGAAATTGCCCGGTGAGTTGGTCGTCCGCGATGTCGCGCAGCGACACGTCAAAAACTCGAAACGAAACCGGTTGAAAGTAATTCCGTTGAGCGAGACGACGCGCTTGACAACTGGGCTGGAACTGAGCTTGCCAACGCCAAATAAGCCTTGATATTCAGGTGATAGCATTGAAACGCACGCGGCGGCCGACAAAACCGCCTCAATGGAGAAACGGTTCGCTGCTTTCGACATGCTTTTCAATAGATTCTTGACTATCGATTATGCAGGGGATCAGCGTACATGCGCTGATACGAATTACGGAAACGCTCTTATTCACGTGAATATCAAAATCGATAACTGTTATAAGGAAATAACATTAGCTAGAAGATATGCAGTGGTTGGCTGATTTTTCAAAAAATCGTCGATCTGCGAACACATACTGGTTATCAGAACTAACCACTGGGTACAGTTTTAAAATCCCTGTGTGAATTATTGAATTTACCAAAGAATATTACAGGAATATCAATAACCTATAAAAAATCCGCATTCATATTCATCACCTTGCATACAGAAAACATATAGGTAATCATAAGTATTATAATAGCCTCATTTCATTTTCATGGTCTGTCCTGCATGGCCTCGGAAAAGAAACAAATAAATAAAGCCTCAAAAATCCAAAATTAAAATAACATGCCACCTATACAATATAACCTTCAAAGCGGTGATAAGATAAGGAGGTAATGAGACTACAAACAGTGTCTGAGATATTCGGTGGCTAAAAATAACATCATTTAAGAATAAGAATAAGAATAAGAATAAATTTATTTTCGCAAGTAATGTTCCAAAACATAATTCACAAAGTCTGCCTAACTATGCCGAAGCCCGTACCAAGGTAGACTCGACTATGTCACTTGTAAGTTTTATATTGTGCGCACACTTATTAAAGTAATATTACTGAGAAAAAGAAAAAGTAAAAAATTATGTAATAAAGTAAATCTAATAACTCTACTAAATACGTAGTATAAATTTCAAAAGTTATTTTAATGATATCTAATACCTTATTCATAATCATGTTGAAAAATAAAAAAGTAAGAAAGAAATCAAAATATAACCAGTTAAAATAATATTAAAATAATAATAATAATAAAATACAATAACATTCTAATTGCAATGATAATCATTTATTTATTTATGATTATAAATCAAACATTGATTTAATGCATTTAATTATAATACTAAATAGATATGCAAAAAAATCAGCTGTAATAGTAGCTAATAAATATATTCGCTAATTTATTTCTTGCTAGCTGCGCCCAGCGGTTTCACCCGCGTGGTGATAGAAAATTGTGATAATGATGATAGAAAACCATATATCTTTATAAATAATAGCCTATATGTTATTCTGATGTGTAAGCTGTATTATTGTAAAGTTTCGTCAAAATCCATTCAGTAGTTTTTGCGTGAAAGAGTAACAAACATCCATACATACATACGAACTTTCGCGTTTATAATATTAGTAGGATTTCATAAAGTCGTCCCTACCTAATATTCTAAATGCCAAGGGCAACCAGGTTTAAATACACATTCTAGATAACGATACATATTCTGTGTATGTTAAGTAATTACACAAATATTCAACGTATCGAATGGTTGGATACGTTGAAGAGACGCCTTCAAAAGGTTTTAATGACATTTTATTGGAGTTAGTAACGCATGAATAACCTTGCGCTTGTATGCGTAACAGCTTAGGTTCTAAAGGTATTTAAGGTAATGGTTTGTGACCGCTGATAGCGTCACGAATAGAATGTTGGAGTAAAAAAACGGTCATAGGTTATTGGTAAATCTTTATGCTAGACCAGGCTTGTTCTTACGAGATGTACATTGAGTTATCGCAATTCGCATTATATTGGCACCGAAAAGAGATTGTACTGTAGTCGACGACCATGGTTTTTCGAAGAAATGTATAACCACCAAGCCGGTTCGGGAACGTCTAACACCCGAATCGATAGTTGAGTATCGATGATTACTTGAGTAGTTACTCAGTCGAGTATTACTCACGCGCCGAATAATAATACTCAGGTATTAAATGCATTCTATAGTCGAAAACCGTTCATCAACTGAGCTGCATAATACTCTAGTAGTAGGGAAAGTATTTCTTAGTAATAGCAACACTCGTGACTATGTGGCCATAAATGAAAGACATTATTGTTTAATAAAGTATATATTTTTAATAAATTCTGATGTGTTCATTTTACTATCTGATCTGTTTTCTGATCTGTTCATCTAAATACTGTTCATTTTGATCCATAGCCGTCGCCGTCAATAAGTCAAGCCATTTTGATTTTTGAATGACAGTTCATTCTCACCTCTAAACGTATTTCGCTTTTTTGTTCATATAGTGTTTTTCTACACTATATCGGCCTAAATTTGTGTTGTGAATAAAGTGAATGGATGTTTAATATTGTGCGTATTCTGAATCGTTGCTTTCTTTTCAGCATTGTGCCGCGGCAGATCACTGTAGTTGTCAATATTAAACGTTAAATTGCACTGTAATCTTTCACATATTTGTCTTGATTTCTCGGGGATTAAATTTTAAATAATACATACTCATTTTTCTTGTTAATACTAAATTTTAAAACAACTATTGAATTTTAGTGACAGACGTTAGTTAATAAAGTCCTCTTGAATTCCCTGGAGCTACATTTTTCATTAATCTTCTAATTTAGGAATAAAACAATAAAGAAATATATTTTTTTTGCTATTTCGGCAATGAGTAAGGTTACGTTACCTAATCAGTAAACGTTAAAACAACCACTATGTGATACTAAAAAAAAAACAATAAATGCCAGTTAATTAAGCACTTTTTATTTTTAAAACATCTATATGTTTGATATACGTGTTAATTTAAACGTAAAATATTAAGAAAACAACTACAATTTTCGGGGTTTGAAGCAACCAGGCCCGCTGTTAGAACCGTCAGCCCCACGTCGTCAGCCGGTTTAAATGATTACATTTACATTTACATTTTCGCCGTGTCCAATTGACGGCTAAAGACCGCTCTTGGACGTATCAAAATAAAGGTTAGGTAGTAAGTCTCGTTACTACTCTTTACTGAACATACATAGGTAGTCAAGAATTAACTACTAGATTTTCAAGCTATAAATATAAATAATCAAAATAGAAGCCTAATATTTGAAGTAGTTAGTAATTCGAAAAGATACGTAGTAAAATTATTCATCGTAATATTCAAATTGTCAGTTTAAAAAAATAATCAAATTAAATCTATGTTATGCATTTTAAACTAAAAGTGCAGATATAAGACCATATAAAATAATCAGACAATAAGGCTCTACTTTTTAAGTTATTTAAATGGGCACAATATTTGAAAAATCATGGCCCTCAAATTTGGCCAGATTATAGAAAGGGTTACTTATCATGTTCAGTTTGTCTCATGCTATTTATTCTGTACCCGTAGCGGCTTGCCGAGCCCTCCTGAGCCGCAGCCGACGGCTCCTTAAAAAAACTACATTAGCGGGTAAGCGATTCCTCTAGGCGTCTCTACGGAAAAAAAATCATTTTTTAAAATATGGAAAATGTTACACATTAATCCGAATCTTTGACATATTCTCAGAAAGCAAAACGTGTAATCCGTATCCAACCTAGGTAGCTGGAATTAAACGCATCTCAAAAGCCCGCGAAAGTCCTTCAATGAATAAAATATTCTGTTTACGGCTAAAGCCGTAAGTAGTACAGGGTTCTTTCAAGGGGCAGTTCTATTGCGAGATTTTACGATTTCCAAGCCGGATTGGGCGGATCTTTACGCTCGCCCTAGCCATTCGGATGACCACAGTTGAGAGCTATCGCATTATCCGCCCCACGCGAATCTCTTTATTTATTTTCACTTTTAATGGCGCCTATTTAAGGGAGAATCCTGAGTGAATTCAGCGACGGAGAAACGTAGTAGGCTCGGTAGGTATATCTACGAGTATATAGTCTCGGTATACATGCATATATAGATAATAGTTGTTATAGCCGTGTATTCGTGTGTTTACATACATACATATGTTACAGCCGTACACAGATGTTACAGTACACAGATGTGTGTGTGTATAAATACATGTGTAACTTGTATTACACATGTATATATATCTCAATTCTGACATTTATTTGCCAATTTCACCTCAAAATTCGTATGATTTACGAGCAGTGCCAATCAGCAATGACTTTTCATCAGATTATTTTGACAGTGGTTTCAGGCCGTCCACTTAAAAGTAAAGAAAAGTAAAAGTAGAAAGAAGGAATTAAAAGAAACGCAACGTAACAACATGCATCATAAAACATGCAACACATCGATTTTACTCATTTAATTATATCTAATAATGATGATAAAAATATGCGTTTTTTATATACATATACGTTCGTGGTTTTATAATTATTCACTTCATAAACTACTTGTATGAGTAGCCAGCGCTATATATGTGACTGTTTCGCGCTTGCAACATAAAAATAATTATATTTAAAGAATAAGAGAAGAGAAGCAATTATAGAAAATTATAAAATCAAGCAATATTATGGATAAGAATAAAAAAGAAGCAACTAATAAATGCTAGTCTATTAGGAAATAATAATAAGAGTTAGTTCATCTGGCAGCGAGAGATTTGTAGTTGTAGGAGAAAAGGCTCACGAAATCCATCTTGCTTTTTGTTCAGATGTCAAATAGGGTGGTTTTTGACACGAATCAATGATGATTCTTTATTCGTTGATAGTTTGAACTGACAATTCATCGCAGACGGTTGATTTATGATTTTACATAACATTTTTTAAACAAATCCCTTTTTTCATGGCTTCTCATTCACTTCATAATGAAACTCAAAATTATATAGGTATCTAAATATAAAAGATAAGGCACAAAAATATTAAAGATAAGGTTAAAAAATCTACGGTTAAGTATCTACGAAAACCTGTAACCTGTTACAATTTATACTTTAGGTATATCGATACACCGAACTACTCTTTAAACCTGTGTGTATTTTTCTAGTCTATATATAGATATTTATTTGTTTATCTAATGTCTTTATGAGATTTGTAACACTGCGACCAATGCTGATCTATTGTGTTCGCCACCTACTATAGTTCTGCGCTAAGCCTCGTGTCATTTAAGAACCGCAACAGGCTTTTGGCGCCAGATTGTTTTACCTCCTCAGGTTGGAAGTAATGACCACCCAAGTGGGTGTATCTTTTACGCATCAGCTCGCCACTCTCGCACATGAGGTGCAGGGGTTTCCTCTGCCCTTTGGCAGAACTTCCACACTTTTGTGTCTCGGAGCTTGAGGTTGAAGATGTGTTTGTTCAAGCCACAATGCCCCGTGAGCGCCCTCACCAGTATGCGTAGATTGTTCCTATTTAGCGATAAGGCATCACGGACCGTCTTACGGTCATAAGCTTTAATTAGCGCTTTGAAATGATCGAACTCTGGCGTGTTGGCGATTCAATTTCAAAATAACATAGTGACCACACAACAAGTACACCGAACAAGGCGATCCATAGCGAATATGATAGAAGTCCGACGAATGAAAACAACCTTTGGGCAGAGACACCTGATGAGTATAGGCCCCAGGGCATACAACAAATTGGATGAGTCTATAAGGAACATACACGATAAAGGCCAATTCAAAAAACGATGTCACAGGTGGCTCATGAATGAAGGTCGGCATGTCAGCCACCAAATTTTTGACCCTATTATGTAGATTTATTTAATTATTATTATTGTTTTTTTATTTTTTTTTATCGCTGTTGGTGGGTCTTTATAATTATTTATATTAATTTTTAATTCGATTACATTCAAAATTGTATTATAACTAGTAATATGCACATTTTATGTATAATTTACTATTTCAATTTGATAATCCTCTGACCATTTCAATTTGAGTTTTTGACTATTTATTAAAATTCCTTTTTCCATCTATAATTATTTCAATTTGATTATTTCACTATTCATTGCAATTCCTATTTATTATTTACCTTTTTCTTGTTATTGAAATTAATTTTATTGTGTTTTATGATAGGTATTTTACAAATATAATTTGCAGACTGACAGACTGACAGACGCATTGACATATCAATGACCTAGTTTTTAGAATAATGACTAATTTCTACATACATTGTTTATTGCCGTAAGTTAAGTCCTAATATTATTAGATACTATTTTTATATATTTTTTCTCATTTAACATATGTAGTTTAAAGTATGCACAAGCCACTATTTTCTTGGTACGCTTGCCTTAGTACGGGCCTAGGCCTAGTTAGGCAGCGTTGATCTAAAGATGGACTGGGCTGCGGTACTCTCTTTTTTGCTACTATTTACAACGGAGCCTCTAATGATAATATGTAATGTACTGTAGTTTTAAAAAATGCGCATTACTTTAAATAAATAAATAAAAATAAATAAAATATATAAATCCTCACCAATTTTATATAATTACTAAAGGCCGCATAAAACTGCACTCAGAGAAAGAGAGAACTTCTTAAAAATACAATGAAATCTCATCCATTTACTGTAGTAAGTGAAATTAACACATAATGAGATTTAATTTTCTATTTCCTTTTCCGACCGGCTAAATGATGCAGGAGTTTGTTTGCCGCCGGTTTGTAGGGACTTTAATAATTCACCCTCTGTTTCCCGTCGGTCTGGAAACTAGCCCCCGCTCCTTTCTCCTTTCTACTCTATTTCTGGGTCTCTTCAGAGCGCCTCGAGATTGCGTTATTCCCTATTATTATGAAACGGAAACGAATGAGATTCGCCATCTCGGTCGCTCTCGAGAGGGAGAAGAGAGAAAGAGAGACATTATTATTTTTAAATTATTTGGACGACAATAAATTGTTTCATTTTCCACGATAACATTATTATTATTTGAATTAAATAATTAATATTTCATAATTGAATGGTTCTCCCTAATAACGTTGTATCCGTGAATATTATGCTAAACTTTGAATGGAATAGTGTTCTAAAAACCCCCACACAGACCAAAAAGGTAAAAAAAACGATAAAAGTTCCGTAATGGCAATACTAGCCTCTAAATAATTGACGGATTCGTAAAAAAACGTTGCAATATGGCGCCAGGCAAACGTGGTGTTTTATTGAGCGCATTAGATAGGTTCTAACAGTTTAATAAATGAAAAAATCGTAGAATAAGCGTTTATGCATTATGTTTATGATCTTTCCACTTTATCTAGGAGATGACAAAACGTGCCAATAGAATAGGATCCTATTTTGGTATGTGGAACAACGTTGTAACCAGTTTTGTATGACTTCTTTTTAGGTGCGTTTATTATCATAACGGAATGTATCGTGTTAATATTGCATTTATCACTAGTGACTTTTAGGCAATAATATTATTGTGAATTAGTGTATGAAAAATGGTTATACGATGTTTATTGCGATATAAAACATGTTATAAAAAAGAAAGATTTTTTAAAAAGTAAGCATGGAACAACAATGCTGTAACCCATATTCTGAAGATGAATAATTATAGTAATAAAATGTTCCTCCCTCCTTGGTTACAATGTTTTTGCTTTTTTTCTTGGGTGCTTTTTTTGCGAATTTAGGTTGTTCTTTTTAAGTAAAATTATCCGAAATAATACCATGTTTGTTATTCCCCAAAGTTTACATCGTGGTTACAACGTTATTAGATGTACCCCGTGAAAGTGTCTGCCTTAGAACAATTCAATGCTTACTTAGTCAATTATAAGCTTTTGGTCAGAAATGTGAGTATGTTATAATATCCTACTAATATTATAAACGCGAAAGTTTGTATGTATGTATGGATGTTTGTTACTCTTTCACGGAAAAACTACTGAATGGATTTTGATGAAACTTTACAATAATATAGCTTACACATCAGAATAACACATAGGCTATAATTTATAAAGATATAGCGTGAATTATCTAAAATATAACGATAACTGTCAAGTAAGTAGGAAAAAAATCTAAGAAATTGACATTCGAAATTTAAATTCTATATTACTATCCTACTATAATCGTACTAATATTATAAACGCGAAAGTTTGCATGTATGTATGGATGTTTGTTACTCTTTCACGCAAAAACTACTGAATGGATTTTGATGAAACTTTACAATAACATAGCTTACACATCAGAATAACACATAGGCTATAATTTATAAATATATATGGTTTTCTATCATCATTATCACAATTTTCCATCACCACGCGGGTGAAACCGCTGGGCGCAGCTAGTATGTTATAATTTATTTGAAATAATAGACCAAACAATACGAAAGATAAAAAAATGCCTTTTTAAAAAAATACGTAATCATCACAGCGAGAGCGGCTCGCTAGCTTGCCGCCTCCTCTTATCAAACGGAAAAATCCTGAAATATTCCCCTTTTCTTCGGCTGCTGAAAGAGGAGCGCTGGCAGTCGAAATTAGCATATTTAAATATCTGAATGTAAATGCGATTTTCAGCCAATCCAATTCCCTTTTAGAAAAGGTGGAAATTCCAAGGTCCGCGATAAATTATTATCGCAGGCGGTGGTTCTAACGGGATTGAAAATCTAAAACCGCGCACGCAACGGTCGGCGAGGAAAGGGTCGAATTTTATTAAGTTTCAAGGAATGTAGAGAGAGTAGAGTTTTTCTAATATGACTCTCTTCCCCTCAAAATAAGTCATCTGAAAGCAGCTGATGTAGTCAAGAAGGGAATTAATAAAATGTTTGAACTAAGATTGAGCACATTTAAAGGTCCAATGGTTCCTAAATCGGTTCCAAACGGATCTTACGCAAAAAGCAGCACCTTTCTTTAGCCTCCCCTTCCATTTCGTGATTAACTTTGAGCACATACTTCGGTAATACCTGCAACATTGGCAAAATCGACATATATATATTACATGAATTGTACGCGAAGCCACTTCTTTTTAACCCACTTTAATATAAGGAGTTACCGTCATTTAAGTACCGATTTGGAAAATTATTTATTTATTTGTAAGGATATACTTCCAGATTGGTCCCATTTTTATCAAAATCCTGTTTTGTTGATGGGTTCCATGGGGAATAAAGGAAGCTCCTCAAATATTATCATATGAAATTGAAAATTTACATGTTGGTTCAGTTCCGATGACAATGCATTTTGTTTGGTAAGCATGATCTGATTCTACACCCAGGGTTGGGTCCCGACGAGGGGACTCCTCAACGGTCAACAGTACAGACACGAAATTTTGTATACGCATTCAGTTATGATAGCCCGTTCTAAGTTTCGTCATGACATGGCTGCTGCACTTATAAAGAAGTTGGAGTCAGTTTTTTTTATTAAAGTTTAGATTATATATATATATATCTATTATTATGTTATATATAATATTATTATATGTATACGTATGTCTATCTATACAAATATTATAAAGAGGTAAAGTTTGTGACGTTGTAGGAAGTAATCTCTGGATCTACTGAATCGATTTTGAAAATTCTATTACCAATAGAAAGCCACGTTATTTGTGAGTGTCATAGGCTATATATTATTCCGAAAAATGAAAAGACTTTTTCGTGGTAATCGTATTTCCAAAGTAAGTCGGAAAAAACGGTCGAACGAAAACGTTTCTAACGAACGCTGCCTTAACGATGAGAGATATATGATTAAGTTCTAGAGAAAAGTTGTAGAGCTTGATAATGCCTACAAAAAAATCAGCGACAGCATATAATTATGTCTAACTTTTATATTTAAGTCACAAAAAGTAGTTTTTTATATTAAAAAAAATATTTAAATCGTTAGGTCATGTTTATTGGTCATATTATCAACAATTATGAATTCATATCAAAATAAGTAAATTTATCGTCTCAAGTGTTTAATACAAAAGACTTTTCCCTCTTACTGCATATAATTTCACTTTTACTGCATAAATGGTTAAAGAGATAAGACACTCACAAATAAGACACTCACAAGAAGACACTCACAAATAACGGTAATATAGTCAAATTGGCATGCAAATACATACATACATATGCAGTAAAAATATAACCCTTCTTTTGGCAGTCAGGAAATAAATCATAGCACTCAGTACTAACCAAACCACACTCATAATTTCATCACAAGTAAAAAGCTTTACCGCCCAACGAAGTGGGCACGGGTCAGCTAGTATGTATATATGAGGGTATATATGACATTTTGCATCGTTTGACAGATCCGCGCGTAGCCCTTTCGGCTGGCCCCCATATATAAGATATAAATAAATAATATCCATGACTAACAAGATTAATTATTAGGTAACACTAGGGAATCCATGAAAAAACGATATTGTTAGTATTTATCTAAAAAAATCGTCCAAAAAGTTGCGGCGCAGTTTCTTGTGCGAGAAGGCTGGCTTCCGACCAGTTAATTCGGAGGAGCTGATTATGAATCTAATATTAATGTACATCTACCAAATTCGAATGTTCGTGGAAATAGGGAAAAAATGATGGTTTGAAAGGTATATAATTACCCTCATATTTTTTAAAGGAAAGTACCTACTCGTGAAAATCCAAATATGCCATATCATTTGTGCCAAGAAAAGATTATCAGTCTCCGAAACTCAATCTTCAGTCAATCTTCAGTTTTCCTCCAAGACATAATCCAAAAGTGAAAACTGAATCTAAATCTTTTTAGTAGTGTTTAAGTTATAGAGGCACAAAAAAAAACAATAATTTAAAAATCATTCTTTTGGCTACCTTATCTCACAAATGATGTCGTTTAAGTATTATTTTTTCTAAATATCCTTAATTTTTTCGTCACCTTATTCAAACTTTTTAAATTAAATACTTCAGAAAAAAGTTGTTTCTGAATTTTAGGTTTACCATTGTTATACACTTTCCGGTCCATTTCATTCACCTCTCGAATTCAGAAATCAGCTTATAAATTCGAAAAAACGCGAATATCGAAGATCGCAATCATCCGCGTGAAATGTGTCAATGGCACTCAGGTCGACCCGTCTAAATTGATAAGGAACTAGAAGATAAAAAGAGTCCGAAGTAGTGAGAGCGGGATGTTAGAGGAGGAGGAAGGGGAGGCAGAAAGAGGAAGGCCAGCGAACGACTCGATGACAGCGGTAGGAAAATTACTTACTGGAAGGAAAAAAAAACGGTTGTCACCCCAAGAATTTCCTGGCAATTAGCCAAGAACGTCATGTCATTCAATTTAAAAATCGAATTGCAAGCGCGCGTCTCCGTAACATTCGAATTCCGAGCGAGCAATGAAGCGAGCGAGGAACGCAATGAAGTTTTAAATTTTGAACGCGACGCCAAAAATTTTAATATTTGATTCCCCCATACACACGTACGGCGGACTTTAAACATTATTTGTGTCGTTCGTACATGTGATATTCCAACTAAAATTTCAAAATGTTATTTCGGCCCAACAAGGCATCTGTGTACGGAATTGTAAGTCTCTAAGTACAATATTTCGAGATTTAAGTATGGCTGGCGCGTCGTCTGGTGGACCCATTTCAATCACAATCTTTTTAACTCTTGCCATGACCAAATGATGCCTGCATGCCAAATTTCAGCTCAATCGGATAGAAAGGAAGAATACACAGCGAGACAAACAGACACACATTTGGGTGGTGTCGACTACAACTGGCGAACCAGTTACCCCAGGCTGGTATAACGATATGTGGTCGTTCTTCAAGCCGTGGGATGAGCGTAGAAGACTTTAAGAGGGCACAAACCTACCGTCCAGCAAACCCACGAACCCGCCAGTGTCCAACGCCTTACAACTAGGCACTAGGAAGGTAACCCAGTGAGGCTGCCTCGGCCCCTGGCTACTAGTTTAGGTAGGATATCTCCGTCTGGAATTAACCTTTAGGATACCTCCTTCCTCTCGACTGGTTACGGGACCGAAGTCGCTTATGCGGCCTTTACCTGCCGTATTTCAGCGGTGATTCAGTTTGAGTCTATCGCGGACCAAAGGCATCAATTGCCCGGCTCTAAATTCAGGATCAGATAACCTAATGGTCATTTCAAGAGTGGCGACAGGTCAATATCCACCCCCGCTGCTTAGGAGACAGTATATTTCCATAGCCTCCAGACTACTTCAACAATTAGTAAGAGTGCACAATCGATTGGCGTCGCCGAATGGTGAGCAAATCGTCCAATATCGCCGGGATGCAGGTGGAGGCTTCTGGCCAAATGATGCCTGCATGCCAAATTTCAGCTCAATCGGATAAAGTTATGAGCTACGAATATTGTGGAGGAATACACAGTGACAGCCAGACACACAGTTGGGCGGTATCGACTACAACGGGCGAACCCGTCACCTTAGCCGTGAGGCCTGGATCCTCCAATCGTGAATTGAGCCGATCCGAGAACAAAATGGAGCTTATGGCCCAAGCTGCACAAAACCATTCGCTACCAAACAGACAGACACACAGACAGACTTCAGTCTGGAAATGGTATTTACTACTAGAATGCGTTCCGGCGCCGCACCGCATGCAAACCGGTAATATGCGCCGGAGAGGCACCGCTGTTGTTAAGTGCAGTCGCAGGAGGGTACATGCTTGCCTGTTTCATTTGTTTTCACATATTTTTGTTGATTTTTAATCGAAGTGTTTAAAATGAGTACCAACGAAGAAGATATTTTCATTGACTACCTCATTTCACTAGTTCTACGTACAGTTAACTACAAGACTATTCGCCCACTGCGGCGTCGTAGTAACGTTGCGGCGCCGCACCGTGCACTGTACGTGTGTACGCCCATACGGCGAAATTTTTGCGGTGCGGCGCCGCACCGCATCGTGCTGACCGGCTCTAACGTGAAAACGAAACGTACAGTTCTTTTATGCAAGTCATTTTATCTGCATATCGTAATTGCATTATATTGACATTATGTATTTTAATTTTTACTGTCGGCAGAAGCGGAAAACTACAGCTAATTAATAATTTATTATAGAGGCGAGAGAGGGTTTTTTATGAACATTATTTTATCGAGATGCCTTGCTTGTGAGTGATCAATTTGCGATTGATTTGCGACGGGGGATTTGCGATCGGTCAAGGTCGTCGCTCATCGGATGTCGTCGGAAAAAATACACATTTTCCTTGTTCTCTTTTTGCGACGATCGCTAAACAAGCTGGAAAATATTCATATTATACGGCTCGACTCAATTTTATTGCCAAATTGATAAATCTTGATTATCATTCGATGATAATTTCTCATCATAATTATAAATCAATCATGATACAAATCTACCAAATATTGTATAGAATGAGTAAACATTCAAATTGCACTTGTAATTCAGTATTACCAATACAATCAAAACCCAATTACTTCCGGTTACAATATATGTAATTATTTACTAATATCACATTGCTGTCCGTCGTCAAGCACCAAACTATACAAACATAATATATTTATACTATTTACATTATTTTCAAACCGAATTATGTATACATGATACGGTAATTAGTTGTTTTATGATATGACTATGCGCCTGGTATATACCTGTATAATCGCTACGAGGAATTGTAGAAATGTGAACATGTTACTTTCACCGCCGTTTAAAATATAAAAAGGAAAGAGTTGCAAAGGTGAAATTAAAATTTTATTAAATCGTGTTATTGCTAGTATTCATATTATATTGTGCGACTTGGCTGATTATAGCCAACCCAGTAAAGCAGTCTTAATTTTTATTCCTTGGATGATTCTGTCTAAATGTGTAGAGGTGAATATTAACCTTTTGAGGATCATAAGCTTTGCAGTAGAGTATGGAAATTTTTGATACATAAAACTTTTAAAAGGCGATGTAAATAACATAATATGTCAAGTTTTGTAAAAATTGGTTGAATAGATTTAGTATAAATAATGATCGGACATAACTGTCCGTGTATTCCATATAGATTCAAAGTTATTTAATTTTCCAAAATTTGATATTTCTATTATTTAACTCAGAAATCATACTTACCTACTAAAATAGTACTAACAGAAAAAATCTAATTGTAAAAGTCGCCATAAATATTTTATTTATTTATTTAAAATCACCAGAGTTCGTTGGTCAGTTGCGATATTTGGCGATATGAACGTACGCCCATAAAGACACCGAGAAATAATGTAACTGAAAATAATAACCCTTAAAAAAATTTGCTAATATTAATAATTTAATATTAATAAAAACTGTGTTATTCCTAAATAGTGTAATATTGAAATAGAAATAAAACAATGTATTCTGTAATTGTTTAAAAGTGTTTGTTTAATACCTAAAACGGAAGCACCTTCAAATAAAAGATGAATATTCTTGAATAACTTTAAGGAATCTTGGGAGATAACATCCAATGCCATTCCGCGTCAGAAAGCTTCCCCAGCTACGAAGCTCCATGGCGGAATCAAATGACGAAGTCCGCCACGGTCATTAACGATTCTACTGCCGCGTTAATTATTGTTTACGACGCCAAATTTTAATGACTTTCAGGAATGTATCGATTTCAACCGAAAGGGCTTCTCGAAATGGATTGAGATTAGCGAGTCTAACGAAGCCAATTTATGCCCGCTCTACACGTTGGCCACTGCCTATGACTCTCTCGCTCTTTCCCATACATGTTCCCGACTCGCTTCTACCTTAGAGATGCGGCCAATCATTGGCCGACGTATAGAGCGGGGCATGAAAAAAAGCTGTTGCTTCGCAGCAGTAGCGCGTATGGCACAAGGCAAAACCTTGCTGCAAATACCTTTTTTGTATATAATTACACGTAATTTTCGTGCTCGCTCGTCCGCGGTCTTGTGACGTCATTATGGGCTCTCGCGGAACACCTCGGGATAAGCCACATAAGAACTGTGTATGCACAAGGGGAAGTTTTTCTGTTATAACTTACTCCTCAATGCAGGTTGATGATGAACTGGATGATAGTGGTACTTAGAAAACAAAGGAATGCAGGTTAAAATAAGGGCGACTTGCACTAACACCGGTTAAGAAAGAAAAACACGGTATAATCAGTTTAGGAGTATAATCCTTTAACTCAGAAGATTGTTGTTAATATGTATATGAAGATTTTTACAACATAAATTAAACTGCCGCCATAAAGGCCTCGCCAAACAGAACGCGTACCTAGCGCCGCGTTAAGCGTAACTAGCGTCGCGTTTTAACGTCGCGTACTTTGGATGTCACACTGAAATTGACTAGATATTGACGCACACAGAGCGTACCGTAGATCGATAAGTCTTTGGAAAGTTTCTTTATTGTTGAGATGTCAAGTGATTCAAGTAATTCAGATGTGGAAGAATTATTACTTTGTTCGCAGATAAAAAGAGTATGGGTACACGACATTATTAATAAAAGGAGAAAGGAATTAGGAAAATATCACCGTTTGTGTCGGGAGCTTTCATCACATGAAGATCGTTTTTTTTATATACTTTCGTATGTCGCAAGATTTATTCGAAGAATTACATGAAATTCGTGAAAAAATGTTATTTAATATTTAATAATCAATAAACACACTGATAAATTACTTACCAGTCATATTATTTCTTTTCCAATTTCTTTCCACAATTTTGATGTTACCGCCATGTTTTTATATGAATTATCATTCGTATTATATAGGGTTGGGTGTCTCCGAACATATTCTATCAGTTTTTCAGTCACGGTGCTTGTATTTTCACGCGTCGGACTTCTAAGAAATTTGTAAACAAATACAACGCCCGGCGTCAAAGCGTTCTAGCGCGACGTCAGAACGCCGCGTACTGCCAGCGCCCGCGCTCTGTTTGACAGTATAATGCCGTCCCAATATAACACAAATCGGCGCTATAACGCGGCGTCAAGATTTACGCTGTAGCGCTCTGACGCGCGCTAAATACGCGTTGTGTTTGACGAGGCCGACGCTTCTTTAAATGACTATATATCGCTTATTTATATAGACAAATAATTTACAGATACGGAATCAGACTGATAAATATAGTGAGGTGACATTTCCATGTAAAAGAGTTTGCTACACTGTATAAATACCGCATTAACCATAGTAAAATCCTACATTCGTTTGCACCACACGCCGTTAAGCTAACGTTAGTTAATTTGCTTAACCGAGCTACGATCACCGGTTAGCGTCCGTTAATCGGCCGTTAGGTTCGAGACATTTCGCAACAATTTTGACAGCTGCGCGCTGCGCTGTGATTGGCTGGGAGTTGGCAGAAATGGTGTTCCAACGATCAAAAAAGCGCTGTTGAGGCATCTGATGCAACTAACGGTGGTTAAATAACCGACTCACGAAAATGGTTGGCGAAAGACATCAAGTTTTAACCGGCTGTTAAATTGTTAACCGACGATTAGCAGATGTTAACAGGCCGGTTGGTGCAAGCCGTCCATAGAGGGTGAATGAATGTTCCTGAGTCGCTGTAGCATCTCTCCTGCTTCAGATCAGCGCCCGGATCTCTCCTTTGTTTTATGCATTTCCGCTTATTAAAGCACTCGCGTATTTACTTACGGTGTTTGCCTGTAGAGTGGTCTGACTATAGAATTCATAAAATAGACACACTCGAGGGCGTTTAAGTTCAAGCTATAGGAGCAAACATGAACACACGCAAGAGACGTCCCAATTATTAGAGGTAAGGGAAAAAACAACATCCGTAGCAACGGATGAACCCGCCACTCCATTAAGGTATAACGATATGTAATCATTATTTAAACCGTAGGGTGAACGCAGAGACTTAGGGACAACACAGTCCACCGTCTAGCTACGCCAACACGCCCGTGAGAGTCCAATGCCTTACCGCGAGGCACTGGGAAGTGAACACAGCAGCTTGACCTCACGCCCTCACTACCAGATTTGTCCGGATTTCTCCGTCTCGTTTGTCTGGTCTGGTCACGGATTCGAGGTCGATTGCGTGGTCCGGTAATTCAGTTTGAATATGTCTCAGAACAAAGCGCCCTTTGCCCGCCTTTCACACGGGATCTGGTAACCAACGGGTCGCTTAAAGAGCGGCTGACGTCAGGTCTTTAACCACCGCAGCTTCTTATGAAACGTATAAGAATATTTCCAGATCCCCCTCCCCCCCCCCCCCCCCCCCCCCCCCAGGTTATTCGCCGATATGTACAGTCGATTTGCTAACGCCGCACGATGCGCTAGACTCTGAGCTATGGTTTGCTTAGAGCTTACAGGGAGGGTTCTCTGCAACCTTCGAAGGCTATGAAAGCCATTATATATTCGCCTGCTTACTTCGTTAAATTGTGCTTGCCAAGAAAATGTCTCGTCCACGAGTATGCCTAAATTCTTTACGACTTTAGAATACCCAATGACGTTGCCTTCGATTTCTACTTGAAGTAAAGATGACAGAGAAATAGGAGACAATAATTGTTAACCGCCAATTACAATCGATTGGGTCTTAGTAGGATTTAAGACATTGCCATGACTTTTAGCCCAAGAAGATATATGGGCAAGAGCCAAGTTCATATCAAGTAAGGCAGAGTCAATATCGTCCGGTTTTGTGTGGATATGAACTTGTAGATCATCAGCGTAAAGGTGATATGAGGTGTTAAGGTTAAGGTAATAAATATAGAGAAAAGAAGAGGGGAAAGGACTCCTACCTGGGGTACGCCGGCAGTGAGGTCGATCAGATCGATGGAAGTGTTGGGTAATTTCTAGATTTTTGACTTTCTTAGGCGTGATAAAAATGCAAGTTAATGATTTTAAAATCGAACTTTTCTTAATACGTTTTAAATTTCAGGATATGTTCCTTCAAATTAATATTTCTTACCTTCTTACCTAGTAATAATAATTTGTGTAATTTTACTTCAAAATTGAGTCTTCGGGCGTTATGTAGAAATCGCGCTTTCGAAATCTGCTTTTTTCGTAGTCAATTATCCAATTTTATATTAATTATCCAATAGACTTCAAATAAATATATATGGTGATTACGATGACTAAAGTCAAACGAAGCTAAAACGATTAATTATGTGACCAAAATCACTTCAAAAACTCCCAAGTTCTCGATTAACGAATGAAATATGCTAACACGCTCACCTCACGCTCACCTCTAGATCATTTTCTTTAAAACTTACTGAGCTGACGGGTTAACCCGTTGAAGTTGACAACCCAAGCTGTTGATAATAACAATATTCTTCCTGTGAACCTTTCCTTCTTCCTTTTCTCGAGCGCCGAATCGACATCGCAGGATTCGTCCTGTCCTCTAGGCACAATAAACAAAACAAAGACGCCGTCCACTTGATGAGGAAGCTCATTGAACGGATTTGTGACTCAGCAATGCTTTAAGTGATCCATTCAGCGGGTCGGCCTTTTATTCTATTTGTAGGGCCGTTTTCGTCCCGTGGTCGCTGTATATGTACGTATATAAAAGGTCACTAAGAAAGCTTTGAGAAAAAAATGGTTACACAGTGGCTGATTAACGTGGCTTTCATTTGGTGCAGCGAAGGGCTTGAATAAAAAATAACGGATTGAATTAGAAAATACAACTAGAGAAAAGACCATTTCATTTTACAACTTTTGGCCGCCATTGAAGCCTTTTTTCCAAATATATGGATCATTTTGATTCGGTGAGAAACCTATTTATTGTCGATACCGGAAAGGTTTGATATGCTTCGTAACACATCGGACAGAAAATGAAGATTTACTGAAATAATCATATTAGTCGATTCTAGCATTCTACTATCCCGACAACTAGAGCTGTCAACTACAACGGGCGAACCCGTCACCTTGGGAAGTTTTAACAAAATGTATCGTTCTGTCTCCCGTGAGGTGAGCGCAGAAGACATATTGAGTTGTCGACTACAACGGGCGAGCCCGTCACCACAGGACGTTTTAACGATTAGTCGTTCTATCGACCTGCAGTGAGCGTAGAAGACTTTGGACAAAACAATCCAACGTCTAGCTACGGGACAACCCGTAAGAGACCAACGCCTTACCGCGAGATAGCCAGGAATGCTACCTGGCGGGCGACACTCGCGCCCTTACTACGAATTGTGACCAGATTTCTCCGGTCTCTCGATTGGTTCCGAGTTCAAGGTCGCTTGCGCGGTCCTCTCCCTTGCGAAGCGGTGAATACCGAATCTATCGCAGACCATGGCGTCCTTTGCCCGACTCTGAACTGGGATCGGATGGCCGATGGTCGTTTCAAGAGCAGTCGCCGTAAGGTACGCAACCACCCCCGCTCTATAGGAAACAATACAGCTTCCAGACTCCCCCGACTGTTAGTCGGAGAGCACAATCGATTGGCTTGCGCCGCACGGTGCGCAGACCGTCCAGGAGCGCCAGAGGTTTGATTCTCAGGGGAAACTGACCAGGGCCAGAGTCCTACCCAGGTTCGCACCCCGTGCGTGGAGGCCGTCGAATGGGTGTTGACCCGTGAGTTAGACCGACCCTGAACACATGAGTCTTCGTGGCCAACCCATCATGGGCCCGTTAGCTCCCTTGAGCGCAGAAGACAAACACAGTCCACCGTCAAGCTCCGCCACATGCCCGTAAGAGATCAACACCTTACCGCGAGATAGCCAGGTTAGTCACACAGCGGGCCGACACTCGCGCCCTTACTACCAGTTGCAAACAGATTACTCCGGTTTTCCGAATGGTTATGGGTTCGAGATCGCTTGCGCAGTCCTCTCCCTTACGAAGCGGTGATACGGCGTTTTCCGAATCTATCGCGGACCACGGCGCCCTTTATCCGGCTGCTACCCGGAATCGGGTAACCTATTGGTCGTTCCAAGAGCAGTCGCCGTAAGGTCAGCAACCACCCCCGCTCTATAGGAAACAGTACTGTTTCCAGACTCCCCCGACTGTTAGTCAAAATGCACAATCGATTGGCTTGCGCCGCACGGTGCGCAGACCTTCCAGAAGCGCCAGAAGCTTGACTCCTAGGGGAAACTAGCACTAAGGCCAGAGTCCTACCCGGGCTCGCGCTTCATGCGTGGAGGCCGCCGGATGTGTGTATACCCGTGAGTGTGACCGACCCTGAACAAATGGGTCTTCGTGGCCAACTCAGCAAGGGCCCATTAGCTCCCTATCTCGACAGAAGTAGTTATTTAAAATTTCATGGATTTGACATACCATTTTTTGTCAAAACTTCCTGAAGTTCCCTTGTAAATATAGTTGATCGCGCACCGAGTCTATACAACTTGTGCGTAGCTACTTCTCTTCACCGTTTACATCAACTACAATTCAATTGATCGGATTGTTTGCGACTGTGGTTGTGGGTCGTGACTGTGCTGTGACTGGTGTAACCTGATGCGCGGTTAGTATTTTTTTATCCTTTATACCCCCTATGGTAACAGCCCACCTTAATGTCTAACGACAATTATCTTACAGGCAGCCGATTTTTATAACATCACGTGGCAGTACTCAAGCGTTCACCTACCCGATAAATACTAGCTAGAGATACTATAGCTAAAATACTAGATATACGATATATAAAAGCTACACTATAACAAGTATAAGATCACAGAATAACACTGCAAGAAAACAGAATTACACTCTGCCATTTCAGCCTAGGTTAGAGCAGCGATTTCTAATAAAATATTTATTTGCACTGCTATATAAGCATACTGGTTAACTGTCCCATGTTGTAACCGTACTTGAAATTTTAGGATTTTCGTCATAATCGCGATTAAAGAAAGTTAAGTCGTATCGCCTCGTATCGTTATAGAAAAAACACTCTTGATATTTGACCACGATTTTAAATATAGCATCATTTAAATAGATAAATACACAAATTTAAATTCGGTGATCATATTATAGAAACAAATGGGCTCGATTGCGTTTCTTCGTGAACTAAAATCGGAAATTAGTCCGTGTGAACGAGACAAGGCAGTGTGGAATCTGAGATGACCAGTTGTCACGTTTTCGCATTAAAACTGCCCGCCATGGTCAAAGCATCTGAATCTTACACCGCACGAAATATGCTAGAATTTATTCGGACGAGTATAAGTTCGACAGGTAGTATTTATCGACGATCGTTCGTTTCATTTTCCGCTCTAACGTATTGCTCTGTCTCGTTCGCGTGGGCTAATTTTAGTTTTAGTTCACAAAGAAACGCAATCGGGCCTACTATAATACTGAGAACATAAATAAACTATACCGTTTGGAGAACGTGCACATCCCTAATTGGTGTGCAAGGTCGTTGGATAAAACCTAGCATTTTGTAGGCTTTTCCAGATATATACTGTTGAGGTTATAGTCCTAAATCAAGTATTTCCCATGACTATGGAGATCATAGTGGAATAATAAGAATAGTCAATTTTCTTAGTTTTTCGAGTAAAAGGTATCTTGTGACATTTCGAAACATTTAATGCCAGTTAATTTCAGAGACATTATAGTCGTAAATTCTATCGAGATTCTGGGGTTTTAATCATCAAATAAATCTTTAGGTCATCTGCAAAACGATATGTTGACAACTAGAAAAACATTCAGAAACGTAATTAATAACCATATTTAATAATAAAGGGGCAAAGGGCGATCCCTGGGGGGGGGGGGGTGGGGGGGCTGAAGAAACTGAGATGAAGTAAGACTTGTAGCCCCATTACACGTTCAATCTGGCACCAGTTTAGTCCCCGACCTTGTTCAGACTGACAGGAAACTGATCGTTTATTGCGTTGACTGACGGACTGAACTGATGGATTTTCAAACATTTTAATAATTTCTATTAGTCCATCAGTCCAAGGTCGCGGACTGAACTGATGCCAGATTGAACGTATAACACCTGTCATACGACGACACCTAGCTGCGGTTTATTATGTAGGATGCAAACCACCTTAATGATTATTATTATTATGTCATTATTATTATTGTCGTTGTTGTTATTATTATTAAAATTTAATCTTTAATAAGGTAGTAAAATATATTGTCTTTTTTTAATGTTTACATGATATCACTTTATTACAAATCCCAACTAATAAACTTTATTTATAATATGTCAGCTCGCTATCTAAAATAAGTCGTATATCGCACGTTTAGGTACAGGCGTAAGCCTAGTTAAATGTGTGACGTTCCTCGGCTTGCATGGGATTGGGTTGAACCAATCTGTCGATTTCGTTTAATTTGTCATATTTTTTTATAGTGTAATCGAAGTTGAATTATACAATATGCAATAAATAAATATATAGAAATAAAGAAGCGAAACCCCATAAAAGATCGACAGCACAAAAACACTCCAATTAAATACCAATTTGATGGTCCGGTTTTAAACGAATTCATAGACGTGTGCGTATTAATATTTAATAGGTAAACGAAAATGCCATTAGCATCGTACCACGCGGTATCATCCACTAATACGAACTTAATTGTATTTTCGGTAATACCCAGGGCAAACAAACAGAGAGGATATTATAATGCATTCTGAGTGTTCTTAATGATGATTCTATTCAAATTAGAAATAACACATTCAAAATATCGGGCAATTTAGTGCGACTTTTATTAGAATGACGAGAACTTTACAAAAGTGCCGATTTTTAATATAAAACTACTAATCTTAAAACGCTCATAAATATAGGCCCTTATTATAGTATTATTATGTTTCACCATATAAACTGGCACGTTCAAACGAGTCGACCGTTAAACAGACCAACTTTCACATTCTTCATAATTGGATTATAAATACACAAACCGAAAACTTATATCCAATACGCATTAGATTGCCAGATAGCAATTAGCCTAAATCAATCGGTTTCATTATTAAATTTGGCGAATGGCAAATATAGGCGGGATTGTTGAGACACTCGCCTTACGGGCACAGTATACCAAAAGAACTGTAGACGAACTCTCGAGCGACAGGGCGTTGCGGGGATAGGGAGCGAGGGAAGTGAGCAGAGGAGTTCGTTTCGGCGAACGCCTTTGGTTCGCGTTACGCGCGGGCGAAGGTTAACGAATTTTTCAAACGTTTGAACATCTGCGTCGGCGAAGTAGTAATAGTAACATGTGGTGGCCATATGCGAGCCCTTCGGGGGCGTTTAAGTATTACGTAATGCAATTTTATAAGATTTGACCCTCCCTCCCCCCCCCCCCCATGTAACGTACCGTAACGTTTTTCTGTACCCCCCCCTCCCTAAACCGTTTTTACCTAAAAGTCACAATTATTTTGCGCAAAGTACCGGAAAGTCTCTAAAATACCTTTGTTATTGTTTTAATCGCATTAGCGGTATAATAAATAAAACATGAGATTTCTAACTCGCAATACATGTATATATTGTTTATTTTATTTATTCATATTGTTATAAACAATCACACATAATGTAATAAACATTTGCTTGAGTTTAAAATATGTTAAAATGGGCTCAAATTTGTCCTTAATAAACTTTTACTACTAATCTTACATTAAATTATGCCGTTTTCCTAACTTGGCCCTGTCCTTACATACCTTTTTGGTTTTATCCACCGTTGTTCTTCTTATGCATTCTTCTATTTTAGCTTTTTTTACTAATAAACTCTTGAAATAAAATAAAAACAATGTTACGTAACGCGTTGTTCGAACCCCTCTCCAGCCCCTGTAATGCATCGTAACGTTTTACAATACCCCCCTTCCCCCCAAATTGCGTTACGTAATACTTGAATGTTCCCTAGGACTTGTGACATACCTCGCTTCGATCTCAATTTTGTTCTAAGTTACATTACTGTCTGGTATAATACCGTGTTGCGAGTGATCATGCATGGATGTAAATACCGGGCGCGAATACAAAGTGGTAAGGCTTTAGGTCTCTCATTTACACACTCTACTTATGTAATAAATGTTGCATTGCTGCAGCAATACTCCCATGCAGGCAAGAAAAATTCCAGTAAGATCCGTGTGTATAGAAAAAAGCTAATATCGCTATCTGCGCATGCGCGGAGGCTGGCACAGACAGACACCTTCATATTAAGAAATTGCGATAATTTCCATTTCTGAACGGTAGCGTGTCGTTGTCTACTAAACACATTTGTTTCATTCTTCACACGCTATGGTTCTCAATAGAAACATGTAGATAGGCCATCAGTACATATTTTTCGAGACTTCTTTGCCTCATTTTGCCATGCCAACCAACGTCTTTCCAATGTCCTTCCTTGTCTATATTGAACAAACGTATATTATGCAATTCCATCTCTGAAAGATCGACAAGCTTGACTTGTATACAAAATGTATTGGGGCGATTGCGTTTCTTCGCGAACTAAAATCGGAATAAGTTCATGCGAGCGAGACAGTCCAAAATATTAGAGCGGAAAATAAAATGAAGGATTGTCACTTTTCAGCATAAAACTATCAGTTGAGCATAAAGCGGCATAATCATAAATCTAACTAACAGTGGCTAAGCCAGGCAGAATGTCGGTAATCCATTGTTTACACACTCTTTATATAATAGATTTCTATACTAGAGCAAATTGTTCTGGATTGAAAATGTTCTCCGCGCAATACCCAGATATAAATTATCTACTCACAAAGGCAGTAAAATACAACATTGTTCGACCGCACAACATTATTTGACTGCATACAACAATGTTCAACCAACAACATTGTTTAACCATCAATTTGAGGTTGCAAGACAAAAAAGGAAAAAAGACTGAACGCTTTTATAAAGTTAAGCTGAATCCAAAATATTTATTTCGTCTACTGCTCTATCAGCGAACTTTTCTGGAAAAATCGAATCCAAAGAGTGTTTACGTGATTTCATTTATTATTTTCCCTGACATTATAAATACTGTACAAATATCAACTACATAGAAATTGAAACCAAAACCCTTATGCACGTATTTACTATTGCTGATCGATTAATTGATTATCTTTAGTATTAGCTTTATCTTTATTGATGCTATAAAATATCGTCTACCACTTTGGTTGACTGTAAGTGATGGCCGTAAAGTTGTCCGCAAGTCCGCCAAGTTGTGCATTTTAATTTTAAGTAAGTTCAATGAAGTTTCATTCATGCATTCAGTCTACACCTTTGCAATGCCAGCCATATCTACAATGTTTCTTAACATACTTGTCTGGCATTATTGCAATTCGCAAGGCAAACAATTTGCAAACAGATAACTAATTATTCTATTTGGCTATGTAGACAAAACGGGACGGGTCACTGACAGCTTATTTTTGAAAGACGACTGCATAATGTGGTTATTTCATTATCATGGAGTGTCAGCGAAACGAATCGCTGTGACATTGCGATATCTGTGAATCATCCAGCACGCGAAAAGTTGCAATTGTGAGGAGGACGGTTGATTACTGCATCGAGCGATACGATAAGATTCCGCAACATTTCAAAATGTCTCTAACAGTAGCGTGTGAAAAGGTGCTTCATGTCTAGTAAGAAACTAGATAGTTATAATTTAATTTGTAGGTATATATCCATATAACATCCGTTAACGTCAATTAAATTCTAAGTATCAACTTCTATACTATATATATTTTTTAATGTATTTCATATTATATTTATACTTCATATTAAATCTTATATTTCAGCTAAGTTTACACAAGAAAACATAAATGACATTTAAATTTAAATAACAACTAAATATATTAAAAAGAATAAAAAACACGACTGCCGTTATAGAAAGTGAACTATTGTATTTATATTTTTTTTATAACGGTTTTTTTATGAAATATTTTTGGTGTATGTATTTATCCATATACATAGATACATGTATATCTTCTGAATGTACTTATCCAGACCTTTCATTTGACACTAAACAAGATAAATTTGTGTTAATTGATTGACATTTGGACATTTATACGACTACTTACTTGATATTTGGACAGTTATTGTACCCTATGACACTCGGGATGACATAACGATTCTAATAATACTACACACTTCTAAATCGGTTGAAGCGTTTAGAAGTTATCGAGGAATAACGAAACGGAAAACATACATAGATGAAACCTGAACACATTACATCCTTTTTTTGTTGGGCAGTCATGTAAAAAGCCAAATTGATTCATCCCAATCAAATGTACCTCGAGGTACCCCATACATTTAACTAGGCCTACGCCTGTGCCTAGATGTGCGATTTACGACTTTAGATTGCGAGATGTCACATTAAAAAAAGGTTTATTAGATGAGATTAGTAATAAATTACACTATATATGTATTTACAACATATTAAAGATTAAACACTAATAACAAGGTAAGGCTTCAAAAATGTTTCCTGGAATTGTTTATCTCGTATATCTCGTAGTTTTTATTTAATCTCAGCTCTTAGGATTACCTTATTATAATAATTTATTTCACCCATAATGCAGGATAATATAGCGCATTAAAATACACTAGAGGGGTTAGCAGATGCAAAAGGGTAATATCTATTGAAGACGCACTCAGTTAAAAACCTGATATTCATTTGAGTGTTTGGGTGCGTCTAGTGCAGATGCTAGTGTGATATTAGGTATATGCAGGAGATTGTGCCCCTCCAATGTGTAACGTCCCGCTCGGGACGATCGCCTACCTACGGCAAAATGTCTAATGGGCAATTAAAAAAAATCATATACAATGCGACCATTTTACAGTTCTTCTTTTTATGATCCGTATAGTGGTTTATAACTTATGGACGTTTTTCTCAAGGCCGTCGATTCACGCCGATTTCCCGCTCGACGGTTTCACGTTCGAAACGGTACGGGCGAGTTTTACTTCACAAATTAAAACGTTAAAAGATTTTGCGGCGAGAACATTTTCAATCCAGAACAAGTCGGTCTGATACAAAAAAAAACTATGAAGTATGTGTAAACAATTGATGACTGTCATTCTGTCTGGCTTAGCCAAGGTTAGTCAGATGGAATGACGCCACCCCCAATCGGCTATTTCTCCTACAGCGACGCTAATTATATATCGCCAAGGTGTCCTGGGAAACCGAACACAACCCGGACAAAGAAAACTGAGACAGGTCAACGTTTGCAGTGTTAAAATAATCAGAGGAGAACTAGATGTATAATGTATGGAAAAATAAGAGATCAAATGTAACTATTATTCGTTTCCACGATAATCTTGATCGTGGCAGCATACCCACTTTACGGAGACTTACGCTTTAGGTAATGAGAATAAGTTGTGAGTCCGAGCCCGGGAATAGTGGTCAGGGAGATACAGATTCACCTTCCCTAAAAAACTGTTTATCCACCGGTTTATCCACAACCCCTCTGAGAAGTTTGGAGAGAGAGAGAGAGAGAGAGAGATAGAGAGAGAACTGCAGCGCCAACAACAAATCTCTTCTCAGCTGAAGGGAGTGTTAGTCGACCATTCCAAAAAATGATGCTGCCTGAGACAAATAAGGATATTGCCTTAGGTACAAGAATCTAACGAATTAAATCGAAACTTTGTCGAATCGAAGGGAAAACTATCGTCTAGGTCCACGCGGAAACAATACGTTTTTCTGTCAATTAATATGTTAAATAACCGCGACAGTTTTATAGTTTATATGGATATTGGTTATTCTCGGTGACAATCACTTGGCTTAAACAATAGGTTATATTCCCATGCGTCCTGAAACAAGGAGACTGCATTGCTATTTTTAATACATTATAAATATACTTCTTGACGTCCTTTTCGTACTGTTATTTTTCTCGATTCTTCGTTGATCTTCCTTTTCGGACACTTCACCGATACGAAATACTGTAATTACAAACACAGCAAAACATGAGCGAAGTATGGGGAAGTATTCGAGCCGATCACTCTAGCATGGCATTAACCTCTCAAGATACAGGTTCGAATGATTAATTGTCTATAATAAACGACAGATTTCCGGCGGATATATCTCGGCTTGATTACAGCGATTTGCATAAGAGCTAGTTTTATTTAAGTCCAAGTGCTCGCTGCAAGTTATTTACCTCATTTTGTAAATCTAGCGAATATCGACCCCAAACTTGAGGTATAGGATACTTGATCGACCGAAAATAAAACATTAAAAGCGAGTCAAATAGATATAGGTACTTACGTTCTAAAGATTTTAATTTTTCTTTTGTAGTTAGCTTGTTCTTAAGGATCGGCCCCGGTAAAAACGAACATCATTTCGCACCTTTGCAGCAATATTTCGAATTATTTAAGTGTAATCTATACAATATACAGATATGTAGCTAAGGGTCTAAAGAGCCTATTGATTACACTCATTTTGTAAAAATGATGTTCATAGATTTAAAAACACGCAGGACCATTCACGATAGCGTCAAATCAAATTAAATCAAATCAAATAATGTATTGTCCTAAAAACTAATACATAGTATAGACATAGTTGTATTACATTTAAATTTGGCTGTGATATAATTGAATTCTTCATTAATGATCAAATTCTTCTAATAATAATCAAAACATAAAAAGGTTACTCGTAAGAAAAAAGAAGGTATTATTGTAGAATTAAATCGAGTCTCACCATTTAGTTTACCAGATAAAAACACGTAAGATATGTAGAAAGTAAGATATAGAGATGTAAGATATAGAGAAAATCTGTAGAAATTAACTCAATAAGTAGTGATTCCATTACATTGAATATAATGAATAATTTAATGGAAAAAAAGAAGGTTATAATGAACATAATTAATTCTTTAAAATACCGATAATATTTAGTTTTTTTTTGTATAAAATGTATGTAATGTCAAAAAGAACAATGGGACGATTGTCAAAAAATAAAATAAAATGTCTTAGTGATTAAATATTGCAAATAAAAATAGAAAATCGATTAAAAACCTATTACAGAAAGAGATATAGTCGAGATGCATACAGTTTTGAGAGATCGTTAATGTCGTACAATTCTCTTTCAATGAGATATAATTTGAGTTTATTTTTAAATTAGGGCATTTTTCCTTGGCGGCATATTTATTTGACACTAGAGGGTAGCATATAATTCTGACGTAGTTCGGATCCCTTTTAAAAAGTTCTAGATTTGGACGAGGAAGAATCAGATTATTTCTCCCCCTGGTAAAATGTTTATGGGTAACCTATCTGATTGTATCGGCAGCTGAGCTAGGTTTTTTATGATCAATTTATTGTTTTCTAAAACGTATAGAGATGGAAGGTGCGGATTGTAAGCCTTCTGAAATGACCACGGCATGATTCTACATAACCCAGATTGGCCCGTTTTTGCAATGACTCCGTAAGTGTGTCTCCATACGTTTTAGTCTAGCAAATGTTCAATTTCGTGTGCCACCGCGACCAACGAGGAACTTTCATACATTTCTGTTGACGCTTGCAACAGACATATCTTGTCGAATAGACCTCTCACCAGAATATGTCGTGTTTTTGATATCACATGTAAAGTATTAGACGTATTTCATGATTCCATGAATTTAATTAAAGATTTGACAAAATCTAGTCTATCTCTAACTTCTTATGATTTAACTAGCTGCCATCCTACTGTATAATATGACCTTAACATATTATACCACACTCTTATATAATATTATATCAAAATATATATAATAAACATTATTATTCAATTAATATTACATTTTTGCTTTATATACCCCATTTATTTCCACTTACCTAACATTAAAGTGCTCGTGTCATTTCCATTACAAATTGTTCATGCATGCGTTGTAAACATTTCATAGGATAGTATTTTAGTCTTGTATAAATAGGTCTTGCAAAAACTGTATCATGCATTTTTTATCTGGAAGTTTACTGTCCTTGGCTATTTGCCCGGAAAGTTTTGTGGTGGCTTTACGGATTTTTACTCAAGTGACTGCAGTGTCAGGTATACTGGTGGCAGTAGGGCGGTGTTGACTACAACGGGCGAACCTGTCACCCCAGGCCGGTGTAACGATATATAATCATTCTTTCAGCCGTAGGATGAGCGTAGAAGACTTGGGGACAAGACAATCTACTGTCTAGTTCACCAGCAACCCGTTAGAGACCGACGCCTTACGGCGAGGCACCGGGAAAGGTGAGCAGCGGGCAGCCTCGCCCCCTAACTACCAGTTTTGGCAGGATATCTCCGTCTGGAATTAACCTTTAGGATACCTCTGTCCTCCCGACTGGTTACGAGTCCAAAGTCGCTTACGCGACCTCTACCTGCAGTAATACAGCGGTAATTCAATTAGAATTTATCGCTGACCTGGGCGTTCTTTGCCCGTAGTGCCACGCGGGATCGAGTGGCCCAAGATCATTTCAAGAGTGGCATGACAACAGGTCAATATCCACCCCCGCTGCTTAGGAAACAGTATATTTTCATAGTCTCCAGACTCCTTCAGCAATTAGTCAGAATTCACAACCGATTGGCTTCGCCAAACGGAGTGGTGCCGGGATGCAATCCCGCCGGGAGAAACCGGTCCACCAGCTTTGAGGCCTGAGACACGGGAGTCTTAACCGGGGTAGCCTTCCACTCGAGGAGGCTTCTGAATAGGAGCTGAATCGTGAGTTGCGCCGATACGAGAACGAAGTGGATCTTTTGGCCCAAGCTGCACGAAACCATTCGCCAACTGGTGGCAGTGTGCTCTGTGACTACTAGCGATCTGATGCCCGGTCGCGAGCACTCGGCCGCAGGCAGTGACATCAGAGTCGACCGAGCTCGCCTCGTCGCGCGGTGACCCACAAAATGTAAGCACCGCCGAGCCAAGCAGCGCGATCTCGGCGAATACGAATGCGAAGTTGACAACCAACACTCGCCTAACGCCGGGAAACCGTTACTCAATTGGAGACGTCCGTTACCTTCCAACGTGGCCCCGGCGGTGCGGCGGCGGCGTTTATTTACACGTACAATCGAATTTGACAGATCAGCGCGGCGAAAGCATTTATTAGTAACGACGCACCGTCGCGGATATGGGGATGGAATACGAATCGAAACAAGTGACGCCATTCCCCGAAGCTTTCACAAAGAGCAGGGATCGAAATTGTACATACTTGCATCTTGAATTCTAAATTCAAAATCGACAAGATGGCGGAAAAAACATATTGAATTATCGGCGAATCAAACGACTTATTAGTAACGAAACACGGTCGCGGATTGGTGTTTCGGACTTCAGACTTCATTCGGGGGCACCTACCAAACTTGAATTTACCCGTACAATTAAACGATTTTTGGGGGTTAAACCCAAACTATACCCCCCCCCCCCCATTTTCGATACGTGCCTGACACTAGGTACATACGTCGCTTATTCGACCTGATTCTTAATTTTTACTGCATTAACTAAAGCTTTCACAAAGAACAGGGATCAAAATTGTACATTCTTGCATCACGAATTCTAAATTTAAAATTGACTAGACGGCGGAAAAAACAAATTGAATTATCAGCGCCGTCGTTGAATCAAACCATTTATTAGTAACGAAGCACGGCCGCGGATATGGTGCAGTAATATGACACGAAACAAGTGACGTCATTAACCGAAGCTTTTACAAGGAACAGGGATCGAATTTAAGGTACATTCTTAGATGTCGAATTCTAAATTTAAAATTAACAAGACGACGGAAAAACAAATTGAATTATCAGTGTCGCCGTTGAATCAAACCACGACGCACGGTCGCGGGTATGCTGCTGGGATACGAAATGAAACATGTGAAGACATTCTCTGAAGCTTTCACAAAGAATAGGGATCGAAATTGTACAATCTTGCATCTCGAATTCTACATTGAAAATTGTGTAAGACGGCGGAATAAACCATTTCAATTATCATTGTCGCCGTTGAATCTAAGCTAAAATTCTAAATTTGAACTTGAAAGGAGGAACGGATTCTAAATTTGAATTATTGCCGGTTGCGTTGAATCGAAGCTAAAAGCCGAAATTTAAATTTGCAAGACGGCGCCGGAGAGAGAAATATTAAATTATCGAAAAATCATTGATTATGCACCGTAGATTGCTCAACATCGTATTTCGATTTGGCACCTAGGATTATACTACGAAACGCAACGTTTAGATGGCACTCATTGTTCCGAAAATTAATTATTATTCTTCATTATGTTCAATATGGCGACTTCCGTGCTTTAACAGTATGGTGCCGCAGTGTAGATGGCGCTCTAAACACGGTATCAAATAATAATATAATATAACAAACGAATTTTGAAATCACAGCTCTTATTATTTTAATATTAATTTTTATTTCGGTATTATACAGGTTTCTATACGTAATATTTACGCACTTTAATGTTCAGATATACTAATAGATGGCATTCTATCTCTCTGTATTATTTCTGTGATGTAATCAGCCTATATAAAAATGCGATAGATGGCACAAATTATCCAGTGCAACAAATTATTCAGCGCAATATACCAGGACAAACTCGCCCAGATGCAGTATTTCTAGGCTCAAGAGCTTGAGATAATGGAGCACAATTTCCTTATTACTAAAGCCTATGAGGAATAAGCTGGAAGTCGCCAAAAATAAAACCACAAAGGATAATGGGCAAAAATGTGTGGGTGCTGGGCCCACCTCTCTAATACCACTAACGTATTTACCATTGGGAATATCTATTTATCTAGAATATTTATGTGTACTACAACCTTAATTATGAGCCGTTTCGGAGTTTTGAAGTTCGGAATCTTCTTAAATATTGATAATTACACGAAAATCCCAATGCCAATTAGTTAATTAAAATATATTATTCACAGGGAAGATCCATTAAAGACAGTATATTATGAAGTACGGTCACCGGGCACACCATGTTGGACAGCTGACATTAGCATATTTCATAAGTCAGTGAACAGAGCGGCAATGAAATCATGAGACACATACAGAGTTCAAGCAACATATCCCAGTATTTCACCTTCATATACTGCTAATAAATGCCCATTCTCTTTTTAACCGACTTCAAAAAAAGGAGGAGGTTATCGATTCGGTTGTATTTTTTTTAATGTTTGTTACCTCAGAACTCCGTCATTTATGAACCGATTTGGAAAATATTTTTTTTATTTGAAAGGATATATCTCCACATTGGTCCTATTTTTATCAAAATCTTGTTCTGATGATGGGAACCATGAGGAGTTGAGGGACTCCTCAAATATTATCATATAAAATTCAAAATTTACATGTTGGTACAATTCCGATGACAATGCTTTTTTTATGGTAAGCATGATCTGATTCTACACGCAGGGTTGGCTCCCGACGAGGGGACTTGTCAACGGTCAACAGTACAGACACGAAATTTCGTATACGCATTCAATTATAATACCCCGTTCTAAGTTTCATAATGACATGGCTGCTGCAGTTATAAAAAAAATTAAGTCGGTTTTTCTATGTTAAAATTTTGTGATTATTCAGTGCGTTTCTTCTATGGTTCTGGGATTGTATGAAATCGGTTGGAAATGACATGGCGATCGAAATCAATTGAAGTATATGAGGACCACTATACTGCCGTCGTAAATGAAAACATAGTAACTTCATTTACTGTGTTTATACAAGTTTGGTTCTTTAAAATCACGAGTTGGAGTACTATAAGGCAAATTTTTCGGTTTGTCTGTCGATGGATAGTTACCGAGATACCTTAGATAAAAACACAGTATTTTTTTTACAATCTGAAATTTTTAATAAAAAAACACAGTATGTATATTTATTTAAGTTAAAATACAGTAACCTATTATTTACTGTGATCTTTTTTAATACTTATAAGCATTTAAGAAATATTTTTCTTAGGATACAACACGGCTTCGTCAGATACTGTGGTTTTAGGTAAAATTTTGTTAAAAGTTAATTTATTAATACGCGAATTAGTCACAGTATCTTAATTACTGTATTTAAGGTGCCTGCAGTGTTTTATTTATTTTAAAAATATATATTTATTTTACATGATTAGAACACAGTAATGGGTAAAATTTACCTATAACACAGTAACCACTCAGTTACGGCTTAAAATATAAAATTTATCAAATTATTTTCCTAATTTAAAACACAATATCTAATTTAATTAATTAAATAATTATAATTTAATATATATTTTTATGCAGAATTGAAGTTCTAACTATTTTTTAACATTAAAGATTAAAAGAAATAATCTATATTGATTACTTTGTTCATGAAAACAAATATTTAACAACTGAACTTTGACCGCGTTTTTCGCAAAACGTCTTTTTTCAAGTTACTGTGTTTTCATTTACGACAGCAGTATAAGAGTAAATTATTATAGAAAGATGTTTAAAAGCGAAATGTTTTTTTAAATTTTATTTTAGAATTTTTAGAGTTTAATTTAGGGTTAATTTGATTATTACTATCTGTTTTTCGTTTGTTTATACATTTTTGTCATGCCTATTTTGATAAAAAAAATATATTTATTACATTTTGATTTTTCATTTTAGATTTAGTTTATTGTGATTCTTTTATTTTAATTTCATTAAATGGTGGTTTACTGTATCAGTGTATCCTGAAAACCAGGATAAGAGATTTTCTGAGAATACAATTTTCTGAGAATACAATTTGCTGCGTTTGTACTTTTATTACATAGTCTTTGTCAATTTTGCAGTTCAAATTTTAATATTTTGTTTTTTAGACATACGTTTCTTTGTATCGACAGCTGCAAATAAATATTTTTCATAAGTGGAAAACCGAATACTGAAAGATCGATATGATCGTGTTATAGCTCATTGGAGCTAAACACTGGACAAACACACTCCTTCGAATCAATTTGAGCATAAGACGATTTTTTGCAAGCAAGCTACGGGCATTGAACAAAATTTTGGCAGAAACTTAAGTTCGTAAACCTTTCAAAAATACTCTTTTGGTGATCCTTAAGAGGGTGCTGCACGAAATTTCTCAAATTAGGGTCTAGCGTTTTAGTTATTCCGCTAAAACTACGCTAATAAAAGCAGTGACAAAAAACACTCGTTTTTATCAATAAGTCATTTATAAGGTGAGCTAATAAATTTGGCAATAGTTTGCGTAGTTTTTTATAAAAACACACGAGAAAATATACAAAAATGGGCGCGGGGTTTTAGTCCTCACTGGGAAAATAATAACTAATTTGAATTACAAATTATTATAAAAGAAAGTTAAATGACATATCTTCACTATAAGCTATTTAAATTTCAATGATTGTACTAGGATTTTATACAATAAATCCCAGAAAATCAGGTATCAGATTCTCCATACATTTTTTGTATGGGCCGGCCGCGTTAATAAATACACAGGCGCGCTATGGAATAGATTCACTTCCCTGCTGCTATTCGAAGCGGGAGCACGTCTTTTTCGGTTAGCTCTTATCAGTTCCCGCTCACGTAATATTTTATTCTTCTACACCGCAGTGCCGCGTCGTCACGCATCGTCACGAGAAAGCAAACAGCAGTAAGTATTTTATTTTTTATATTTTTTTTTATTAATGGATGATTATGCCATCTTTGTTATAACTTATTATAATACTCTACATGTATTTTAGTTAATGGGGAAGCGTAAGAAAACATATTTCGTTTTTTGAGAAACGCCATAGAATCAGCGTGAAATTTCAGTCTGAAGACATGAGAAAGCGATGTTGTTTTCAGTCCGAGATATAAGAAAATGAGATAGTTTTAAACCCCAAGATTCGATCGATACGATGCTCATTATATAAAAAATAGATCGACTCCAATAAGCGTAAAACAATTGAAAATATTTTCTGAAGGGACCACTATTCGAAACTTGTAATCTCGAATAGTTTAGTTAATTTGCGTGAAAAACCTGAAATTCAATAAAAAAATACTGAAAGACGCATAAACCATGTACAGGTAGAATATTAATTTTGAATATTGATTTTGAAAAGCAGTTTCGCCATTAGGAGTGAGCAACGAAGGACATTTCGGCATGCAGATGTAACATTTTCGTAAGTTGAAAATAAGTGGTTGGCTGTAAGATATTTAGCTTACAAAGAGCATTGATAGGATATGCACTGATTTAAGGTTGCGACACGTCATTTAAACCAGAAAAAGCACGGGAATTTTAAAATCAAATAGTTTTTGAAAATATTCAAAACTATAGAATACTTATAAATATTTTGAAATTATAGAAAAATTTAATAATTTAAAAATCATTTTAAATTCAAATAGTCTTTGAAAATATTCAAAATTGTAGAATACTTAGAAATATTGTGAAACCATAGAAAATTTAAAAAAATTGAAAATCATTTTAAAATCTAATAGTTTTTGAAAATATTCAAAACTATAGAATACTTTGAAATATTTTGAAACCATAGAAAAATAAAATAATTTGAAAATCATTTTAAAGTCAAATAGTCTTTGAAAATATTCAAAACTACAGAATAATTAGAAATATTTTAAAACCATAGAAAAATAAAATCCTTTGAAAAACATTTTAAAATCAAATAGGCTTTGAAAATGTTCAATATCATAGATTTTCAATAGTATAGAGAGAGTTTAAAAAAATGAAACTGGAGTTTTTTTATTTTTCTTTATTTTAACTTCATCTCATACATTGTTCACCTTGATCGATCAGCAGAAAATTTTCATCTCATCATTGCGTCACATCACAAAAATAACAATTTTCAATCACATTAATTTTCAATCGCTACGTTACATTATTTAAAATATTAAATTTAAAATTATCGCAGAGTTCGGAAGAGCACCACGGGGCCGCGAAACCACCGCGGGGTTTCTTCCGCCCTACTACGGCATCACAGGAAGACTCGATGGCCGCATTAAGTGCGACACACAAGTCCTCTGCGGTACTACAAGAAGGCGATGGAAAGGCCTCAAGATTCTCGCAGAGGACTTCACCAAACCGGTCCCAGTTAATGTCGCCGGTTCGGTATCGCCACTCGGATTGTGGCGTGGGGGGAACGCGACGGCCGATGCCAAATGTCACCAGTCTGCGGTCCAAAGAAGAAAGGTGCTCGTGAACTTTCCAATTGTTCATCCAACGGGCGAATCCCGGGGAGCACAGAGTGAAATCCACAAAACTCCTCTTCGAGACTGTTTAAAAGTGGCATTCATTAATTTATTTCTTTATTAATTTTAATTACATATTTGAAGTTGTTCAAAAATATATAATCACATTAAGCCGCGAAATCTATCTGTACCTTCTTTCCGTCGGAAGTAGTTTATTTATAAAGGTAACTGCTTTTTGAAATAATTAAAGTTTTGGTGTAGCTATTTATACCTATAATAATTACTGTTTTTTTATCCTTCTCGACATACATTTTATCCTCGTACTGATGAGAATAACAATGTTATAATTGTTTTAAGCATTATCCTGTGTATCCATTAAGCATGATCGTATAAGTTCTGATGATGACACCGAGTACAAAAGTTTAAGTTTTCTGGCCAAAAGTGCAAATATATTCAAATCGGTTCAAAATACGTTCAAAGGTTGTTCAAAACACATGTAGTCGTCATATTTGAGCCAGCGACTACAAATTCAAAGTCAAAGACCCATTCACATATTCTATATTATATAGTTCAAATTTTCCATGTTTTCTGGGTAGCAAATTTCAGAAATTACTTACAGCATACACAAAATTATTCTCTCGTTTGACTTTTTTGACAGTTTTGACTTTAGATTCGTCTTTTCCAGTGTGCAAATACTCGAAGAAGACGCGTATAACATAATGGTAACGTGAAAGTAAATACTCGCTAAAAATGTTTATAATCCTGTTCAAAATTAACTAAAGTTATTTTTATTGCCCTCTTAAAACAGCTAATACCTTACATATTTTGCGTTATAAACACCGCAAGGATGATAATTCTTCGGTTTCAACGCTCAAAGCAACTCTCAAATTAAAGATATAATTAGTGTTCTATCCCGATGAACGCTTTACATCTTGATATAGGTTTTCGCTGTATCTCGAATTCCTAAAATTGACAAGACGCGGAAGCATAACGATTTCTGAATTTTAATTCGAAATCGCCCGGTGCTGAGTATCGTGATATCAGCGTCGCCGCATCGCCGTTAAATCAAAGTTAAAATTTTAAATTTGACAAAAAATAAAGACGAATTGAGGACCGTTTTCTGAGTCATTCATCAGGCTTTTTTCAAAAAATGACTTTCTAATAGTCTTATGTATTTCTCACAGGTGGGACACATCAATGAAAAGAAAGTTCTAGAAAAAGATAGAAAAACTTTTATAGCAGGCGCAAAATGTGAGTTTTTAAAGTAATAAATCATCCATAGATGATAACCGTTGATTACGTGTCTTGTGAGAATAAAATACGACATTAGCGAAGATGTTAATGCACAGACATTTAGGAAATAATAACAAAAAAGACTGTACCAAAATACTGAAGTCCATGGAAGATTTTGTCAAAGCGATACATCTACTGCGAAAGCATCGTTTTGATAAAAACTCGTTGTAAATAAGTAAGATATTAAAGTACCTAGATTGTTATTTATAATTGTCAGTGTGCCTTTAGATTTATTGATATCTGACAAGAACGTACAATTATTTGTTTAATTTAAATGTAATTCTTAGAAAACGTTTTAATAATCAAAATGTCCATCCTGTAAAAAACGATTTTTGCTGATGTTATCATTTAGAGAAAACGGTCCTCAATTGCGGATTTTGTTAGTTTTCTATCCCGATGAACGGTTTTCATTAGATATCACAAAAACCAGCGTCGCTGTAATACTTAAAAGTGACAAGACGGCGGAAGAATAACGATTTCTAAATTTGAATTAGGTATCGTGATATCATCGTCACTGCATCGCCGTTAAATCAAAGCTTATTCCCCTGTCACAATTTGAATTTGTCAAAAAAAGCAAAATCGAATTCTACATTTGAATTATCGCTGAGTCGCCGTCGAATCATTCGAAATTTAAAATTGACAAGACGGCGGAGAGAGAAAATTCTAAATTTGAATTATCATCGTCGCCGTTAAATCATTAGTAGGTATTTAAAATTGACAAAACGGCGGATAGAAAACTCTAAATGTTACGTTGCGGCGCTTCTAATTTACTGTTTGTTGACAAACCTGTTAATCCTCTGGTGTCTGCGGCGACGAAGGTGCTGCACAGGAGCAACGCGGCCAACGCGGCCAGCGCGGCGGCTGCGACCGCCATCTCCCGCTCCTCCCGCATGGTCCCGACACTGCACTCACTGCACTTTATGGTATATCCTCGACACTATTCAGAAGCGATCCACATGTGTCCCTCCGGTCCCTCCACACTCAGACCTCCAACGCAACCGGTTATAAACAGTTAGACTCCGCGCCGGCCAAGAATATTGACCTCTTTCCACCGGCAAACACTCCTCTCGAGACAATACTCTCTTCCGACTTAGACTTTATGCACTAAATAATACTTAACTTTCTAAAGTTCGCCGGCTTGCTTAATTGACTGACACAATAGAAACGGGTTAAGTTTTTACAGTTGCATTCGCGGTTGCACGCCGAACGGGATGCCGACGTCAGCACTCAGGTAAACGCGAAGTTTCGTCGTAACTTTTTAAGCAAGCGCTCGGCACCGAGAAAGACGTCCGTCCCCCGCGACGGCGGCTTTCGCACTGGCGGCAGTGGCGGACTTTACTACCTCGACTGCCTTTTACCACAGTCCACAGCCTGCTTGCCGGCGAATCAGTGGCGATGTATCAGTAGAGCAAGAATCGGCTAAACCAAAATATATTGTTTCAAAAATTAAAATTATAAGAATAAAAATTCAGAGTATAAAATAAGTTGTATGTATTAAAAAAAAGAATCTAGTAAACGTCAGTCGTCTAGATTTTTTAAAATACAATCCATTCTTGGTAAAAATACCTCGAAAAATAAATAATATAATTTACGAGATATGTTAATTATAGTGACTATCAGTAAATGTTACAGTTCCCCGAATGAATACAAGATTTGATCAAAGAAATTATATTTATCTTGGGCCTAAGATATATAATATTCTATCTGCAGACATAAAGATCAGCTCGAGTATCTCAGTATTTAAGAAAAAACGGGTTCGTCGATGCTTGGGCCTGGAAGGTCCTGAATCTACCAAGGACTATCTACTATCTAGTAGCACTATCTGAAATTATAACAGGGTTTTACTTTCCCAGCCAACCAACAGTTAGGGAAAGTATTGTGAACGTGCTACAAAATGTTTTCGAGATGAAGACGAAAATATCCGTTTTAACCCCCCCCCCCCCCCCACCCCTCCCCTTCCACCACCGAGACGATTAAGACCATTTTCAGATCGACGTCTGCTGTGTGTCTGTGTGTCTGTGTGTCTGTGTGTGTGTATATTCCTTAGCGATAGCGACCAAACGCTTCATCCGATTGAGCTGAAATTTGGCATGCAGGCAATATGAGATCATGACAAGAGTTGAAATGATTGTGGTTGTATTCGGTCCACCGAGGCGCGCTAGTCATACATCAATCTTGAAATATTAGACTTAGAGACTTGAAATTCGACACACGGATGCGTCGTTGGGGCTAAGCTACATTGTGAATATCTCATATATAAGCGACACAAACATTTTTTAAATTCCTCGGTATTTAAAAATATACTACATCATATTGGAAAATATCCATTCTAATACCACGGAAATACAACAAAAATACATACTAATATGGGGGAGTTGACGGGGAAATGTGAGGGGTTGGGGAGTTGTGGGATTGGGGATTAGAGGGGTTGGCGCGTGAGAGGGGGAAGGGGTTGGAGGTTATGGGTTTGGGGGATGAGGGGTTAACGTGCGAGGGGGGAGAGGGGCTTGTCTGCAAGACGGGATCTATATGTTCGGGCCGATTCTATATGTATACGCTCGTAAACACCCAGAAGCTCCGGTGAATAGTGATTTTCATCATCACGATACGAGGAATAAATCCAATCTCCACTTAAACCGACAGCGACTTAGCAAAGTGCGATACAGTTTTATTCACCAAAATTTATCCTTTTATAATAAGATTCCAGAGCAAATAAAAAGCCTCGGAGAGGACCAATTTAAAAAGATAATTATACATAATTTGGTAAGAACCCCAATTTATGGTATAAGGGAGTTTGAAAATTCTGAGTTTATTTTCCATGTTGATGATTAATGAAATGCGTAAAGTTTTAAACATAATGGTATTATGATAGCTGACATTCTAATTTTCATATAATTTATTATACCTACATCTATTCATTTTTTTTAAATTACGAAGGCATATTGCTGGACTGACAATAATATATATATATATTTTGATTATTCCACATAGAATTTGCATTTCTATTTTAATATATTATTCTCCCTGACTCTTAAATCACATTAGTATATTTTGATTATTTGTATGTAGGTAATATTGAATATAATATTACTGCCATGACAACTATCACGATAGTTATGTTTTTAATAATTATTTTTTTAGCGTTTAATTTTGTGACGCATCCAAGTGTAGGAATGCCTATCTACTGGAGTAGTTGATTGTATTGTATTGTATAGGTGGACTATTCATAAATATATTTACTATAATACCTTATTACCATTATTAATATCTTCATCAAGTTTTAAAATTTTTATCACTTTTTACAAAAAAAATATAGAATTTTCAATATTTCAATAATTTAAATATTTAAATTTTAGTAAATTTGATGTTATGCATTTGCGATGCATTTGCGATGCGATGTTATGCATTTTGCGATGCGTTGTAAACAATTCAATGCGCTCCAAAAATACGCTAGAATTATCAATCAATCCATGAGGGAATAGCAGCTTTCATGGTTCTACGGCTTTGCAATGATATGCACTCTTGGGCTTTTAAGCATTCCTCCTAGGAGCTGTCATTGATGAAAGAAGTTAAATTTAATTGCTTCACAAATCCGCAATATCGGTAATATCCGCAATATTTCGGGTTTCAAATCACTGCTGCAAGCTCCAACTGACTTCTTACATAGGAATTATAGTGTTTTATCCCAATGGGTTAATTTGACGGCCGATACTCGCCATGCGCATGTTTGGCCTAGCAACATTATTGACGAGTCTGACTCATTTCTTTTCAGTTCTATTTGTCTTAACTTATAATAAAAATTGATATTATAACAGATTATCATTTGAAAGAAGTCTGGCTACTTTTAGAAATCGCGGAATGCGTCTGGCGGAATCTAAGAATTAGACAAAAATTCAAACTCACTTCTCTCATTTTCCCTGTCTTGATTTTTTACATGATAATTGATCCTATAATTTCAGGAAAAAAACACATGTGGCTAATGTTCATAATAACTGAACCCTCGCCAGACTATCCTAAAAATTTATCGCAGTGAGCGCTCAATACGTTTCGCTTCGACTTCTTTATTTAATTATTTAAATAAACCGGTACCCAAAGGGTTTATCGTGTGATTATATTTGAACACCTATGATATCCTGAGAATAACACCGAGTAATGTACAAGTATATGCTTTTGTCATTCGACTGAAATGTCATTCGATGTGTTCAACGAATGACATTTCAGTATCAAGGGTTAAACCCAAGATCTAACAGTGCTTTCTCATTTAAACTATAACGCCATTAAACTTGTAATCAAACATTATATTAGTAATTTTGCTGGAGTCGGTAATTAAGTAATATTTGCTTACGTTAAGGAAGAGACAGTTATCCGAACAGTATTTCATAAGGCGGTTTATGCCGCCTGCAAAGTAAGGCAGTCAAAAAATATTCGTTTTATTAGCAATCTGACTTTGGACTATTGAAATGTAGCATGCAATTGGTGGTATTTTTGAGGTATAGAAGGAAAATAAGTTGTTTTAAGCAAGGGCGTACCCAGGATTTCAGCTAGGAGGGGGCAGGGGGCTGCTTATACCTGTTTCGAAAAGATCGTCGGTCGGGTATATTGAAACAAAAAATCATGAAAATTGACTTTTATTCATTAATTTTGATGATGACATAAAACAAATATTATACATAATTATACTATACATTATGTATAATATATAATATTACGTATGTATATATTAATTTAACAGTAATCTTCTCGGATTTGCCGAAAATTTGTCTATGACAGTCTTTTCAATAAACTCACTGTTGTCTTTTAAATAATTGCGATGTACGCTCATCAGACATAAACCCGTAAGCCTTTCTTTACCCATGGTGCTTCTAAGCCACGTTTTAACTCTTCGCAGCGTACTGAAGGACCGTTCTACGGTCGCTGTGGTGCATGGGATAGTGCTTAAAATAATTAATGCCTTTCTGACAGCAGGGTAAAAAATGTTGGCTTCGTTGAACAGATCAACTACTTCTATGTCCCTTAATTGATCATCTGATAAAGCCTTCGTCACCCATAAATTATGCCAAAGGTTCAGTTCTCCGGTGATATCCAGGCTCTATATCGAATGTTGTAGAATATTTAACTATAGAAAAAAACAACTCTGGCTGAAAAGATATTTTGTTTCCAACACTTCATTTTGCGCAGAGTAGGTAACACGTTTTTAATTTCTATTTGCCAAAAAAAATTACATTTATTTAATCTTCTAGGGGGGGGCAGCTGCCCCCCCCCCCTGCCCCTACCTGGGTACGCCCTTGGTAGGAGCCTTGGGGTACCCCAAAGGAATTTGTGAAAACTCGGATTGATGTGTAGCAGAGAGGGGGCCACGCGGCTCGCCGCTCGGCACGCCGCGCTGCGAGCCGCCAATACAAACATTGATCGCGCCGCTCGCCGCGCGGTACGCCGCCAGTGAAAAGTGCCAGGGCGGTGCGGCGTGCCGCATTCAACCGCGTTGGATGATGACGGCCGCGCGGTCGAGTGCGGCGCGCCGCATAGTGAAAAGGATAGAAACGCGTTTCCATACATTCTCTTTGCAAGACCTTTCCTGCGGTACGCCGCCGCGGCTAGCCGCTTTGCGGCTAACCGCCAGTGAAAAGGCACACTTCGGGTTGTCAGTTACTTACTAAGTGCGAACCCCCCAACCCAGGAAGGTATAACGATATTAGATCATTATTTCGACCGTGAGATGAATGCTGAGATTTAGAGACTACACAGTCCACCGTGTGACTAGGCCAAAATTCCCTTGAGAGTCCAAAGTCTTACCGCGAGGCACTCGGAAGTGAAACCAGCAGGCAGGCCCCACGCCCCGGCTACCAAATTTGGTCAGATTTCTCCGCCCACCCGTCTGGTCGCAAGCTCGAAGTCGCTTGCGCGTCCTCTACCTGATGATAGCGGTATTTACTTTCGACGTTATCGTGCAGTGTGGCGCCCTTTGACCGTCTTTAACAAGGGATTAGGTGACCGGTCGTTTCAAGAGTAGCTGACGTCAGGTCAACAACCACCTGCTTAGGAAAAATATAAGACCATGGATATATGTATTTATAAGGTTTTTATTTTAGGGATTATATACAATTTATAATTAGTGACATCCTTGAAGTGGGTGAATCAGTACGAGCAAATAAGCAACTTCTATTATTTTTTTTGGGAAAAAACACAGAATGAAATATTTTTGTTTCAAAACGAAAAAAATAAATTTTGAAAGTTTATTGTTTTGAAAAATAGTATAAAAATATATAAGCGCGTTGCCGGTAGGTAAAATATCGCGAATATTGTATATTCGCGATATTTTTCCTGATGCTAGATGGCGCGGCGCGCTTGTTCGTTTTGTTTGTTCATCTATGTATATTTTCCGTTTCTTTATTCCACCATAACTTCTAAACGCTTGAATCGATTTAAAAGTGTGTGGTATTGTTAAAGTAGTTATGTTATCGCGAGTGTCATAAGATACGTTAACTATCAAAACATCAAGTTAGTAGTTGTCTAAATGTCCAAACGTCAATAAAGTAACATAAAAATATCGTGTTTAGTGTAAAATGAAAGTTCTGATTCCGGAAATATAAGTGTATATATTTAAATAAATACATAAACCACAAATATTTCATTAAAATCCTACTAATATTATAAACGCAAAAGTTTGTATGTATGTATGGATGTTTGTTAATCTTTCACGCAAAAACTACTGAATGTTTTGATGAAACTTTACAATAATATAGCTTACAAATCAGAATAACACATAGGCTATAATTTATAAAGATATGTGGTTTTCTATCATCATTATCACAATTTTCCATCACCACGCGGGTGAAACCGCTGGGCGCAGCTAGTACATAATAAAAATAAATATCAACACAACAGTTCACTTTCTGTAACGGCATTCGTGTTTTTTATTCTTTTTGATAGGTATATTTACTTGTTCCGAAATTGTTTTATCAGAAGTTTTTTATTTGCTCGTACGGATTCACCCACTTTAAGGAAGTCACTAATTAAAAACTCATCCTGTATGCATGTTTTCGTAGTTTAGGAAGAACGCTAAAACCACGCCGTCAGGGCCGGGCCACACGATGCGGTGCGGTTGCAGCGCGGCGCCTGAGCGGTGCCGCTGCGGCGTCCTACATACAAATATCCATGGTATGTCACACGGTGCGGTCCGGCGTCGCACCGCACGCAAACCGGGGATATGCGCCCGAGCGGCACCGCTCAGTTGAGGGTACATGCAGTCGAATGAGGGTACATGCTTGCCTGTTTTATTTGTTTTCACGTATTTGTGTTAATTTTTAATCGAAGTGTTTAAAATGAGTACCAACGAAAAAGAAAACGGCATTGACTACCTCATTTCACTAGTCTTACGTACAATTAACTACACTACTATTAGCCCATGCGGTGTCGTAGTAACGTTGCGGCGCCGCACCGTGTAGGTACTGTGTGTACGCCCATACCACACGAGTAGGCACACTCCTGTGCCCATACGGCAAATCTTAGCGGTGCGCCGGCGCCGCCGCAACGTATCGTGTGGACCGGCTCGAGAAGCCAAATTTAATAGACAATTAAAGACTAATAAAGGATGTATTTCATTAGAGCCAGTGCTGTTGAATTTTGCACAAATATTCGTCGTCAAATCGTACGTTGTATATGTCGGCTGTATGTTGATGGGAATTACTAGGTATTGAAAGTTAGGATCAGTACCGAAGTTTACATAAACTGATTGAAAGTATTGAGATAATAATTTGCATATCTCCGGATCACTTGTAGAGACGTAAGAATTTTATTTGGCATGGAATACTTTGGTGGGCCGTTTAGATTTTACGTATTTCCAGAAGAATTATGAGTTACGTTTTATAGATTCTTCAGACTTCTCTATATAGGCATCCAAAGGTGTTTCGTTTATTTCTTTATGGCTGTTTCTAAGTACCGAAATGCCTCATAGTGGATGAGATTACCGGTTGTCTTCCATTTTGGGTTAAATTTCTGTTTTTGTTTAATTATTTTGATCATTGATGCATCATACCAAGGAAATATTAACAGTGCGAAACAGTTTTAGACGGTTCATACTCGTTGATGATACCATTGTAGAAACGTTTGGTGCCCGTTTCTATTTCGCAGTTGTTAATTTCTGAGGCTCAGTGATCTTTGAGAGTGCTGAAGTACATAAATAGTCTGCTTGTCCGAACAATTTTATTATCCGAGCATTACAGCCCAGTGATTTTACAGAGATTTGGATCATGACCACAAGAGCTTGGTGCTAATCGTCCATAGAAATAATAGGATTTAGGCTATTTTCAGCTGTACGCTCTCAATTACTAATAAAGGGTCTAATATTCTGTTCAACTTGTTATACTCAGTGTTATATTGATTCAAGAGCAGAAATGACAAGATGTCGCTAAGATGATAAATGAGCCTGTTAGTATATTAGATAAACTGGGATTACTTTCAGAGACGAATGAATCCATCTTGATCTTAGAGAAATGCCAAAATTATCGTCAGAATGACTACTTCTTTTGTCACTTAATTTTAACAGGAATATATTATCATTTTCCGCATTTCAGTCAGAGGTCTTCTGCTTCTTCTTTTTCCTTTTGGCAATCCACCCAATGAAGGTGGTTTCTGCCAGGTGGGTACTTATTTATTTAATTTAGGAACTTTATTGTTAGTAAGACGGCACTAAAACAAACAGACACAAAACTTTTACAATAAAGGAAACAGTAGAAACTAGGTAGTATGTAATATTATGGAATGGAATATTGTTACAAAGGGAAATTCGGTTGAGGGAGAAAAATTTACAGAGGATTTTAAGAACTTTTTGTGAGTTAAGGGAGAAGAGATGGTCTACACACAGTGGGAGCTGAATTTTGAGGGCTGTAAAGTCCAAGACGAAATTAGGATAGATGTTGTTAAATGAACAGTTAAAAAAGGTGGTCAGCAGTGCAGACTGCATGACCGCAATCGCATTGGAGGGACGGACAGTCAGAGGTCAAATAGCAGCATCAAATGTAAAGTGATTTAGAACGCGGAGAGGAGACAGTGACTCATGAATCTTCTGCAGTGGTGGACCACTACTCGGGGAAGTAAGCGAGCCGAAAGGTGGCGCTAAACGCCCGTGTAACCCCCCCCCCCCCACGAAATTCCCGGTCGGAGCAAAGTTTCGATCCACTCTAAAAATAGAGTAGCGAGAATCCAAAATTACAGAGTCCTCTATTCCATCTATAAGGGATTTTCAGTTATACATCTGATATCAAACCCTCTGTATAAGTGCATTATTAAAGAGAGTACCTATTTGTTTTAGACCATAGCCAACGAACATTTTGATACTAAAGGTGTAGTGACATAATCGAAATAATAGTTAATAAACATTTTAAATAGGATAGCAAGCAAATATATTATTATGAAAGTAATAAAAAAAACACGGCTGCCGTTACAGAAAGTGAACTATTGCATTTTTAATTATTTTTATTACGGTTTTTGTATGAAATATTTGTGGTTTATGTATTTATCCATATCGATAAATGTACTCTTATTTTTCCGGAAGGTACCTACTCAAGAAGACCTTTCATTTAACACTAAACACGTATTTATTGTAATTCATTGATATTTGGACTTTTGGACATTTAGACAATTACTTACTTGATTTTTTTTTTATTTTCGTTAAAAAAATACAGCATAAAAAAAATACGTACCTATAAGCATAATATATGGAAATATGCCCCCAAGCGGCCTATCAGGGGGGGAGAATTCCCGCTACCCCAGTTGAAACCCCAAACAACGACACGGCTAAAACGACACCGGACCTTGCTTGCCCTATCTGCGGGAAACAATATAAACGATTAGCATGGTTAAATAAACACATTGCTGGGCACGATGTTAGCGACGCTGCACGTCAGTGTCTTAAACCGTCGCAAGGAGTCACGGACAGAGTTGAACCTCACATGTCCCTTGACTCCACATCTGCCCGCAGTTTGTCACCCGACCGGTCTCCTCTACCCGCGCAAATCGTATCCTTCCCTCCTCTAAAATTCCCTTCACTTGCGAAAGAGGACTGGGAATTTCATAATAATAATTTAACTTCTATTCTTGACCACTCTGTGAACCGTAATGCCCCTGCCAGCGTCCAGCTGTCGTCCTTCCAGGTGGCGGTCCATGAATACTTCTCGGGTGTTTACCCAAAATCTACCCATGTCGACCCGGTTCACAGAGAAAACGCATTTAAGGCAAAGCTCCGTAGGCAAAAGCGGCTACTTCGTCGCCAGTTACGTGAAGCCAAGAAAGCCGGGGATAAAGCCCTCTGCCACAACTTCTCGCGCGCGTACCGCTCTATACTAAAACTCATACAGAGCGTAGCAACGCAAAACGACAAGCGCAAGGCAGCATTTCTCAAATCCAAAGAGGAAGCCCGGTTCGACAAAAACCGTTTTAACTACAGCAAAACGGTTTTGTCTGTCGCCAAGGGAAAAATCCAAATCCCGGAAGAAATGGCCACGGAATACTTTTCGACCACGTATGAGGACCCAATGCGGCTCCATAATTACAGCCCTCCGCCGGGCATTACACCTCCGCCCCTGCCTACGGTAGCTTTTGCTTCTCAACCTCCATCTCTAGATGAGATTCATAATCAAGTAAAGAGGAAGCCGTCGGGCTCTACTCCGGGTCCCGATGGTATTCCCTATTTAGTATACAAAAAATGCCAATGCCTTCTGCAATATTTAGGATCCATCTTCCGAAATATTTGGAATAGCGGTGTAGTCCCACAGAATTTTGGCCGAGCGACAGTCATCTTAATTCCGAAGGTCCCAGTTTGCACCGGACCAAAGGACGCTCGGCCCATTGCTCTCACAGACACTGTGGCCAAAATCTTTTTTAGCATAGTCCACACGAGGATGAGCGAATTCATGCACCGGAATCAGTACCTTGGAGTATCAGTTCAAAAAGGCTTCATGCGTGGCGTCTCGGGCTGCCTCGAGCACAATTCTCTCCTGGCTGCTGCCATCAAGGATGCGAGACAGCACGAACGCCAAATCAATGTATGCTGGCTCGACCTAGAGAATGCCTTTGGGTCAGTCCGACACAGTCTCCTCCACTTTGCACTCCGCTGGTACAACTTCCCACCAGTCGTGCGTGACATTGTAGCCTCCTACTACAACTGTCTGACTTTCCATGTTAAAACGCAAGAATGGACTACCCGCTCTATACCATATTCAATTGGACTATTTCAGGGCTGTTGCCTCTCCCCGACGATTTTTAATATAGTTTTTAATATACTGCTGGAAAGCCTGACCCAGTTTGACAGGAAGTGGGGCTACCGTTTTAAAACAGACGGCCAATACACCTCGTCGTGCCTCGCTTTTGCCGACGACCTAACTTTCATCACCAGAAGCCCCAAGCAGCTTTCCCTGCTATTACAGAAAGTGGAGCTTTTCTGCGACTGGTCAGGCTGTATAAAAGTGAAGCCCTCCAAATGTTTTTGCCTTGGACTCGCCCGCATGGGCACAAAATTTACATCCTATGACCCCAAATTGGTCTATAAGGGCTCTAATATCTCCCTTATAGACCCAAACAATCATTTCAAATTCCTTGGCAGAAAAATCACCCATCAGGGAAAAGACGTCTCGGGCGATCATGTTATAGAGCATTTCCAAAGTTGCCTGGCGAAAATAGATGCCTTGCTAATTTCTGGCCCTCGTAAGGCTTGGATCTATGACAATTATCTAACGTCACATTTGTCATGGCCCTTTCTTATTTACGATTTTACCAAAACCCAACTGTCCCGTCTAGATGCGCTGGTGACAGCTAGTTTAAAATCCTGGCTGTCCTTATCCAAACCAGCTGACCCCTCGACTCTCTTCAGGTCCAAACAAAATTTTGGGCTAGCGCTTAAACTGCCCTCTCTGCTCTACGCCAACTCCAGAATAACCAAAAATTCGATTCTGTGCAATTCCAAAGATCCGGCAATATCGAAGCACGTAATAAGTGGCCGTAGTGATTCAAATGATCTACAAGCCCGCGTAGACTTCCACAAAAAGTTCCTTACTGGAATCAGCCAGAATGGCACTGGTCTGGGGTATGGCAGTACAACCACGAGCGACGTGGACTTGAAGAAGTCTCTTTTGCGGGGAGATTACGACAGCAAGAGTATGGCTCATGCTATTGGCCTTCAATGCCAGAATGATTGGACAACAATTGGGGACTTTTGCATTCCGCCTCCAATGCACTGGAAGGTAATGCTCTATGACTGGACGCCAGAGATGCTGAAATTTTATTTGAATGCCTTTCAGCATACACTTCCAGACCCCAGTAACCTCGCTCGTTGGAGCTTTGCCGAGGATAGTTCTTGTCCCCTCTGTAGCAATACCCCTTGCACAGCTAGACACATTCTAGCTGGCTGCAAGGTGGCCTTAGATCAAGGACGGTACACTTACCGCCATGACAAAGTTCTCGCTGTTATTCGCGAGGTAATTAGTCTCTCAGTGGCTCGTGCCAACAAGGGTTTGACAGTATCCTCCAAACCCCCAATACAGTTTGTGCGGGATGGCTCTAAAGGCAAAAAACATTTAACTACAAAACCTTTCTCAATAATCGACAAAGCTACAGATTGGATTCTGGAGGTTGATTCGGTCTCTAAGCAGTATAAATTCCCTGAAAGTCTCGGATGCACAGCCCTCCGTCCAGATATAACTCTTTACTCTCTATCTCGGAAAGTGGTTCTTATTGTAGAATTAACTGTTCCATGGGAATCAAATATCCCAAAAGACCACGAGTACAAATTAAATAAATACCATGATCCTGCAAATGCCGTAACCCGGAACGGCTTCACTGTTCACCTTCACGCGGTGGAAGTTGGCGCTCGTGGCCTGCCAGCTAAATCTCTATTTCACCTCTTTAAAGATCTTGGCCTTTCTCTTCTCTTTCTTAGAAAAATTATCTAAAACTGCGATTTGCGCATCTCAAATTCTATGGCTTCGAAGGGGAAGTGAATGGGTGGTAAGGTGAACGCTCACATGTGGCAAGACAGCTGTCCTAAACCTACCACAGCCGGTTCGTAAGTCCGGAATCCACTGCTCACCCCCCAGGAGTGTAAAAAAAAATAGTATTATGATGGGCCCGACTCCGGTCGGTGAATTCCATGGCAGCTCCGTTTGTATTTATACCAGTAACAAAGCCAATGATGTTTTAAATTATTTGCTATATAAGGATTACAAAATATGCTAAACAATACCAATATAAAGAAAACCAAAAAGAATTTAAAAGTAACAGTTAAAATCGCTATGTGCGAGTGTATGGATGTTAGTGTGTGTTTGTGCGATGGAGAGCGTGTATGTGTGGGTGTGTGTATGTGTGTTTGTATGTGTGTGTGCGTTTATGTATGTGTGTGTGGGTGTGTGTATCTGTAGTGCGAATGTGCTTGTGAGTGCTTGTGCATGCTAATTCAATCCGATCTGATAATCAGCTTTTCACGTACCTCCTTAACAAAGGATCGACTATTCTGATGGTTAAATATGTCAATATCGTTAAAGCGTACATTGTACTATGCATGCATAACGCGCGGCAATAACGAATTGGAACCATGGTACGTAAAAAGTTGAGTGAGCACGTGCGAGTCGGGAAGGCGCTCGTATGCTCACCCTACTCAGGAAGTATGGAGGTATGGGTATGGAGGTATTTGGACAGGTTCTACACTCAGAAAAAAACATGGTGAATTTGACAACAAAAAGTTGTTAAATATGAGCCATCAAGGTAAAATAGTGGGAGCCACAACGCCAAAATTGTCGAAAAACATTGCTTATATGACAGAGCATAGCATTGTTAATTTCACAAAGGCGCGCTTTCACAACTTTACTTTGATGGCTCATATTTCACAATTTTACTTTGTGAAATTCGCAATGTTAACACATTGCGAATTTCACAACTTTACTCTGTTGATTCGCAATCAATTCCGCCTTTCAACCTTGTGGGTTTAGCAATGCGCACTTTGCTTTATTAGCAACTTTCAAGTTGTGTTTCTAACAGAGTTGTGGTTCAACCTTGTGGGTTTAGCAATGCGCACTTTGCTTTATTAGCAACTTTCAAGTTGTGTTTCTAACAGAGTTGTGGTTCAACCTTGTGGGTTTAGCAATGCGCACTTGGCTTTATTAGCAACTTTCAAGTTGTGTTTCTAACAGAGTTGTGGTTCAACCTTGTGGGTTTAGCAATGCGCACTTTGCTTTATTAGCAACTTTCAAGTTGTGTTTCTAACAGAGTTGTGGTTCAACCTTGTGGGTTTAGCAATGCGCACTTTGCTTTATTAGCAACTTTCAAGTTGTGTTTCTAACAACTTGAAAGTTGCTAATAAAGCAACGTACGCATTGCTTCAGATCTTCAGCATATTTTATTTGTACTGCTGTATACTGTACAACCGCTGTGTAAATATTAATTGCAGGGAAAACGAAATCCATTATTGCTATTCCTGCAATATTTACACTGCGGTTGACCAGGAACAGCATTGCAAATAAAACCTGAAGAAGATCTGAAGCCTATGTTGCATTACTTGTGCATGTTTGTGTATCCAATAACCTAAAACATAAACAACAGTTACACAAAATAAAACATTTATTTACTTACAACTGACATACATGTTATAACAAAAGGAGTGTTTAATTTTAATTTTACTCGAATAATTTTATGTGGAGACAGAGTTTAGGTCGGAAATAGAAAATTTCCATACAAAATAGTCTTCCAAAACTTGAAAGACGTTTCTGTAATATTTTGTATAGAAACCTATGATTTCCGTGTTAATCTCTGTCTTCTCTTAAAACCAAGATTAACAAACATAAGAAGCCATAAATTTACAGATTACAGTTTTATTCATACATGTATAGAAATAGAAATAGAAATATTTTTATTGTCCGAAATTGTGGTGGTACATTTATGGTGATAATGCGTAAAACTATGTATCTCACAATTACCTGTTATTAAAACAGATTGACAAATTTACTTATGTGCTAAATTGACTTATCTGCTAATTATAATATCTTATTAAAAATGTAATTATTTCACTGGTTTAACATCTAAAAAATCTAAACAGACCGGATAAGTAGAACTAACAGTAGAAGACAATTAGAAAAAATAATTGACCAATAATATAAAAAATAAAGAAAAAATCAAAATCAAGGAATAATCGAAATTCCGCCTATAAATACGAAATGTATATAATTTAAAATGTAACAGTAGAAAACAATTAATAAAAAATAATTCACCAATAATATAAAAAATAATGAAAAAAAATCAAAATCAAGGAATAATCAAAAATCCGCCTATAAATACGAAATGTATATAATTGAAAATTTGTAATCTTCCTAATTGAATTATTGTAAAAACAAAATGAAAATGCATGCCTACAATATAATATTATGAGAAATATTCGTTTAATGTGTAAAAGCTTTTATCGATAAGCCATTTTTTCAACGCTGCGGTAAACTCTTTTCTTTTTATTTCTTTGATATTTGCAGGTAGGTGGTTATAGATTTTTATTGCATTGTATAACATTCCTTTTTTAAATAGAGTTAAATTTGGCTTGGGTGCTTGTAGCTCATGTTTATTTCGTGTGTTATAGCCGTGTTCAACATTGTTTGTTTTGAAATACTGATCGTGGTCCCTTATAAATTTGCAGGTTTCCAAGATTTATTTATTTAGAGTAGGTATTACAAAATTTAACTAGTACATTTTACCATGTCACACTGTATGTAAATGAGGCAATAGCAGAAAACTGATTCTTATTGTGACTGAGACATGGTTATGACCGAAAGTCGCCTAACTAGGCCTGAGCCTGTTCTAAGGCAGACTTGAGCAATTTTCTTTGTGCATTATGATTACTATTTATTAACAATGCATATATTTCTAGACACAATCAAATAAAACTAATTATTAAAATAGTCTACAAAAAATTAAATTAAAAATAGAAAATTCAAATCTTTTTAAAATAAAAATTAAATACGATAAAACTAAATCTAATCCAAATAATAAATAAAACAAAATCAACATTAGAATAATCAGAATTAATAAAAATGCAAATGGATTGTCACTTTTTAAAGTTACAAGATGTTACAAGATGTTGACAAGATGTTGCAGGTTTCCAAGAGGTTTCCCTTATAAACTCTTTTATGATTTTTCTAACTCACCGCCGCCCTGGCAGATGATGAACCAGCCACAGCAGATGACAAAAACTTCTCTGTAGCATCAATCTGAGTATTACGCGAAGAGACAGTATGTGTTCAGGACCCTTCTGTAACAAAAAAAATATCCAGCCTTATTACAGGTTCAATATCATATTATGCTATGATAGGAAATATACTGCAGTTAAAACTAAATTGCAATTAATTCAGTTTTTTTTACCAATAGGCATTCAATTATATTCGATACAAGCAAAATGTGTTATTTTTAAATTACTGTGGAAATTTTAATTAATTTATTTAAAATGGTGCACTATGAAATCTACACAAACCGCCATGTGAAGGCATGCTGTAAAATTGTTAAACTCACAAGCTGTTAAACTGTTAACCCCGCAGTTTAGAGCATTGAGGTAATAACAATGTCAAAAAAAATTGTTAGCGCCAAAATTTTATATTGTTGATACCGCAATTTTTGCATTCGACAAAGAAAACGTTGCTGACCCCGCAAAGGGTAATTTGTCTTCGTTACAATATTCTATGGTTAATTTCGCAATTTTTCGCTCGCAATGTAAAAATGCAGCGTTGTCTAGAAAAAAATTCTATAGTTTAGGTATTATTCTAGATTATTGATCTTTCAATATCATTCGACTATATTCACCACGCTGATTCTGAAACGAGGTATTTAAAGTAGAATAGTTTCGGTACAATGTAGTCACAGCCATACAACTCAAAGGTGGCGGAACGGCCGCGTGTTCTTATGTTATCGTGCGATGAGACGCCAATACAGACTCGATAAATATTTTTTTCAAAAAACTTACCCTGGAACGTTGCGACAGGTGTACGAGATTGTTCGATATTAAGAAATCCAGCAGTAGCTGCTGTTCTTTCTCCATTTTTCTGAAATGTCGCCACTTAATCACTGATTGCACTTTTGAACAGTTCCTAATTGTGCTTTTAATTCTTTCTTGAAAATACGACGCCGTAAAATGCACTCGACGCAGATCGAGCGCTCTGCACGCGCGGCGCGCCCCGCTTACAGACTGGAATAGCGTCGCAAACAAACAGCCGAGCGTGGTCGCGACTCGCGCGCGCGGCGGGATTTTGACAACGTATAGGAAAGCCCCCAACTTTGTAGAAAATAAACGTTGCGGTTTTGACAATTATAGTTTGAGTTTTTCTCAAACCTATCTGCCATTGAGAAAAAATCTACGTCAACGTTGTGTTAATATCAATTTAAAAACATTGAGGAATTATGAAAACATTGCCTTATTCACAACTTACGTAGTTACTAGCTAGCGTTGCTAGTAAAAGTTGCTAGCGCGGCAATGTATAAAATCAATGTCTCGCTTACATTGTGGAACTGACAAACCAACTATGTTAATCATGGACATTGCTAATTTATCCACAACATTAAAAAAGCAATGTTCCGCTTACATTGTGAAACTCACAATACTCACCTATGTGAATTCCACAGATTAGCACATTGCTAATTTATCAAAGTACCGTAAAGTTGCCATCGTCGCAACGTATAAAATCAATATTCTGCTTACATTGTGAAAATCACAATCTTTAACTATGTAAATTCCGCAGATTAGCACGTTGTCAATTTATCAAAGTAGCGGAACATTGCTATCGCCGCAACGTATAAAATCAATGTTACGTTTACATTGTTAAACTCACAAGCTGTAAAATTGTTAACCCCGCAGTTTAGAGCATTGAGGTAATAACAATGTCGAAAAAAATTGTTAGCGCCACAATTTTATATTGTTGATTCCGCAATTTTTGCATTCGACAAAGTAAGCGTTGCTGACCCCGCAAAGGGTAAGTTGTCATTGCCACAATATTCTATGGTTAATTTCGCAATTTTTCGCTCGCAATGTAAAAATGCAGCGTTGTCTAGTAAAAATTTCTCTGAGTGTAACAATACCAGACACTTCTAAATCGGGTCAAGCGTTTAGAAGTTATGGTGGTAACCCCGAACACATTACACTCCTTTTTTGTTGGGCAGTCGTGTACAAACAAAAGTTGTTTGTATCACCCGACGTTTCGGCGATGTTGCATGTTTCTACCGAGCGTAAGTGGCAAGGATGATGGTATTATTCAGCATGTGTAGGTCTTCTGTATCCAGTGTGTCCCAGGGTGTTGTCGCTACTCCTCGTAACGTTAACGTCCATAAATTTCCAGAGATCTATCTTATTCCGTCTCATATGTGAACCTTATCTTAGGGTCCGAGACCATCAGTAGGTGGGGTTTGGATATCCATTCCAGTGCATTCATATGCAAAAACACCGTTCCAGTCGTTCTGACATTTGAGGCCAGCAACATGAGCAATACTGTTGTTATCATAATCTCGCAATAGCGACTTCTCCAGGTCCAGATGATGTTAAGCTTTATGGCGAATGAAGATATCTAGTTAAAAAAAAACGATTATTTTGTCATGGTTTAACTACCCATTGGTGTTTTATTTAAGAGTCGAAATATAATCGGCAATTTATGTGTACTGAAACGACATATTTTTATTAAACGCTTTTTATTTGTACTTTACCGTACTTGTATTGTGAAATCCATGTGAATTGTATTGTGAAACACAGAGAAACGCTTTGTGGAGTTACAACGTTTCGAGGTCCCGCGAATCCAAAAAACTGTGTCTGTCCATTGCCACGTCTGGAGCTTAAACTAGTGACTGTTTAATTTAGATTTATCATTTTAACCCTTAAATGTAAAAGGGTTTCCGTATAACCCTGTAGCATCCGGCCTGAAATCTAAGCTACTGGTCGAATTCAGACCTGAAAGACGTAAAATTGAGCCATGAGTACTGTGTGCTGCGTTTGAGATGTGAAGAGTGCTTTTGACAATGTAAATTTAGATAAATTAGCATAAGTTGACTTGTTGGCTTTTGAAGTCGGACTTTCGGGCAGCTCATGTCGACGTATTTTCAACTTTCTTAACTATAGGACCAACAACATATTACTAGAACCTCGCAGGGTACCTATTAACCCACATAGCCGTACCGTACCAAATTTGGTTCTTCCTATTAAAACAATCATACTCGTAATATATGGTAAAATAATTACTGGAATTGTAGTTTGTTTGGTTGGTAACTACTAGTCCAAGAGCCAGCGACAAAAAATTGCAAGAGTTTTGGAAAAGCTGACACTTTCCGATCAGACAGTATTTTGGCCATAGAATGCCGCAGTACAGTCAGCATGCCAGATTCCGTGGCACAGCTGGCGCTGGCATACTAAGAAAGGTGTAATTTTAATTAGTACCCCAAAAATGTTTTGGAAAAAGTGAAAAGTCATCAGCAGGTAGACAGACAGTGGATGCAATAAAGAAATCGGAACATATTGTCAGACTGTGAAATCGAAGACTATAAATAAGACAAAAAAAATTCACCGCGTGAAGTTTGTAACACCCGACGTTTCGGCGATGTTGCAACCGCCGTTGTTAGGTGTAGACTCAGTCTACCCTAGACAACGGTCATACTGCTTCCAGGCGCGGATCTATGGGGGGGGGCGGAGGGGGCGACCGCCCCCCCATAACAAGGATTGAAAAAAAATATCCCGCTACTGGACAATGTCATAAACGACCTCAAAAATCGACTGCCACCCGAAACCTTAAAGGTTTTTAATTTAAACATTATAATGCCATCGATAATAATAAAAGTCGATAATGATCACTCAAATGTAGTACCTAGCAGATCTTGTTAGAGAGCATAAGAGTCTCCTAGGAGTTAATGCGGCAGGAGTTCTGGGAGAATACAACATCTGGAAAGAAAGTTTTAGAAGGGAAAAGAGAAATAAACCCGCTTCTTCCAAACCAAAAAATATTATAGATATTCTAGATCTGGCCAACGAATTCATCTACCCTGGCATACATCGCCTCATCCTTATCATGGCCTCCTTGCCCTCAAGTGTGGCGACTGCCGAAAGAAGTTTTTCAACTCTGGGGCGACTAAAAACCTGGCTACGATCCACGATGGTAGAGGATAGGTTAACAGGGTTTGCACTCCTGCATATTCATTTTGATATTCCAGTAGACAAAGAGAAGATAATTGAAAGATTTGCAAAGAAAAAACACCGGAAACTGCAATTTGTAATTTAATTCTGTGTTATGCTGTATCATTTGTTCATTGTTCATTTAGAAGTAAAATAAAAACGTACGAGTGTATTCATTATTTCTTTTCCCTTTTTATAATCCTTAGTTACTTAATTACCTATCTCTATTCAGCATATTGGATGCTCTTAATTCACACTATAATTTATTTTAACTATCTATAGACAAAAACCCACCCCCACTCTCCGCCCCCCCCCCCCCCCCACACAAGACGCAGATCCGCACCTGACTGCTTCATAATCGAACGAGTGGAGTCAGCATCTCTATATATGTCACACATCGATCTATGACGCACCGGTCTACGGTGCCGCGCAACATAATGGTCGCAATAGCGGAATATAATGGTATGGAGATGCTGACGCCACCATATGTTTAGGGTTCTTTGTTGCATTTACTGTATACTGATGAATGTTCAGCTATTCCAAAACACTGGGGGTACTAACCGGAATCTGGCCTGCTGACTGTATCCCGGCATTCTATGGCCAAAATACTACCTGATCTGAAAGTATCAGCTTTTCCCAAACTCTTGCAATTTTTTGTCGCTGTCTCCCCCCTCAAGCTTCATTGTGGGTGGAAAATCGAAAGATATGGCTCGGAGATAGTAGTTTTTAGGTATTATTAAAAGAGTAACTATAAACTAAAAATGGAATATACGAGGGACACTAGATAAGTTATCTACCCCGGGTGTGAGTTATTAGGTTATGGCCCTCAGTTCTAAAATGCATGTTGGAACATGCTTCAGACATGTAGTGGCCTGGGGGCCAATTCTTGAAACCAGTCTAAAATTTTAGTGTGCTAAATATTTCGCTCACTATTTATCGCTCGGTTTCACAAACCCTATTCTTGAAGAAAATATATGGCATGATATTATTTTATACATAAAGTATGGCAACGCTGTCATTTATACCAACATGCAGATTACAGCTCAGTACATGCATTACTCTTGCGCGGAGCGGACTTACAGCAAAGTGAAGTGCGAAAGATGGATGATATTAAATTAAAGCAAAGGTCGGTGAGTTTTTGCCTTTAACACCTTAAAGAAAACCTTAAGGAAAACAGCGGAATGAGATTTATGATCGAATGTGTGTTGTGTACAAGGACTGTCCCCCTTATTATCAAATAAAATTCTGGTCGAAGCAGAATGTGGTTGAGAATCCATCGAGGACGATGAAAGGTCTGGAAGGCCTGTGACTGTTACTTCTGCAGACGTGAAAAAAATCCGAGATAAGGTTGTGAATGATAGGCGAGTAAAAGCGTCTCAATTAGGAAATGAGTGTAGACTTCCGAACCATCAGTATTACAAATCCTACATACAAATTTGAGTATGACAAATGTCTGTGGAAGGTGGGTTCCTAGAATGCTCACAGCTCTGCGGAAGAAAAGCCGAGTTGACATTTGTAAAGAAAATCTTGAGCTGTCTGAATGGGGAAGGTTTTCTCGGCAAAATAGTTGCTGGGGATGACACTTGGGTTCATTGCTATGACCCCGAACAGTCATTGCAGTGGAAACATAAAGAACCCGCCTCTGAAAAAATACAAGGAGAAACCATCAGCAGACAATATCATTTTTATATTTATTTTATTTTTGTTAAAAACATACAGCATAAAAAATAACATATAAGCATAATATAAAACAGTAGTAAAGCCAAAGATGTTTTAAATTATTTGATATAAGGATTACCAAATATGCTAAACAATACAATACAAAGAAAACCAAAAAGAATTTAAAACTAACAGTTGAAACCACTGTGCGAGTGTATGGGTGTTGGTGTGATGGAGAGCGTGTATGTGTGCATGTGTGTGTGTGTGCGTGTATGTATGTGTATGTGGGTGTGTGTATCTGTAGTGCGAATGCGCTTGTGAGTGCTTGTATGTGCATGCTAATTCAATCCGATCTGATAATCAGCTTTTCACGTACCTCCTTAATAAAGGATTGACTATTTTGGTGGTTAAATCATGGCCACCATATGCTGGGACAGGGAGGGTATACTGCTGATTGGTTATATGGAAGCTAAGAAAACCATCACTGGCGAAGCCTACGCATCAACTCTACACAATTTAAGGGACGCTATCAGGAGAAAAAACGTAGAATGTTGACGTTAGGGGTGCTGCTTCTGCATGACAACGCCCCTGTGCACAAGTGCATCAAAGCTGTCACTACCGTAAGGGAGTATGGGTTTTTGGTGCTCAACCATCCCCACATGTCACAGACTTAATAGGGAGTAAATATGTATAGCCCTGACCTGGTCCCTAGTGACTTCTACCTGTTCCGAAATTTGAAGTCTCACCTTCAAGGGAAGCGGTTTGAGGGCGATTGTGCAGTAAAGTGCGCCGTGAATGGAATTCTTTGCAGACCAAGAGAAATATTTTTTTAGGGGGAATTTGCATTACCGGGAAATTGGAACAAGTGCATTGAGTTGGGGGGAGACTAGGAAATATTACGGCGAAGAAAATTAAACATTGCACTGGAAGGAAATTTTGTATGACAGGATGCTGAAATATGCCTTTTAAAATTCCAGACCTTAGTAGCCTCCCTCGTTGGAGCTATTCTGATGATATTCTTGTCCCCTTTGTAGCAATACCCCTTGCACAGCTATACATATTCTAACTGGCTGCAAGGTGGCCTTAGATCAAGGACGGTACGCTTACCACCACGACAAAGTCCTTGTTGTAATTCTAGAGGTAATTAGACTCTCAGTGGCTCGTGCCAACAAGAGTTTGATAGTATACTCCAAACCCCCAATACAGTTTGTGCAGGGTGGCTCTAAAGACAAAAAACATTTCTCTACAAAACTTTATCAATATTCAAGAAAGCTTCAGATTGGATTCTGGAGGTCGACTCGGTCTCTAAGCAGTATAAATTCACTGAAAGTCTCGGATGCACAGCCCTCCGTCCAGAAATAAATCTTTGCTGTCTATCTCGGAAGATGGACCTTATTGTAGAATTAACTGTTCCATGGGAATCACATATCCCAAAAGAAAACGAGTACAAATTAAATAAATACCACTCGCAAATGCCATCATTCGGAACGGCTTCACTGTTCACCTGCATGCGGTGGAAGTTGGCGCTTGTGGCCTGCCAGCCAATCTCTGTTTCACCTCTTTAAAGATCTTGGTATCTACAAGAAAATAATCATCTTCTTCCTAGGAAAATTCTAAAACTGCATTTTCCGCATCACAAATTCTATTGCTTTGAAGTGGGTTGTGAATGGGTGGTAAGGTAGACGCTTACATGTGGCAAGACAGCTGTCCTAAACCTACCACTGCCGGTCTTTAGTCCAGAGTCCTCCGCTCACCCCTCTGAAGTGTAATGATAATATTGTGATGTGCCCAACTCCAGTCTTTATTTCCATTGCAGATCCATTTGTATTTTATTTTTATTTATAGTGAGTGAATATAATATTGTTCGCAGAAAATATAGTTTAAATTTTTTAGTCAGTGTAAATATATTATGTACGCATAAGAAAATACATTACGATCCCATATGGTACAGCCAATACACAGAAGTGACGTTTCGCAGGGGGTCTTCTCGACGGTCGCAAGCGATGCGCCCAAGCGATGAGTGGCATCGGACCTCCAATTAAAATGCACGACGTTGGAATTCAACATTGATTTTTGTGAGTTAGTCGAGAAATATTACAAAAAATTATATGGCTTCAATCGCATTATGTGACTTAAAATGTAGAGATAGCGGTTAATGCATAGGATTTAATGCATCTTTGCACGGTTTCGCGATGCCTGAGCGACTGAATGCCTCTTGTAAATATTTTGGTCTCGTAGCGTCCGCGCCGCATGGCCTCTGTCTGAACCGCGTCGTAGACACCTAGGAGACCTAGGACACCTCGAGAGCCTCGGGAGCATCCCTGGCCGCACAAGGAGCAACCTGGGAAGGCACGAGGCTTTTCTTCAGACGCCGGAGCCAGCAGGCGGTGCCTACACTAGCAGCTGCAACCCTCAGGAGATAAAAGAAGTAGAAAAGGCGTAAGTAATCACTTATGTCCATTCGAAGTAAGACAAAAATATTTAACATGAAGCTCGTTAGGAGTATATGCCAATTAACCCCTCTTATCGCGGGGTAAAAATTCAGCCGTCACTTCTGCGTGTGATAGTTTATATTGGATTTTATATCCAATATTGGAACGCTCACATTCCGCCGTAGGTAGGCTTGCATCCAATGATGGACGGGTCACATCAGTCGGGTTAAGTCTTTTCATTTACAAAAATGCACTATATCTCTTTCAAAAAATAGTCAAGATGGAACAATTGAATCGTTTCACCTTAGCAATTGTAAAACGTGTCTTTTCACCTTTTAACCCTATGAAATAATTTTCCATTACCCATCTATTTCTTAGTATACTCCGGAAATGAAGCTTCTACAAAAATATTAAAAATACAGGCAGATGCGCCTTTACTTGCCGCAAATTGTCAGGCAGTTGCACCTTTTTTTCTTATGATGTCATCATAAGTATATATCGTAACATAATTCATAGTATAAACAGGCTTCCTTTATAAAATAATAAAATGCAAGTAATAAATAAATGAACAGATCGTTAATTTCAAAATTTATTAAATATCTATTATCTATTTATTCATAATCATAATATACATACTACACATTTCCACATCTAAACTTACTATAACTTGTAAATTATCACTTGGCTTTTAATGATTTTAATGAAATCTTAAAACATCAAAATTTACAGAATATAAAGTTTATTCCACGAGAAACGATAATAAAGGTAAATAAGTTAGCTTAGCATCGATTCTTCTTTATGACAACTAGTCGAATTAGCTGAAAAAAATTAAGTAGCAAATTTTCCTTGGGCATTTCCTTCGGAATTCCGAAGGAAAATTTGTAATTGAAAATAAACGAGTTGTTAATAATAATAAACAAAAATTCACCCTCTTTTCCCCAAATACCCATATAAATCGGAAAATATAGATCCTAGGAAAAAAATGATAAGAACCAAAATTTTAGGAAATTGAATTCTTAACAACTTTTGTAATTACCATTTTTTGTGTGAAATTGAAAATAAACGAGGTATTTAATAAATAAACATTGACCCTTAAAATCAAGATGGCGGATGACGCAACGGATTGAGTACCACTCAAAACAAAATTTATACTACCAGTGACCCCCCAACGAATTCCAAAGGAAAATTGCTACTTAATTTTTTTCCGGGTCTAATCTTAATTCGACTGGGCTAAACTCCCACTTGAAACCGGTCATTGCCGACTAAGCAGGGGTTGACAAACTTTGGAGTGCGACCGCCGCGTGGTGGAATAGTGGTTAGGTCGCCTGATCGGTCGCATCGAAAGGTTCAGAATTCGATTCTTGGTCGGTTCACTTTATTTTCGTTGCGGTACAATTAACGGAACTGTAACCATAAATACACCGTTGAACAAGACAATGACTTTAATAAAATTGTTGTTTGCAGTTTGACTAATATTATTACTCTATTTGGAAATATTATTATTCTATTAGCTACCTCATGTAAAACCTTGGATGACATCTTGATTCGGTTATATCTTGGAAACAGCTATTTTTTCATAATTTTAATAGTTGTCCTGGCCCTTAGAATTCTTTATTTACTTTTATTATTGCATAACACGGAATGGAGTATAAATACAACTCGCAAACAAGTCCAATCACTTTAATTTATCAGCCGGATAATGTTTAGAGACGATGCTACCTCATGAAGGAGTTTCTCATGTGTCGTAATCCGCGATGGCCTCTCCCTCTCGACATGTGATTCCAGCTGCCGCTTCCTGAAATTAAAAATAAGAATAAGAATAAATTTATTTTCATAAGTAATTTTCCAAAAAAAAATGCCTAACTAGGCCGAAGCCTGTACCAAGGTAGATTCGACTAGGTCACTTTTTACGTTTTATACTGTGCGCACGCTTATTAAAGTACTATTACTGAGAAAAAGAACAAGTAAAAAAAAAAAAAAAAAGTAAATCTAATAACTCTAATAAATACGTAGTAAAAACTTCAAGAGTTATTTTAATGATATCTAATACCTAATTCATAATCATGTTGAAAAATAAAAAAGTAATAAAAAAAAACAAAATATAACCAGTTAAAATATTATTAAAATAATAATAATAATAAAATACAATATAATTATAATTGATAATCAGTAAATAGAGAAAAATAACATATGTAGAGGTAATAATTTAAAAAACTAAAATAAAATAAAAAGCCAGTAAAAAGAAGTAGTAATTAAAATAGTCAAGTTGCTAGTCAATAAATAATACAGAAAAAAAAGATAGTAATAATCCTAGAAGCAACAAATAAAAAGAGAAGATTTAGTTGTCCGGTTAAATATTACGCTTTTAACCCTTGGAGTAAATGGGTATTTTCATGGATGCATCTGTCTCCTGCAGGATTTTCGGCGACATCGACCTTAAAGTACTATAACTACGAAACTACTACACCAATCATAAAAAGAACAACTGCACAATGGTTGCATTGAAATTTCGAATATAGAATATTGAAATATCATTTTGTAAAACAATTAGATAATTCTGAATAAATATGAGAACGTCATAGAAGTGAAAAAAACGCGCGACCAGATTTGGTCGACTCGTACTCAACGGATAATTGTTTCGCGACCAGATTTGGTTGACTCAAACTCAACGGGTTAATGGAGAATGACGGAGACGAGCACCTCAATCTCATGTCTTCCGAATTCCAACAGTAGTGGAAAAATTTGTTTATTTTTTTTTTTCCATTCCGAATTTATTAAAAATCTTGGGCGCTATGTATGAAAAGTGTCTTTGCGCAAACGTTGTCATTGTTTTGGGACGCAAGTGCTTATGAGTAGTGGTGCTCCTCGTTTGTGTTGACTATATGTTGCAGATATTGTGGGGCATCCTGATCAATCTACTACCAAATCTGCAGGCATTCTCCTTTTTAGTCATCGAGTACTATCATTTGTGCCATCATGGTGCATTTTCAGCCACATTTTGTCATTTTTGGCCACTTTCGTATCTTCCTTACTGATTGTAAGGATTCTCAGATCATTGTGGAGAGTCTCCGTAATGAACCCGGGTGCATCTACTAGTGCATCTACTATTACACAAAGGACTTTTGTCTGGAAACGCTGCAATATTTCTATGTTTAACCCTTCAGGCCTCGGCCCCTCAGCCGATTGACAAGTTGCTGACCCAAAAAAAAAATGTAAAAATTAGTAAAAAAATTGAATTACGACACTGTCTCACCAAAACATTAATTACTGCCAAACCACTGTACCCATAATTAAAATGAAACATATTAACATAATAAAACATAATAAAATAAAACAAATTAAATTAAAATTAAATTTGACGGGGCCGTCACGCTGAATCGTGTTGTGGCCGATATCGGCCAATCGGGGCCTGAGGGGTTAAGTATGAAGCAGTGCCCTAGAGTTGGATTTTGAAAATTGTGAAGTGTATGCGATTGTGAAGCAGAGCCCACACTTGCATTTGAAATTGCATTTGAATTCTGTCGATCGAATGCAATAACAAGACATACACTTACATAAACGGTTACATGCACACATACATACACACACTTCAAATTAGGGCTGGTTGTAAGAGATTATCACGAAGTGGGACACGAAAATGTGCAGGTTCTGCCAAGGGGCAGAGGAAACTCCCCTGCACCTCATGTGCAACTGTGGCCCGCTGATGCGTAAAAGATACACCCACCTGGGTGGGCATTACCTCCAACCTGAGGAGGTAAAACAATCTGGCGCCAAAAGCCTGTTGAGGTTCTTAAATGACACGAGGCTTAGCGCAGAACTATAGTAGGTGGCGAACACAATAGATCAGCAATGGTCGCAGTGTTAACCCCTAGAGCCCCAATTGGCCGATATCGGCCACAACACGATTCAGCGTCACGGCCCCGATTCAGCGTGACGGTTTTAATTTAATTTTAATATAATTTGTTTTATTTTATTGTTTTATTATGTTAATATGTTTTATTTTAATTATGGGTACAGTGGTTTGGCAGTAATTAATGTTTTGGTGAGACAATAATTCAATTTTTTTACTAATTTTTACAAAAATTTTTTGGGACATCAACTTTTCAATCGGCTGAGGGGCCGAGGCCTGAAGGGTTAGAAGGCTTATAAAGACCTTAGAAAAGCCACACACAACAAATAAAATAATAATAAGAGATTGTCGTAACATAATAAACCTGCCCATTGTGAACTTTCACAATAAAGGGTAATAACAATTCCATAGAACCCGATTGGCTTGCTAATAGGCTTGTACAGAAGTAGTTTGTTTTGCAGTGATAACCGGGACTTCCTGCCAATGAGCCAGTACATTCTGCGGGGTTGTTAACTGATTGCGCTTTGTAAATAATTGCTTTCTCCATGTTAGCCGTTTGTTCAGATGAAGACTCAGATATTTTGTTTCATCGGCTTGTGGGATTTGTCTATAATTCAGCAGTATTGGCGGGCATGGTTCTCTCCTATTGGTGAATGTCACGTGGATGGATTTGGCTTCTTTAGTCTTAATTTTCCACATTTTCCTTCAATCTTCAATGCCCTTCGGCTCTTTTGGAGAATTGTAGATGCTACTGTAGCCTATCTATGAATGGCGAGTATAGCAGTGTCAATATCAACTTTGGAGCTGTCATCTGCAATGGGCGGACCCAACACCTCAGGCTGGTATAACGATATAGATCATTCTTTCAGCCATGAGGTGATTTACGCACAGAATTAGGGACAACAAAGCCCACGAACTAGCTCCACCATTGCGTCCGTAAGAAACCAACGCCTTACCTCACGCCCTTACTGTCAGATCTGTCCAGATTTCTCTGACCTCTGTCCTCGGTCGCGGGTTCGAGTTCGCTTGCGCGGCCTCTACCTGACATAAGCAGTTATTCAATTTGACTATTTTGCAGACCGCGACACCCTTGTCCGCCATTGTCACTCAGGATCGGGTGGCCGATGGATCAATTCAAGGGTTGAAGAAGTCACGTCGACAACTACCCTCCGCTGTCATAGGAAACATACGTCTCCAGACGCCCCCTGGTTATTCGCCGGCTGGGTCTTTCTCCGCTTTTACCGCAAGTGCAAATAGTGCTCCAACCGCCCAGTTCCGCCCGAGGTATTCCCCCGAATCCGCTATCTTCTGATACCAACCGCCTCCGACTGCAGGATTACAGCTGTGGCAGAAGCTTACAGCGGCTCTGACAGGAAAAGCCCCTCTTCGAGGAGGCTACCAGATAGGAGTAAAACGCATTGGGCAGGCAAGATGACAGAAAGTTTGGCCAACACCACCTCATCCTCCATCATCATCAATTAATTAATGAATTAATATATAAATATTACCGTATTGTGATCCTTGTGAAAAATGGACAAAGTGGCTAGAATTAGCCATCTCATTTGCTCCCCATGCTCCGCGGCCACGCCTAAAAATTTGTAAACAAATTAAATGCATTTTATAACTGTTAATAGAAAAAGAAGAAAACGACTCTCACAGATGTAAATATAGCTTTAGAAAATGACCAGCATGGTCACACTATGGATGCTTGAACCAAATTACATGTCCGATCGCATCGCATCGCAGAATACCTATTCAAACATATGAAGGGTCATGCTCACCCTAAAGGTTAGAAATGAACATTTCCAGAATTGCTTCCAAAAATGAAAATACCATTGTAGTCAGTGTGTTCGGTCAGGAGGGGATTACTTTCCAGGAGATCTCTTAAAACAGCTCGTATGTACTGCCATTTTGAAATAACAAGCTCAGTCTTAAAACTTTCTAATCACACCTCGTAGGTACATGTAGCACAAAATGGTCTAGGGGGTTCTGAAAAAATTACAAGAATTTTCTACCTCTGTGTACTTAACAGTCAACACCTATTTCACTCACCAAATAATCTTTAGGTACCTACTTAAACAAAATAAACACATCGCCTGGCATCACAGACCTTCCTTAATCAGTAGCTGATGGGAGGTTGCTGTTGGGGGAAGGTGGGAGGGTTGCGGCGGGAAGGGCGAATTAGCGAGCAGCAGGGAGTGGCTATACATACAAAGTACTCAATACTGTGTCATGGTCAAGATTATTAAAAAACTTCACGACTTAAAATAAACCAAAAAACATTTTAAAGGTGTACTTACATATTACGATAGTGAGACGCTTGCTGCGGTACTGAAGATGCAAATCTTCCTCTGTCTGGCACAGGCATACCTCTGGTCCGCATGTTTCTGCCCCTAAAGACAAAATTAAATTTAATGTCAATATTTTAGTTGTAAAAAAAAAATTATACAGTGTATTTATAACACTGTCGCGAATTTTGTTACGCGAATCCATCGACACCTATCGGAATTTTTTTTTTAGGCAAGATGAGCATATTAGCTGCGGGAAAACCCCTACCTAGGAGAAATCCCTTTACAAAAAAAGGAGGTTATGACAGATGGTGTTACTAATATAGAATGCAGGCACGACGAGGTTGACGATGCGGAAAGCAGTGTAAAAAGCAATAGAAAATTGCTCCAATAAAAATTTCCTAGGCAATTAACAATGTTCCTTAAGGAGTAATATGTCTTACCTACTTAACATGTTTAGTATTTGTGGACAAAATAACTGGAAAACCAGGACTACCACATCATAATTGTTTATTTAAGATCAATGACCAAATGGACCGCGTTAAGCAGCGTCTAACCCACAAAAATTAAAAATCGATTTTTTTCTTTTTTTGGATTAAAAAATACCGATTTTATGATCACAAGAAAACATCCAATCCTAAGTGGCCTATTTTAATTAATTTTATTTGCTAACCCACAACCTGAACAATCCAGAGCTATTCTTGTTCAACTGAAAACATTCAAGGGACTTTGGATTTTTGGTCGGCTGCAATTCTTTGCGAGTATGATGAGTATAGATATCTGTTTTAAAATTCAGCAAAGAGAGCATCTAAACTGCTTAATCTTTAAACAGGAACATGTTTACATATTATTCTATTCAGCAAAATCCAAATAAATAATGAAGAAGAACAGTTAAATACAAATTAATTATAATAATTATAAATCAACAATCTACAATTAAAGGGTATAATGGTAATTAAAAGTTCCAATAAATGTTTTACTTAGCTTTGACATCACAATAAAGAATAATAACTATAACCACCATGTCTCACTTTGCTGATTTGCAGGTTGGATGAGGGAGAGGGTGAGAGAGAAAGAGGGGTGGGGGTGAGAGAGAGGTGGAGGGGGGTTGAGAGAGAGAGAGAGAGAGGGGGTGAAAGAGAGGAAGAGGGTGAGAGAGAGAGGTAGGGTGAGAGAGAGGGAGGGGGAGAGAGAGAGGGAGGGGGAGAGAGAGGGGGAGGGTGAGAGGGTGAGAGAGAGAAAGGGTGTGTGAAAGAGAGAGAGGGATAGAGGGATAGTTACCTGGCTGCGACGGCGGCAGCGGTGAGTTTGTTGTACCCGGTGGGTCCGGTGGGCTGCGCGCCGCGGCCCTCCAGCGCCACAAAGTCGTCCACGTGCAGACTGGGCGGGCGGGAAGTGTTGGGCGGCCGCGAGCGGAAGCCGTCCGCCGCGCCCCCGCCCCCGCCGGGCCCCTCCACCCCGCCGCGCGCCGGGGACACTGAAACCGACCAACGCACTTTTACATCCGACCCACTCCATCTATTCCATTACCGGGGTTGTTTTAGATGGACTTAAATTAGATCGTACCGCCGCCGCCGGGAGTCGCTCTGACCGGGTACGCCGGTATACGGCCCCCTATATACCGTATATAGGTCCCCACCTATGCGTGCGTAGAATAGGACTGCCCGGTGAACGGTGGGGATATAAGAATAATCAACTGGCATTAAACGACCTAAATCCGATAAGAAATACGGATCGATTAGGAAGGAGAGCAATGTTATTATTATTATTATTATTATTATTTATTTATATACACTAGCAGCTTTTGCAGCTGGTGCGTGTACTTCACGTGTTGAGTGTACTGTTTGTCTTTGTTTTATTTTATTCCTTACACTTTTTAATTGCCATTTTTACTAAATGTTTGTCTAGTAGATTTTTAAAACCATTCACTGAGATAGCACTTATCACTTCTTGTGGTAGTTTGTTCCAAGAATCCACCACTCGGTTAGTCAAAAAGTACTTTCTTGGGTTGGAACTAAAACTGTTTCGGTTTAGTTTTAAGGAATGTCCACGGAGTTTCTCGTTGGTGTTCATTGTGTACATTGCATTAAGGTTGGCTACATCATAATGACCATTCAGAATCTTAAACGTCTCGATGAGGTCCCCTCTTTGTCTTCTTTGCTCAAGTGTAGTAAGACCCAGTGCATCCAAGCGGTTTTCATAAGGCTTGTTCCTTAGGGATGGAACCATCTTGGTTGCCCGCCTTTGCACTTTCTCCAGCAGTTCAATGTCTTTTATGAAGTAGGGGTTCCACACCTGGTAAGAGTATTCGAGGAGAGGGCGGACATACGTTTTGTAGAGTTTGAGGAACAAATCAGAGTTTATGTAGGAAAAAGCTTTCTTAATCATGTAAAGAAGTGAGTTTGCTCTTTTTACAACTTCTACTATATGCGGTTCCCATTTGAGGTCCTGGGACACAATTACTCCAAGATCTTTCTGTGTGGTAACTGGGTGTACAGGTGTTCCCTCGATCGTGTATTTGTGATGCGGATTCTTGAGACCTATATGCAGTACGGTGCATTTCTCTGCGTTTAGTGTGAGAAGCCAGTCCTTAGTCCATTGCACGATGTGGTCGAGGTTGTCTTGAATCAGTTGACGGCTTATAACAGGATCTCCAAAGAATTTGGTGTCATCAGCAAAAAGCGTAAAGGATGTTTCCATAATCGCTTTGAGGTCTGTCAGGAAAATACCGAACACAACAGGGCCGATCACCGAACCCTGAGGCACGCCACTGAGAACGTCATGGGCTTCAGATAGTTCCTCTCCGACTCGCACCTTGAATTTCCTGTTCGATAGAAAATCTGCAATCCATGACAGTAATTTGCCTCTAAACCCAAAATGTTCCAGTTTGTGGATTAATCGTTTTATTGGGACTCGGTGGAATGCCTTCTCGTAGTCCAAGTAAATTACATCAGTAGAGTTCCGTTCGTCCCACTTACGAGTCCATTGGTCAACACATGTGAGGAGGTTAGTCACAGTTGAGCATCTCGGGACGAAGCCATGTTGCTCCTCGATTGTTATGTTTTCCCGGGCTAGAAAAAGTATTATTTTTTCGGCTACAATTTTTTCCATAGCTTTGCAAACAAGGCTGGTAAGGCTAATCGGGCGATAGTTGGCTGGAGAGAGTTTATCACCTTTTTTGTAAATTGGTGTTACAATTGCCTCTTTCCAGTCGTGTGGAAGTGTCGCGTTTTCAAAGGACAATGTCATTATATGTGCAAGCTGCTCACACAATTCCGCAGAGCACTTCTTTAGGAACATTGCAGGAATTTCGTCAGGTCCCATAGAAGTCGCATCCCTGAACGATGTCAAAACCTTTAGAATTGCATCTGGCTTGAATTCAATCGTTTCAATACAATTTACTATCCTGGGCACCAATATTTGCGGCATAGGATCATCACACTCTCGAACATAAGACTTTTTAAATTGACTAGCGAACACATTGGCGACGGCACGGTGTTCCGTCACTATGTCGCTTGAGTTTTCAGCTCTTAGCGCCGGTGGCACACACACTTTTGACGTCAGTTGTCCGCGGACATACCCATAGAATGCCTTGGGTCCAGTTTCTAAGATATTTTTTTCAAACGATTGCCTAAGTTGACGTATAGATGCCACAATCTTATTGTTAATTTTTCTGTATGCTTGGTAGCTTGTGATGGATTTGTTTAGCCGGTTCTCCTTTTCTTAGTCTTTTTGCTAGTTTGTCAAAAGTCATCGTCTTCCCATCTAGATTCTTCGAGTCCGTATATATATTACTATAGCGTTTTTGTAGTTTTTCATTATTGTATAATATTCCATGTCGAGTTTCATTAGTTAGGTTATTCCACGTATATATCATTATCCCTACCTTCTGCTGTCGCTGCCTATAAAAAGTGTGGTGACTCTCGTTTCAGCGTAGCAGTAGCGTAAATGTAATACCTTTTTTTTTTCTTTATAATCGTTTTTCTCTATAGTAAATCTTTCATCGGTTTACTTTATACAGAAAAACAGATAAATATGCAAAATATGAGCAAGTGATATTGAAAGAAATAAGGTCATAACCAGAAGAAAATCTCGCTCCAAATTTCTCACTTAGAGGACTATCGCCCGATTCCATGCATGTTAGTATTTGCACAATTCCAGTATTTTGGAAAAAGTTATCAAAGTTAATTTTGAATCTCCATAAAACTATCATATTAAAAAGTACACCATTTTATCTGATTTTTATATCCAAAATATGAGTAAAAACATTAACTTTCAGAGACTAATAACTTTAATATAAAACTGATTTTGACAAAAGTATTTCAATAGACATAGATATTTATTTGTAGGGGAGAGGGGGTAAAGTAGGTAGCAGGGCAAAATGGGCTGTGCTCTTAGGTGTGAAAACAATGGCTGCATGGACCGTTCGTTGTGCGGAAATAGGATTTGATGCAACTCATAACATATACGGCTGTTGGACACGGCCAGGCGCTGTATATCTTTTGCATGTCGTTTTTCGTAAAAATTTTCAATTTCTTCGTATAAATTTCTATTCAAACTGTAGTAAAGATACTCAGACTATGAATACCTGCCATGTATAGCCAGTATGTAGAAGTTCATTTGGGGAAAAAAAAATCTTATTAAATATTGCAAATTACATAACTTTAAGCAGCCTATAAAATGCACACCACATTGCCTAATATGCCGACATTCAGGGCAACGCGGAGCAAAAGTTAACTTTCTCATCAATCTGGTAGTCGGTTAAATGAGTCTACTTATTAAAGATAATGCAAGCAATATGATAGCAAAACCATACCAACCTGAAGAATATTTACGTAACACTATCTTGTAACTTTAAGGGCTATCAAAACTTAGATACCCCAATATGCATCCTCACCTTTAGTAAAATGATAAAAAGTATTTTTTTTATTGTTGATTGAAAAATATCAGAGAAATAGTCGAAGTATGATTGAATGCAGTGATGATATTTCATTTACAAAATAGAATATTTAATTTTGTTTAGTTTTAAGCACTAAAGGTGTATTTACCTGGAAGTGTACGCCGAGTAATCAATACAAGTGGCAAAATTCAACATACCGAAAGGCCTTCTATCTCGGAGGTTCGAGGATTGTAGGCGAAATTTAGGATCTTGAGAATCTCCTAAACCTGGAAGAATACCCGCACCAGTTGAAGTTGTGTGAAGCAGATCATTCAACGCGACCAGCAACGACTGGGCCCCGCCACTGCTGGCTAACTCCACGTTTGCAATTTCCATAATGTCACAAGCTACCTGCAAGAAAATGGCAAAACGAACGGTTATGGATAATTGTGATTCTATACCGACAACACTGATTTCGCCCCTCCCAAAAATGGCAGCAGCGGCGCTAAAATACAACCGACAATGGCGTAACGCGAAGGCGTGATGCAGAACCAAAATATTTATTTGAAAAATTCATTTTAGTTAGATTCATAAAAATATATAACAAAAGACCAACATTAACGGGATGTATGTGAAAAATGAGAAAATGAGTCCACGAGTTGTCTCATTAGAAAGAAGATTACCAGTGCTTTCAAATGATTATTTATTTCATAGGCTCACAATGCAAAAACCTGTAATAACGTCATATTATTCAAAGGTTAAAATATGTAAACATAATGTGTCATAAACAGTAAGTAATTATTAAACAATTACATCTACAGAAACGGATTGCTTATGAAATGTCCTACAAGATAACGTAATTTGCAAATATAAATTTAAAATATAACATAAACAAATCCAACATTTTGCAAAGTGCTCCATTTCTATGGCCATCATTGCCGGCCATTGCCCGTCGGTCATTTGCTTTTTTCATATTTTGCAAAAAGGATCTCTCTTGTATTTTTATAAAAAAATCAATGTTACATGAGCTAAATATCAATTAGTAACAGGATGTTACTTTTGTCGTGAAATACGGCTTCCAAAATCGCTGCAGCAAACAGCGCTCACCCACTGGCAAGTACAGCATTCCGGCAACTGATTAAAAATAAAACGGCGGCCTCTAGTGTGTATTTAATGTGGCAGTGTTGGCTGCTCTCATTATCTGTATTTACCCACCCAAAAAAAACTATCATTAAGAGCCCTATCACATATTTTTTCCAGAAAGGCAAGAAAAGTGGATTTTTGGCGTTCTAATTCCAAGAAATGAAGAGATTTCTACAAACTTTAATTACTGAATTACCTGGACCATTTCTTGATGTTGACCATAGCGGCCTTTAATTTTAGATATAACGAATATTATTTACTTATTCAGCCCATTTTCCGAAAGTCGTTATTCGTAAAACGCTCGGAAGGCAAACTTTGAGCTCCTTAATACAGTAATATCACTACAACGAAAACCGTATACTATTTTTTTTTATGTCCGTCATGTATTCTTGATGTACACTACGGCTTTATTTTTTCGTTTTTTGACCACATATCCAAGGTATACATTACTTACAATTACACAAAATTAAAAAAAAAATCTTCCTGTATCATTCTAATTTTCTCAGAAATAAAATAAGATTCTTATATAATACTTATACTATATTAAAGTTCACTCTTTTAGCAATACGACATAATATAAATTATTGTCATTAGAAAGGAGAAAACACTGCAAAAAACAATTAGAAATTGTGTATATATTTGCTTGCGCAAGAGAAGAGCGCTCAGTGCCGCGGTTTTCTCCCAGGGTTGAATAGTTATTTATTTATTTATTTATTTATTTATCCTATCTTTTATAGTTACATCCAAAAAAAAATGCGTTCATTTTTTCAACTCATTTTAAAAGAATACCTACGCTATTTTGTAATAAGGCTCTTAATGGAATAATTCCTTTTAAGTTTCGTCATACAGAAAGAATTGCAACATTTATCGTGTAACATTCAACAATAATAAGTGCAACATTCATCGTGCAAGTCTTTAGATAAGATCAAATACTACTACCTTCCGAAACTTTGAGAAATACTATTAAATCTTTAAAGTGGATCCATTTGGTTTATAAAATTTTGAGAAACTCTTGATCTATATTTGTATTTTAATAATCGGGTTGTGATTGCAGCAATGTTCCAGGCTTTCAAGGTATCTTCATTGTATCTCAGAACTATTTGTAAAAAAAAGGCTTATTTTTAACCAACATCCATGATGCAGCATCCGTGCAGCGCCACTAATGTTAAAGAAATGGTTGATGAATTTCTCATAAATTAATGAATGTATGAATTCTACATAAGCAATTTTAAAAATATGACTCTTACACTGTCACTATCCGCTACATCGTCATCGTTATGAGGTGGTGCTGTCAAATTTGGCATGTTCAGCCAATAGCTCAAACTTAATCTATCATCATGCGTGTCACCCTGCGTGCAAACAGCTCTGTTAGTAAATTGCATTGCGAGTGTTTCTGCAGCTGGTAAGATCTGCTCTTCAACACTCGGATATGGGTTATTATCCTCGGCGCTTGCAGCTTTCTGGACAGCAGTTGCCAGGTACACCGTGTTCGCAATGAGGTCTTCGTCCGCATTCTTTTCCTAAAATTAGAATCATAATTAAATTAATTTTAAAATGTTGTCATTTAAATCCAGCTAGAAACTGTGACCTGTGGGTAGTTATACAGTTCCTAATCTTATTAGATATAAGGACAAGCTCTACACCAAACTCTACAAACCAAACACCGTGGAGTGATATAATTAACCTATAATGCAAACCTACAATGAATCGACTTTTGACATACATAGCTGTGTAGACATTGGGCTCCATTGCGTTTCTTCGTGAACTAATATCGAAATATTTAATTGTTTATTCGTTTATTACTAATCAACATTACAGTAAAACCAATGCATTGAAACGTAATAATAATAAAAATAACAACTTATAATTATACAAATAGAAAGTCACTTATAAAACTCGCTACCATATAAGAATAAATCATTTATTGCCTGCAATTTAAACGAATGAGGGCCTGGCTTTAAAACTATCAAAATCTGGTGCTAAAATATAGTTAATGTGAAAGTTGACAGCGCAGTGCGTTAGAGAGGAATGTAAAATGAACGATCATATATTTTCCTGCACAAAAACTACCTGCCGAAAATAATACCATCTGATTTAATTTGAAAACATTTCGTCTGGTCTTAGATTATGCGGCTTTATGTTCGATTGGTAGATTATGATAGAAAAGTGACAATCATTAATTTCATATTCTGCTCTAACGTATTAGCCTGTCTCGCTCGCATGAACTAATTCCGATTTTAGTTCACGAAGAAATGCAATCGGACCCATTATTTTACACAGCTATGTTAATTTACTATTTATATTTTGATTACAGCAATATGTATAAAGATATACATAAAAGTAAGTAAACCAATTCATGTTTTTACAATTTGTTATTTCTATCATCATTGTACTTTTAAACTTATAATTCAAATTGAATCTTACAATACACTTTAAATTATATATGAATATTTTTATTGAAATTGGTGAAGTATAGTCACAAATCCTAAAATAAAAGAAACATATCCGAGTTACGACCGCAGAAAGTGGAGAAATCAAGAAAACAATGTGCACTCACCAACTCCATCAAATTAAGCACTGGTTTAACCTCTCAAAGACAAAGTAAGTCACATTCCCCAAATGAACCAATTTGCCAATGCAAAGGTCTAGACAAAATTGATTGAATATACAAAATGGATTACTATTTAATAAAAAGTAATAAAATATCCCACTAACCTTTAAAAATTTCTCGAGTGTCAATATCGGATGATCCTCGTTCTTGGTAAATCCAATCAGCTCGCTCACATCGAACCCCGAAATACAGCAAGTCCTCGGAGAAAACTGAAGCACCTCCGGGGTGTCCAGCTCTTCAGGCGGAGACTGCAACAGCCTCAGCAATTCCAGGAGAATGCTCAAACACTCGGCCGAATCCTTATTCACATCGTTTACAACTTTGTTGAAAAGGCGAACGAACACACTCTTATTTTTGTCGAGACAAGTCTTGAAGTAGTAGAACCCGAAATCGTGCTCGGTTACCATGAAGTACGTTCGCAAAATCGATGATATAACAGTCAGCGACATACCTTCACTCGACAGATAATCGAATGTCGAGTTTATGATTTTTAGCAGTGCGTCTTTCGGTGGGAGAGCATTCGCGAGATACACGTCGGAGGTGACTACAAATTCGTCCGTTTTTATTTCAGATTTAACGACGAACGATGGATCCATTTGGGATAGCAACGTTATCTCCGAATCGCATAAACTATTTATGATGCTAGCTGCACATTCTTGCGTTTGGATGTGCGATGTGACATCGCTGTGAGTTTTCATAACTGCGCATAGAATGGGTATAATCAACCAGTAGCGCTCCTCCGATTTCGGAAGGGTCGTTGTCTGTCGTATCAGATGTAACACGGTGCATTTGACGGACGCGTGCGCCATTAAACAAGCCAAGAAAGAGAATAATCTCGCCATTTTATGCGAGCACGGCAGAAACGGTTCTTGCAGAGCGCCATTCTCGTCGCACAATTCTTTTAATATGAGATCAATGACGGCTCGAACGACGGTCTGTGCCATATTCGAAGCGAGATCGGCAATCTGCACGCAGACTCTTTTAAGCATCTGCGTTACAGGTTGATAAGCCGATATACACATTGTCTGAATCATCTCTGTTAAGCTGCTCGATAACGTATGCAGGTGAGCGGACCAAAGCTTTCGATTGTTCATAATCTTCGATATCTCACTCGCATGTAAAGACATTTTTGTCGGGATCGGTAACGGCAGGGGAAGCAACTCTGAAAAAATCAACAATCCAGGAACAAACGTATACGGCGCCGTCAGGATATATTTAATAATTTCTCCGCACATTAGCGTCCACAGCGTTTTAGAAATTGCTTCAGTTTCACTTGCGTCTTCGGATATCGGTTGCGTATACGCCAAAAGCGTATCAATTGCTATATTGCAAGCTTTCTGCGCTGTTCTATATCCGAGCGCGCTGCTCGGATACGCTCGTAATAAACTATACGTTTGCAGTATAATCGGAATCGCCGTTGTATCTTTAAACTGTATATTTCGATACTGAATTACATACGAGAGCATTTTATTTAGTAATTGTAAACAGAGTAGAATAACGTTCGCTAGGTTCAATCCGTATATTGAGACGAATGTATGCGTATGTAAAAATGGTTGGTCGTAGTGATTCGTTAGTTTTTCGAGTATAGATACGAGATGCGTTACGCCGTCATTGCTGAATAATTGTAGGATATTGTATTTGTATTTTAATTCGATGTAGTTCACAGAGGTTTGTTCGGGAAGCGGTGACGGTTCTCTCTCGTACTGTGCGATACTAAAATATGCTAGGATTCGTAAACACGTGACGATCTCGCCTGGAAGCGCAGTCACACGATCTAATGACGCTTTTATAATCTCGACGATATCTCCAATATTATCGCAAGTTAATATATTTGATTTCTCCAATGGTTTTAAATACGGGACGATCTCTTGCAAATAAACCGAAATACTCTGATCAAAATTATCAAATTTCTTTGCGATGTTTAGCATTCGTTTACCGTACTTTGTTAGAAACGATACATCAGATGAGAATTTTAGAGTTGACACAGTCAAATCAACAGCGTAGCTTTTCGCAGGCGTTTTGTACTTGTTCGTACAATCCGATTTGGCGTCTCTTCTCGTGTATGGATCCTTATCGAAAATATCTAGTAAACATTGAATATTATCTGCCATGCTTAGCACACTAGCGACGGCTAATCTCCCAACTGAGTTAAACGTTAGGGAATAAAGCGATTGTAACTTTTCAACCAGATCGAATTCTTGATCCGCGACGTTGGATAAATCGACGATACTATCCACATAATACTTCGCCTGTAGACGATATGCCATTTCAAGCCCAAGCAATTGTATTTCAGTGTAACTGCTCAAGTCCTGAACAAACATAAATGACTCATCGTTAATCGGCTGCATCAAACATTTGAATAAAAGTTCGGATGCCTCAATGTTTCGCGCTAAATATTTCAGCCCTTCGTGTGAATCCAAAATATCATTGAAGATATCGTATATATGGCAGTTGATGAGGTTGTTGTTGTATGTTTCCGGGAAGCTCAAGAGGAAAACGCAGGTTTCGAGGAATTTATGCGTTTGGAAGAAATCAAAGAGAACACCGCGGCTATTGCCTTCCTTGTTGATCTCGAATTGCGCAGACACGGGTAGGAATCGCTTCGGCTGTGATATGTCGAATGCGCCATTTCTGTACACTGACCATAGTTCATCTAACGAATTCACAATCAACGCTATGTTGCTTTCGGGTATTTCGTGATTTTCGATGTAACGATCGCTCTGCAGACTCAAATCCGCGACGGTCTCGCATAAAGTTTTAAGGAGTTCGTACGTATTTAGTTTTTTGAGCAACGAATTCAGAGAGAATTTTATGCGCGACAACGGATTCTTACGCAAGAGCGAAATCAGGATTTGATAACCATTTATCCCATCGAAATGCTCTGTCAAAAAATGTTCGACAGCCTCTTTCGAGGACAGACAAGAATCCAAAGACTTTAAAACCATCAATCGTATACTGAGCGCCATGTAATCCTTTGAATACATATTGATTAGGCAGACGCACAGATCGATATTGTACGATAATAAACGGTTGATGACAACGCCGCTGTTGCGGTGTGCAGTTAGCGCTTCGACGAAACGAATTCCGCATTTCATATGACGAATTTTGTACGTAGGCTGCGTTTGCGCAATAGCGCATTCGAAATCGAGTCCTATACGACAAAACGCAACAATAACTTTCAAAATATCGTTAACGACTTCTCCGCCATTTTTTTCTTCACTAAAAATGCGCACTATCACTTCACTTTCTCCATTCAATTGCATGAGTAGATTGATCAACTGTTCGCATGTATTGACCCATTCTTCCTTAGCAGCAGAATTACTTTCTTTAAACCGTTCCGAAACATCGTCGCGCTGTGAATACGGTTTAATCAAATTGTATATCGAAGAGAGAGTGACGTTCTGAGAGCACAACTCGGAGAAAGGCACCTTCAATATGTTTGACAAATGCAGATAAGTCTTATGAATGGGCTCGTATGAAGTCCAAGTCGATTTGAATGGATTGTAACTTTTTATGATGTCTTCCGCTGAACAGTATTCGTTCGTCTCGAAATCCATTTCGACGAACGCTTCGGCGTCGTCGCAAATATCTTCGTCCGATAAAATCGGCTCGAATTGCTCTGCGTCCATCGAAATATCATCTTGTTGCCGAATCGGCGATTCGATCGATCCGGCTATCTTCTGCGACGGCGACAATTCCACTTTAACCGTTAAGAGACCGGAATGCTGCGATTCGACGTAGTTCGATTTCTGCGAAGATTTATCGGCGGACGGGCTCGGGCTATGTTTATAGCTTTTCAATCGTGTAATTTCTTTGTGAGGCGGGCGGCCGTAATCGTCGGAAGCGATCGAATCGACGGGGCTGAGAGTTTCGCGAACGCGAGGCGCCTCTCCCTCGTGCGGAGTGTGCGGCCTGCGGCCCTCCGCGGGCGGCGTGCGCGGTTTCTTCCGCGGGTCCTCGTTGCCCGGAGAGCGGCCGTCGTAGCTCGAACCCCTGATCCTATCGTAGGGCGAAGGGCGCTTTTCGAAAGCGACGTGCCGCTCGTACGGCGATTGCTTTTCGTACGACGGCGCTCTCCGTTCGTAGGGCGTGCGTTTTTCGTAGGCCTCGTCGCGCGCGTACGGCGCTCGCGCGTAGTCGCGTTTATAAGCGCCTCGATCCCAGTCCTCTTCTCGGTAGCCGGGGCTGCGCGAGGGCGACCGGTATTCCCGGTCCCGGCTGAGCGCGCGATACCTGTCGCGGCTGTGCGAGCGGCTCCGCCTGCGGTCGTCGCGGCTCCTGGCCCGGGGGCGGGAGGATTCGCGGCTCCTCTCGCGGTCGGTGGAGCGGGAGCGGTGTCGCCGCCTGTCGCGCTCTCGCTCAGCCGACCGCCCGGGTCGCTCCGCATCCCTGACGGGGCTGGGCTCGCCGCTCAAATCGCGCCTCGGCTTATCCCAATGGGAAGCCTCCCCCTCGACGACGTGGAGATACGACCTCGGATCCTTCGGCGCGTCCTCATCGTAGAAATCGGCCCTGTACGCTGTATTTTCATACTCCTCATTGTAAGGCGGCTGAACGTAGACTTCTTGCGGCGTCGCCGATACTGCATCGTATGCGGTGACTAATTCCGGATTCCAATCCTGGGTCGTCTGTTGAGAGACCGTCGGTATGGCGCTCGCGGGCGGATCGCGGGGGACCGTCCGCTGGATGCTCTGCTGGGGCGATTCGGTCGGAGTATCGTTCAGGTTTTTCGTCAGGCTACCGTAAACCGCTAGGGTCACCGTAGTGTACCATCCTGGAAAAGTATTTCACTTAGATATAAAATGAACCAAAATAAAATAGGACTAGGTGTAGGGTAAAACGGCTAAGTGTAAGAAAATCTAATGCCTAAATATGCCAAAAATAGAAGAGAAACATGAGTGGCCGGATCTCTTTTAAAAGACATTTAAAATACTGACAGATTGATATAGCTGTGATTCAACCAGAATCTTCCCCCTCAATCAGAATTAAAATCAATAATAATAATATTAAAGTGTTATTTGAAGCAAAGACCTTAAAATCACTGACGTACAAAAGAATATAAAAAAAGTTAAGGTAATGGCCACATAATAAAATTATATATAAACCCTGCAAATGACAATGTCCTCAAATCGATTGAGCTGATTTTCAGGACACACCATCAAGTGCATCAAACATTAGCATTTTCATCCAGCAAACAATGAGTTCATAGGTTCGACTGTAAAATCTAGAGCATCCACAATTTAACTATCGTCGCAGCTAGGGAAAGCAATCTTGGTATACCGAGATCTCGAAATACCAAGATCTTGCTCTAATTTTGCAAGATTAATCTTGCACGGAAAATCACTCACAATCTCGCAAGATTTGCGAGATCGCGCAGCAGCACATTTCATGACCAAATTATATTTTCTTAAAAGAAGAGTATGTCGCTTTATCTGACTTAGAGCTCGTTGTTCAGCCAGTTAAATAGGCAGTTAAGTATTATGTCGGCGAGATTCAGATCTCATAACCACCGAAACCACTTTGCAGTTAATGGTACGAAAGTTAAAATAAATGAAAACACCAATAGCACAGAAGCTGGCTGATTCTATGTACACTCGGATCCTTAAGCGCCGAAAATTTTTGACCAGCAGCATTGTCCTATTTGAGAGAAGATTTTATTTGCGGGGTAATAATAATAATAATAATAAAACGCTTTATTCTACAAAAAGGCGAGCGTATGAAGCAATCACGTGAACAACTCATTGAACCATGGCTAAAATGTTGAAACTCCAACAATGGCTCGAAAAATAAAAGACAAAATAGACATGTATTACGCATAAACAACGAGGAACTCGCCGAAGATCAAGGTCGAATTCCTGGGCAATCTGGTTCTGAAAGTCCTTTGATACCGGAAAACGCCTCGACAAGGAAGAGGAAAAGCTGCAGTTTGTGTTCCTACAATAAAAGGCGCATGACAAAGAACTACTGCAATTGTTGCAGAGTTCCTATTTCGTCCAACTTGCGCCAAAAAATTTAAGTAATTTGATAATTAACATTCATTTGTAGGTTTTGCAATTTAATTAAATATTTAATAACAAAGAAAAAAACTAACTTTCTAAACGATAGTTCTTGATTTAGTCAACGTAAGTATACGTGTCTTATTGATCTCAAGTAAATGTGCCATTTAAGATATGTGATAAATAAGGTAAATAAATATATTTTTTTATAACAATTCTCTTTAATTTATAACCCATTTTTCCTATAAATACAATAATCTTGATTAAACTGTAATAAAATTTGAATAAAAATACAACGATCGTCAAAAAATCGAATGGTTAGTTTATTATAGAAATTCGAGCGTTAGCTATCTAGAGTTAATGACTGAATATTGTTGAGCAAAAATCATATCTACATATCAGTTTCAACAACGTCCGACAATGTCCACAGCCATGACCTCTTATGCGAAATATTTATTTATTTTTAAGCCATTAGCAATTTATAACAACGAAAATACACCGACATGCCCTCTGCTCGGCGAATTTCGCAGCGAACTGTCCCATCAACTAACCTTTCAAGACCAGTCCATCAGTGGGCATCCGTCGCACTTGCTCCAACAGGCATTCCATGCGAATAGTGCCATTTTGACAATACTCCAAGCTGCCGAGGGTCTCAAACGTCGATGCGCCCGGTTTGCTTAAATCGTTTACGAAAAAATCGATGCGAAACTGCGATGGATTGGTAGCTCCCAATCTCACTCCACCCGGGAAATCGGCTTGAACGCGCGCTCCCAATGGTATTATCCTAATTTCCGACACGTACACCGGCTTCGGAAACTGCACGAGGTCTAAATTGAGTTCCTGCGGACATTTATAAGCTTTAGAGGCGTATAAACAAATGAATACTCCAAAAAATATGAAAACACGTTTACCCTACGGACCTCGATGGATTCATGCGAGAAAGTATCGAAAAACAATAAATCCGAAGAATCGGACATTTTCCTACACTTATTAACTATAAAACTAAGTGATTATAACCATTTTACGCTATTTTTTGTTTTATTTCAGCACGAACACCGCGACCGTATTTGACAGATCAAAGCCTATTCAGCTTCAAACCTGAACTCGTTGCTAGTTGGCAATTTGATGTCGAACTGTGCGCTTTTCATATAGAGGTAAGACGTCACAGAAGATCAATGTGACAATTTGCTCTCGTCGAACGCAGCCAAGTTTGTGTAGCTAAGGGTGCGTATAGCAATAGGAAATCGTACTTCAAATTGAAATTAAATTGGTAAATGTATACCCATAAGTCATTCCTTTATAACTTTCGGAAATCTTAAAAACTACTACTACTATTAATACTAAATAAAAACTACTAATAACATTAAATAATGTTTTGAACGATTGTTTTTTTTTTTACATAAAACAAAGTCAATTAAAAAAAACACTACCTAATTCAATTAGGTCGTCTCTCGCCGTCGCCGTCATCTCTATTTTACTTAAATTATACGTTATAACATGAATGTCTCTATATATTGGCACCGATATCTAGTAGGTCGGTGGCGTAGGTCATACATAACGTGACCATTTATTTTGTTTCCGTCAAAGCGGGACGCCTGCAGAATTTTGTAGGAAAAAAAACATTTGTCTTTTACTAATTTTTATTAAAAAATGAAAAACATGATAACAGTATAGTTGTTTTATATTTGTCGGAGGAGCCAATTTGTTTCAAAATATCGGGTCTTGTTTTTAAGTAAGAATGGAGCTGATTACATGATTTATTAATGTTAGTCTTGGTAATCAAAATGGCTTTCAAAACTGCGACACATAACTGTGTTTTTTCGCATATCCATATTTTATTCACTAGAGAAAAAAAACTATTTAGACAGGTGCGTTTCTTCCAGGCTGACATAAAACGTACTCAAAAGTATACGAAAGTTAGTACAGTTGAGATTGTTATCACGGAAGTGTTTGAACAACTCCACCAACGGTCTTCAGCAGCAACATTCTCAGAATTCCAGCTTGTGATTTTGTCATCTTTTGGGCTTCAGTGCCGGATTATCGAATAGGCTAAGTAGGCACCGGCCTATGGGCCCCACGCCTATTAGGGCCCCGCGACGAGTAATCATTACAACCACAATTTTAAAATGATTTCTTATAGACAGGAAAAAAACATTGAATTGAAATGTTTATTAAACGTTTTGGAATATGTTTATTAAACGTTTTGATCTGACTGTATAATAGATCTGACTGATATTTACGATCCGACTACGAATTGCTAATGCGCGTATTTGCTACGCGACATAAGAGTTGTCAGAAATGTTTAACGGCCTACCTTGCCGGTGCCATCGTGTTTTTGCTTATATACACGTCTCTTATAAATATATATTGGCGTCAGAATGTTTGACAGTCCAAAGGGGTCCCGAAAAATGTAAAGGGGGCCCCAAGATTTCGAGGGCCTCAGGGCCTTTACATGGGTTAATCCGGCACTGGTTCAGTTGCTGACCCAACAACGTTGGATCGCTGGTCAGGTCGAAAGATGTGAGGCCTGATCCGACCGCCACAGCTTTATTTGTTATTTTTTTATTCACGGCATCGTATAGAACTTACAGCAAACACGAGTACAATTAAATCATTTTAAAAAATGGCGCGAAAACGCCCTGCTCAACAATATTAGGTTTATGTATCTTAGTTTTCTTTAATTTACGATTTGGGAACTTACATTTACCAGGTTAATATTGATTTCAATTAAATTTATTATAAAATGCGAACATTACACGGGAAATGAGACTAGCTGGGTTTTTTGTCACTTACGACATTCTGACCTTGATCAAAATTAGGAAGGAAACATTCGGTTCTTATGACTTTTAGTTATTTCTGTAGTAGGATACTTCTGTCAAATTTCAGACTTATAACAAGTAAATCTTCCCTGCTAATAAAAACAGCATAAGTAAAACTTTCAGTAAAAAAAAGTTTAATATACTTTCTTAATAAGCGAAAAATGTGATGATTTGATCTAATAATTGTTACGAAATTCGTTTACGATGTTAGGGTGGTATAAGTACGCCAAAATAAGAATTATTTAGCATATTGACTGTCGGCCAGAAGCAGAAAAACCAAATACTCGAAACTGTCATGCATGCGTTTGGGCTTTTTTCTTAGTCGGGCAGAAAGGTTTTTGGGTCAAATTCTAAATGTCCTGAGCCAGTTAAGCTATCTAGAGAAGCCAACATCTGCCAATGGTGAGCATGTCTACACCCCAGGGCAGCAAATATCAGACTGCCGCAGTGTCGGTTTGAATTCGAAAAATTAGACCGTGAGTGGTAAAGCGATCCGAGAGGACGGAGATCAGGGGGCATATTCTTGAAAAATTTAGCACGCTAAAATTGTCTACGGCACATGTACAAAATCAAATGAACCGTAGACAAATCGAGCATGTAAATTTTTTTTAAGAATCCCCACCCTAATCGGGTTTTCAGGTCAGATATTTTTATCTATAATTTAATACAGCACCATTAATTATATAGCGTATTGGATTCATCAACGTTGTACTACAATTTGGAAACCAGGATTTCACTACGAAACGCAACGTGCCGATGACATCGTTCCGAAATTTTATTGATCTTTTATTATTATGTTCAATATAGCGACTTTTGTTGTATAACAGTCAGCGGCGCACTGTAGATGGCGCTCTAAACAAGCCTATACGGTATAAAATAATAATAATATAACAAACGAATTTTGAATTATAGGTCTTATTGTTTTAATAATATTTACTTAAAGACGTAAATTTTTATTTTGATATAGAGGTTTCAATACGTAATAATTACGCAATTAGAAGTCCAGATAGACTAATAGATGGCATTCGATGTCTCCGCATTATTTCTGAGATGTAATCAGCCTGTATAAGAAATACGAAAGATGGCACTAATTATTGAATGTTGTTATTGTAATCATTGGTTAAATTATTGTTTTTTTATGAACAATGTCCTTTATAAAAAAATATAATTCCTGTTATTATGGATGGCCAAATAAATTGTTTAATTTGACCCTCAATACTATCAGCGCCACTTGAATTCCGCCGTTTAAGAAGGGTTGCCAAATCGTATTATGAAGCTGAGCAATCTAATGCCATATATAATCAGATAGCATGTTGTGTACGATCGAACGTTTTAGAATGGGATATGATACGTCACTAGCGATGAGGACGCGTGACGTCACAATAATAATGTTGCCAGGCGTCAACAAACCCTCATGGCCACGACTTATTAGGCAATTGTTAGGGAGTCTTATGGCCAAGCGAGGTAAATGAAACGAAGCGGTTTATTTGTAAAACATTGTTTTTTTTATATAATTAGAGAACCTTAAAATAGTTACATATATACATGTTTACTAATAATAAAAATTACTTTCATCGAATAGGCAAAGAAATATTAATTTACGCAACATTGCAGTGGATAATACAGTCAAACAAAATATTACAAGACGCCGAAACAATCATAGCACCTTACGATAATTCCATTTTCCTTATCTTAAAAAGCAAACATAAAACTCAACAATTTTTAATAATTTTAGTGACTCAAACTGGTAATCATTTATGTGGTTCCGAAAATTTATTTTATTGTCCTGTATTTATAAAAGGACAGTCGATACAAAGAAAATGTCCATTAAACATAGTTTGGTATAGTCTGGATTGCACACTACAATTTCGCAATATGAAGATAAAGGGTGGACATGCTATTTACAAATTAATGTTAGTATGTTGTATTTTAATGCCGGTATCTTTTTCCCTTTATTATAAATAGTTATGGCGTAGTCTATTTTTATCCGGATCACATTATATCGTAAATTCACATTGATATGAAATATTATGAAAGTATAAAAAGTACCAACAAAACAATCACTATACATAAGAAAGAAAGGCGACTTTCGACTTCTAAAAAACGACCTATGGCAAATACGTATTAATAAACGTTGGTTTTATCCCAAACATCACAGCCCACAGACAAATAAACAAACTTGCTCTCCAAATACAAACAAACGGTAACAGATCCCCAAAGTTGCCCGTGGCCAAAATAGCGTAAAAAGCACAATATTTCGTTTAGGGAAACAATGTCCAGATATTAGATAATTTGTATATTTAATCGTTACATAGGGTTAGAGTAATATTAACATAAGGTAAAACATTATTAATTGTTTATATACAATTCGAGCCTTATAGCAGCCCGCAGTCTTTTGTTTTTAAAAAAAAAATATCACGACGCTACGAATTCATTCGAAATGAAGACACTGAGATACACAGAAAATACAAAAAGGTCTCTGCATCGGTAACTATATCTTCGTTAAAGCACAGCGGTCTCAGGAGCGGCAGCCGCGTGGCCGTGACTAAATTCATTGACATCGGGCGGGCGATCAGAGAAAGTGTGTTGCGGGCGACGCGCTCCGTGTTGACTAGCAACGCGCCGCCCCACGTATGTTGGCAAGCTATGTCGTAGTGTGTCGCGCGTCGTCCGAAGAGGCACATTGTTTGCGTGCTATAAAGGCTGTTCACTAATCCGCATATTCAATCACAATAATGAGTTGGGGCCGGGCGAGGTTAGTCTCCGGGATGCTCGGGGCAGGATCTGTTCACCTCAAACCACTTGTCGATGCATCTGGAAATACAAGAAAGATAAACGTTAAACATACTATTGTGCACTTCTGAAAGGGTGTAACAGTATCATCAATAACACATTCAAGACCGATTGCACACCGTGTGTGCAAATGCATTTTCGAGCCAAAAATACCATGTGAAATGATATTGAATTGCAATCAGTCAGCATGGAAAAAGCAGCCGCCAGGACAAGACTGGTTTAAAACAAAAAATATCTATGAAGTGTGTAAAAATACAATTTGATGTTGGTTTCAATTTAGCCCCTAAAATGACTGACCCAAAGCTAGGACCACATGGTAAGAATAGGAAAGTGCAAAGAAAGATTTGTCCACAATGCTCCAAAGACGGTAAATAAAGACGTACTAATTACTCTTGCTCTGCTTGTGTCGGTAACCCTGGATTATGTTTGGGAGATCGTTTCAAGCTTTATCATTATGCACAACAAAAGTAAATATCGTCCTTCCAGGAAATTTTCTTATCTTGTACTGCTTCTTAGCCGTTATAACCTACGCAGTGGCGGCAGCGGTTTGCGGCCTACCCGCAAAACAACGGACTGACAGCTCTTCAGTCTACCCTAGACAAGGGCGGCTGCAACGTCACCGAAACGTCGGGTCCTACAAATTTCACGCGGTAAATTCGTTTTCTATCCTATTTATAATATTCTGGTGATGTTCTCCAAAAATATGTGCTGTATTGAATGGGTTTAATAATTTAGATGTCTATCTATAAAAGGGTGTAAGATACCATTTTTCCCATATGTGGTAAATTTGCAGTTTTGTAGAAACAATGAGGTTCTCGATATTATTTCCTTCCTAATACGAATGATCTGTCTTATATTGTCTTTTTTATTGTTCAAATTTTTAAATGGAACCAAAAGAAGATCTAGCTTATTTTTTAGTAATGTCAGGGTGGCTAATTTTGCCAATCGGGTAAGTTCGACTGTAAGCTATTATCAAAGAGCTATTATCGATTGGATTATGATGCTTCATTTATTTCGTGTTTTCGTTTTGTCCCTTCCAAGTGTAAAGATTCTGGAAAAGGCTGATTGATATCTTTGGAATTAAAACCATGTATTCTAAAGGGTGTCATAAGAAAAAATGATCAATGTCATTTTTTTTATGAGATACTAATGCCATCTTGTGGCTTGTTGCCAAACGAATCTAATGAAATGATTTTGGAAAAAAAGATCATTGTCTGCCTTTAAATGAAGGTAGAAGAAAACGTGTGGGGAAAGACTGATCAAGGTTCACGCGGTGACGGTGAACCTATATCAGTTTTTCCCATCAGGTCCAGAGGTGGAATACCTTGATTGATGCTGAGGAGGAACTGTGATGGAAAATACTGATTAAACAAATGACTTTTCTTCATTTTTGCTTTTTCTCTGAGGTATGGTTAAAGTAAAATGAATTTTGTTTTTAGAAACTCAAATGTTCTCATTATTGATCAGTTATCAACGTGATCGTACAGATATACATTGTAACTAGTATTATAAGCAATAAAGAAATGAACACAACCCATACGATCATTCTAGACGAATGTCCAACTAGACCGAACAGCCTGTACTAATGCCATCTTGTGGCTTGTTGCCAAACGAATCTACGCATGAAATGATTTTGGAAAAAAAGATCATTGTCTGCCTTTAAATGAAGGTAGAAGAAAACGTGTGGGGAAAGACTGATCAAGGTTCACGCGGTGACGGTGAACCTATATCAGTTTTTCCCATCAGGTCCAGAGGTGGAATACCTTGATTGATGCTGAGGAGGAACTGTGATGGAAAATACTGATTAAACAAATGACTTTTCTTCATTTTTGCTTTTTCTCTGAGGTATGGTTAAAGTAAAATGAATTTTGTTTTTAGAAACTCAAATGTTCTCATTATTGATCAGTTATCAACGTGATCGTACAGATATACATTGTAACTAGTATTATAAGCAATAAAGAAATGAACACAACCCATACGATCATTCTAGACGAATGTCCAACTAGACCGAACAGCCTGTATCTGGGCATAAGAAATACACTGCTCTTGTTTTTTGAGCAGTACTAAATAACGTTATTTAACAGCTAAGCTACTTTCAATATTAATACTAAAATAATGATTTAAAATATTACACATTTTAATATAATATACAACGTATAAAAAGGTTTGTAATATAAGCAATAGGTATAAGTATATACCTATGTACACACATACACACACATATACATTTATATATACATATACAAAGGTTACTAGGAAAGTTTTGCAATGTAATGCAACAATGCATCGCAGGTAGCTGCCTGTTGCTGCATATTGAGACATATTCATACGTGCATAGTAACAGCAGTCGTATAGTAGTCAGGTCGATTGGCTCAGTAATTCATTAGCAGTGATAGTGTAAAGTGCTTGCGATGGCATCGTGGTCACGAAATGAAAACATAGTAGTTTTGCGTTATAATTTCGTGCGTGGTTTAAATATAGACCAGTGCTTAGAAGAAATGACTCTTGCACTAGGTTATGTTTGTCCACCTCGTACAACGATATACAGATGGTAAATAGCCAGGTAGGTTACGAACATCAGTTAGGGAGAAAAACGTTATTACTGTGACATAAATGCTTGACGAGGACGGGCGAGTAACCTACCAACAGATAGAGAATTCTTTATTTAGGCCTAAATGCACTAGCCATTCGTTCGATTGTGCATGATCATTTGCACATAAAGAAAATTTGTTCTCACTGAGTGCCGCATCGACCGACTGAAGAGCAGATGACATGACGTGTAACTTGGTGCCGGGAGATGCTAAAAGAGTTTGATAAGGGACGATCTCGGTATGTGAACAATTTCATGACAGGTGACGAGACTTGGCTATACCTATTGCACCTTTCGGTAAAAGAGGCATGTCATAAGTCTCAAATACCATAAATATCTGGATGGTGACAAGGTGAAATAATATCCAAGTCCTCTCCTCCACCTGAAACGTCTTACATATCTACAAAATTTGAAAATTGACTTTTTGCAGCGAATCACCCCATCTTGAATAGCTCTACAACATACTGAAAAGGTGTAACAGTATCATCCTTAATTAATTAATGGCAATTTATAAAAAGGCGTAAAATACCATTTTTTAAATGTTCGATATTACTAATGTGTTGAAAGGTCTGTAAAATTGTCTAAATATAAATGTCTCCTGTAAAATTGCAGTTTTGTAGATACGACCTTTTAGTTTAAGGTCCTTGGTACATAACATATACGGTGTTCGGTGGCAGAATTAGGAAATCACGTTTAAAAAATAAAAAACTGCAAGGGATAAATTTATTTCAATTAAAAAGAAAAGGATCCGATTCAATGTTTTGCCTTGTTCTCGACGTCTGGCAGGCTGTGGGTTGTTTGCTGCTGAACTTGTTGCCGAAAACCTTCTCCCCATAATTGAATCAAATCTTCACTTGGGCTTCATGTATACGTCGAATATTATAATGCGAAAAATATTTTCGACAAGCAGTTGTCCACGAATCATTGGCTTTGAAATACGCTTCGATTGCGAATGCACGCTTTTTTCCCGTCCACTGCGAGATTGTGACTAAAAAACCACGACAAATCACAAAGCTAACGCCGCTTCCTCCCCGCTCCTTCGCTTAGCGGGTATAGAGAAATTTGAAATGAAAATCCCAATTCTGCCACCGGACACCCTGTATAATTTCTATCCTAATACGAATGATATGACTTATATACAAATGATATGACAATATGTTTCTATGGCTTCAAAGGGGGGAGTGAATGGGTGGTAAGGTGGACGCTCATCACAGTCGGTCCCTAGTCTGGAGTCCACCGCTCACCACTCAGAAGTGTAATAATAGTATTATGTATTGTATTGTTGTATTATGTATATGTTAATATTGATTATTTATTATTTGGAAGACTGTATTTTGGGTTGGATGAAATTACGATTTATGTTCTATTAAAACCTACAACTGAAGTAGATATTCTAGAACTAAAAAAAAAACCATGAAAGGTGTAAGAAAAAGAACTGAAGAAAAGAAAAGAAGAAGCTGATTTACCCTTTGTGATAGATGCATAGACAAGGCAGCCTGGCGATTGTGTCCCCACAGGATAAATCCTCCAAGCAAATAACACATTCTCCCTTTGCATCAGTCAAAACGTCCTCTGGAAACAAAATACAGAACAACATTTAAGAATGGTGGTTTATTTCAACTCACAGCTATAAAAACCAAGATAAGGAAATAACATTCCAAGTCATTTTGTTTTTCAAGAAAAAAACCTATACAATACAAAATTAATACACTGGCCAAATGTCATGAACGTAATTTTCCTTGAACTCAATTTAAATCAATAAAAAGGTTCTGTAATTTTGCTATTTATAATTCAATTTCAAAAATGGTTTTTTACAATAACCTATTTTGTCATCGGTATATTATTGTTGGCGTCGTTTTAAAGACAAAAAATGTACATTCAAAAAAGTAGTCGTTTTTTTGTAAAATACACCGTTTTAATAAGTATTTTGGCATTATTTTTAAACAAAAAATGTACATTAAAACAAAAGCAGAGTTTTTGTAAATTATTCTTAAAATTGAAAATTTACGTGCATGATTATGACACCTCTTTATTAAGAATTTAGCGCCATTTAAAAAAATGTACATTCGAAAGAAGTAATTTTTTGTAAATTATTCTTAAAATAAACATTGGATCATCTTTTCATTAAATATTTAATTACCTTTCGAATGATATAATTATAAGGATATGGGAGTAATTGTTATTGAGAAAATCTACAAAATCATCATCACTGCTTACTCCACTTGTTTAGAACGACAGCCAGTTTTTTCCCACTCAAGAGAGAAGATTCAAATTGCGGTGACACTAATTATAGCTATAAAACTGCCTACTCCAATGAAAATCCATCAGTAACAACTCTCCATACAAATGCAGAAAACTGTTTGCAACATCGTTATTCAGTATTCTCCGGATATTTTAAAACATGTACGTATGTTCGTTTGAAGGATATCTAGGCTCATTGGAATACGAAAATTTAAATTTTTTGAAAAAAATAGAGATACCCTACACTCAAGAGAAATGAGATACACCAACATAAACGTATGAATAACTCGGAAACTAAGAGTGCGGGGAATGTTCACTAATTTTTATTTTTAGCTCTCCGTATTGTCTTTTAAATATAACAAAATCGCGTGAAAAAATTATTTCGATACGTCAATTAGTTTTCGAGATATGGAATTTTAAATATAGATAGATGCGCAACGCTAGTTTTCTCCGCCGGCGCTCGCTGCGTGTGACGTCATAGTTCAACACTCGCTCATCCGTCGCGCGCCACCGTACGTACGGTTTACAAGGTTTCATTAGAAGATTACACTAATATCTTTTGAAATGTATATTCCAAATAGTAGGAAGTCGTGTTTTGTGCCAAAATGTAAAACCACAACCACCAATGAATCTAAAAATCGAGATATTGTAGCCTCTTTTACTTGAAGACATCGTGATTCCATCATTTCTATTTTACAAAATGTTTAAAATCCAGACTTTGTTTTTTAAATGATTAATTAGGTATAGACACCTATTCCACTTCTTTTTTTCACATACATACTGTGCAAGCGAGCACTATGTTTGAAGCTATGTCTAATAACGCGAGCGCGTGCGATCGGAGTGTTAGAAAATGACGTCACACAGTAGCCGGACGCCCCCGAGCGCCGGATTCGATATTTACGGGAGTTTTAAATGTGTGCAAAACAAAAACTACTTGGTATTTTTGGATGAAATAAAAACTAATGTATTTGTTGTATACATATAAGCTCTAATATGACGAAGTTTGAATCGAATTTGCAGACCCAGTAACATTCTCCAATATCATATTAATAAAAGAATTATATATATTCTTACCATATTTTTTTGGTGAGAAAATAGAAACAAAAAAAAAACGGTTAATTCGTGGTTCGATTTTCAAAACATCATTTATATTGTTTTAGCGTTTTTTGATCAAATTAAAGCAACTAATGAGTTTTATTAATTTTACTTTAGCGGTATTAAATTGCATATAAAATACTTTTTTTTTAAAATAAGATAGATTTCTTAGTTTCCGAGATATTTAAGGTTATGTTAGTGACCCGGACTCACTGCTCACAAGTGTATTTGAAATTCTAATTAAAACATTTTTTTTCATACACCGTGAGTTATTAGTTACTGGCATCGTTTAGGGGAGTAAATCAGTAAGATCAAATAGGTAACTTTTGATTAAAAAAATGTGTGAAGAACGAAAAAAAATGGTTTTGAAATATATATTTTTTTAATTAAAAAAAACTCTTTTTTTTCAATAGAAAAACTTACAAATTAAACAAAAAAAACTTTTTTTTTTAATTTTTAATTTTTCTTTTTATTTTAATTCAAAAGTTGCTAACTTGCTCGTACTGATTCACTCCCTTCAAGGATGCCAATAACTAAAAACTCATCCTGTAGTTATTTTAGCTTTGCTTCCACTAGCTCTTTCATGAACATTATCTCGCTAAAGTCGCGTTTCAGAGTCGTGTTTCGGTTCCGATACCATTCCCAGTCCAACGTTGAGTACCCGTTGATTTCGTCGCTACTATGCCGAAATCAGGTACCACTTCATAATAAAAACAAACAAAATAATCATAATAAAGGGGCAATCATATTAACGGACGCGTCCGCAAGCCGCGGCTTATGGTCGCGACTGAACAGTATACACAGTCGTTTGGGACGCGGCTTGCCAGATCTCTATCGGACGTCCGATGCCTCAAGGTGATGTCTGCGACTGACGTCCGATAATGTGCACGGCTCAATAGAAATTCATTACACAGATAACCTTTCAGTCGCATCCATAAGACGCGGCTTACGGACGCGTCCGATAATAGGATTGCCCGTTCAGAAGCGCGTTCATAAATAAAACGCAATGATGCGATATTCAAATGCGTAATTTAATGCGAAATCCAAATGTGTAAGGACCCCCTAGTTCACGGCGAAGAAAACGTGAGTGGACAAGAGGGCTAAGGCTTCTTGTCGCCGTACAACAAAACGTGACCTCTTGTCCACTGCACGGTTTCCTCGCCATTTTGGGCCATAAATTTTACCCTGTCTTAAAAATAACCTAAATCCGGGGGCTATCTACACTAAATGCCGATTAATTGTTATTATTACGAAATTTCCGCACGAATTCCGAAAAAATATCAATGAACAACTCGAAATACATACCATTATATGAAAGCCTAGGTTTGGTGAGACACATAACCAGATGACATTCAATGTCATCGGGCATGACGAATTTGCTGCACACCGGACATTTTATTCCTGAAAAAAAAAGAGAAAATATCGTTAAGTATTTGTCCATCAAATTCAATAAATATTTAATGATGTGGACAGACAAGTGTTAATAAAGGAGAACGGCCTTGAGCGCAAAGTAACGAAGTTTTAATATATGTCGATAGGTAGATACCTAATAATGTGAATAATAAATGAAAGTGATACACACACATGTATATTTCCGGAATGCACTCAATCGGACCTTTTATTTGACACTAAACACGATACATTTATGTTAATTTATTGACATTTGGACATTTAGACAACTAGTTACTTGATATTTGGACAGTTAATGTACCCTATGACACTCGGGATGACATAAAGATTTTAACAATACCACACACTTCTAAATCGGTTCAGGCGTTTATAAGTTAAGATGGAATAAATAAACGGAAAACATACATATGTAGATGAACCTGAACACATTACACTCCTTTGTTGTTCAGTCGTGTAACAAATGGATACGTTCGCAATAGTTTTTTTTCTCTCATAATGTTTGTTTGCTAATATGTATGGATGTTTGCTAATCTATATCTGACTTGTATATAATTATATTAATAAAATTAATATAAATATGAATAATATTTCAGTATGCGAGAATCGAAATATTTGAGCTTCAACGATAACTATGCTTATTATTATAAGCATATAAGTCAATGGCATGGTTTTCGACGTCTTTTATGGTGATTGCGTGTTGGGTAAGAGAATGTTAACATTAGACCAGCGGCCGTGAACTGCGAAACATTCGAGTCCGGTCGACAACCTATGGGTAGGAACACTTTGGAGTTGTCAACTAGTACGGGCGAAAACCGTCGCCCCAGGATGGTAAGGTACATATAACGATATCAGATCATACTCTCAACCGTGGGTTGAACGTAGAGACTTAGGGACGACACAGTCCACCGTCTAATTACATTAACATGCCCGTGAGAGTCCAACACCTTACCGCGAGCCGTGACAGGGAAGAAACAGTCCTTTCCAGGTTCGACCCTCTTCGAGAAGACTACTGGGTAGGAGTTAAACCATGAGTTGAGCCGATCCAAGATAACAAGCGGGTCATAATGGTACAAGCTGCACGGAGCAGTTATAATCTGCGCAGAAACAGCAGCAGTTTGCCTCCTACCCGCAGAGCAACGGATGACGATTGACAGCACTTTAGTCTACCCTGGACAACGGCGGTTGCAACATCGCCGAAGCGACGGGTGCTACAATCTTACGGTAAATTCGCTTTTATCTTATTTATAATGTCGAACAACTGGCACGGCCCGGTGGCATATTGGTTAGGTCGCTTGATCTTACATTGAAAGGTCCCGGGTTCGATTCCCGAATTGCTGGACACCATTTTCCGTTGGGATAAAATTAACGGAATTGCATTTTCAATTCTGTCGATCGAATGCAATAACAAAACACACACTTACACACATGTTACACGCACACATACCTACATTTCACCATTTATTGAATGTTATTTTTCCAGCACACTACAGTTACAGTTACATCACACTACACTACACTACAGTTACATCAAACTACACTCAAATTACAGTGTTTATTATTATTACTTAAATTTTAATATTATTTGATATCTAGCATATTTTTAAAATTAAGTTGTCTAAAGTACGCACAAGCCACTGTCTACTTGGTACGCTTGCCTTAGTACGGGCCTAGGCCTATAATTATAGTTAGGCGGCGTTGATTTGAAAAAAATGTGGTCTGCGGTGCTTTCTATTTTGCTATTATTTACATTTAAGCCTCTAATGTTAAACTTACAATGTACTGCCGTGAAAAATGTGCATTTCTTAAATAAATAAATAAGTAAATAAATAAATAAATAAAAAACATGTCATAGTAGGGTTGGTTGTAAGAGATTGTCATATGACAATAAACCCGCATGTTGTGAAATTTCACAATGAAGAGTACAAAGAAACAACTGCGATAGTCTTCGATTTCATATCAAGCAACAAGTTGTTTTGTGTCGGTTACTCATTTGCGTGTCGGTTACTCGTCAATCAGCCCTCGTATGCGTTAAGACGTTTAGAGTGCGCTCTAAAAATGTAGAGACAAGGATCAAAGCATGGATCGATTGGCGGACGACAAAGTTAAATATTTGCAGCGACCTGGCGGCGTAGACGGAATGCGGTCAAAGCAAACACGCCAACTGTCAACTTAATAAAGTGGAGGGCGACCTTTAGAGGCTCCGTGAGACACCAAAAAATCAATAGGAGCGCCCGATCGGGTCGAAGACTAATGGACACGGAGTGCCTTAATGAGACCCGACAACGAGGCAATGGGCAAAGAACATAAACGTCAATCGGGCTTCACAAAATAATCGACAACTCGGTGTTCAATTTTCTAAGGGGTGCGAAAACAAGGTAGCTTGTTGTCTTATCTTTACTGTTCAATACGAAGGGTTATGGGGAAAAACGATCAATGTCAAGTTTATTTTTTAAGATGAGATGCTTTTTAATGAGGTATAATCTTTTTACCTCATTAAAAAGTAATTTCATTAAAAGCTTTTTAATTCAATAGAATAATGTTTTTACAAACTCAACGATTTACAGACAAGATATATTTTTTCTCACTCAATAAAACCATGGTTAAAAGGTCACATTTTAGGTTACTATTTTTTTTATGTATTTACCAAAACATTTAAAAAGTTGACATTGATCGTCTTCCCTCGTAACCGAAGGACTACGCCCTATGACACCTGGAATGACATAACGATGCTAACGATACCACAAACATTTATAATGGTTAAAGCGTTTATAATGATGGAATAAAGAAAGGGAAAACATAAATATTATTACACTCCTTTTTGTTGGGCAGTCGTGATGATTTTACAGAAAAAACTGAAATATTTTACAGAAAAAAATGAACTATTTTACAGAAAAACTGGGTTTCGTCATTAACACGTAATGTTTTTCTTTCTAATAAAATTACGTAATTTTATAATTTTCCAAAATGTTACAACGGAATAAATTCGTAAGAACCAAATACGGTCACTAAAACATTAATAATATTTTGCGGAGTGTAATAATGAAACATTTTGTATAATTTAGTTTGCTAAATTAATATTTCAAAAACTTCTATTCGTTACTGGCCCTACAGGTTTTATTTCTGGCGGACGCGAAGAAAAAGAACGAAAAAAAAATTGACAAATGATGACTGTCAAAACAACCGACAGGTAACACGGTGAATTATATCGAAGATGCTGCTTTCTCCTTATATGAGAGTAAGGGCTCGTCGCATGTACCCTATGACGCTCGGGATGGCATTGCGGTTCTAACATTACCACACACTTCAAAATAGGTTCAAGCATTTAGAAGTTATGGTAGAATAAAGAAACGGAAAACATACATACATGAACCCTAAACACATTACACTCCTTTTTTGTAATAATTTGATAATTGCGTGCTAGGCCTTCCCCTATTCGTATATATCCATCTCAAAAACGGTGACACCCACCCTGCCGGACACTGAGTAAAACGTAAATACAGAGTCCATTTTTGTGAGTGATATATGAGATTTATTGCCCAAGTTGGCGATTTGACAAAATGTTACCAATCTCACGTTTAACGGGTCCGTCACACTGGGCTTACGTACGCAACGAACGAACGCACCGCATCATGACATCTGGCCCTTAAATTTAGATGGAAGCAGACATACTTATCCTACGCAATGTTGCGTGTGTCTGCTTTCATTCAAATACAAGGACCAGATTATTGGTCCTAGGGCCAGATGTCATAATGCGTTTCGTACGTTGCGTACGTCCGACCAGTGTGCCAGACCCCTACTACCTCGAGGAACGTGAACATTTTCCTTCCTATTTACCCAGCGTATGGCGATGAATAATAGGTGTATTGTACTACAGAGCAGGAACAGGGGTGAACAGCAGAACAAAATCTGCTACGATTATACCATAATCATTTCCCAAGCGTGATACGAGTACGTATTAATTCAGGCTAATTTGCTTACTGAATATTTTACTAAGTCTGAAGTATTGGAATTCAAGTGAAACGTGTGTCTATTTTGGTCGTGACGCATCGATCGGTCTCTTCTGCTATCATTTCGTCTGTGTATGAAGAAAGCATGTAGTAGTGGTTTAAGATGGACAAATTAGTCCTTGATTGTAGGCAGCTTTTTCTAAAAACTTCTCTTTTAAGGCTATTTTTGGACAATAACTCAAAGTTAGGAATAATTCAGAACCGAAGACCAACTAGACAAGATATAGAAAATAGCTTAATAATACCCAGAATGAAAACATCATTTGGACAAAGACATTACTCTTTCATTGCGCCGAGATTTTACAATCTGATCAATATGGAAATAAAAATGAATTTGACATTTAGGGAATTCAAAAATAAATTAAAGAAATGGTTATCGAATCATGACAGACTAAACATACATCAAATGTTAGAAATAATAGTTTAATAAAACTTAAGGTGTACACATTATTAACATATTTTTAAACATGTATGTTGAGTATATTTTAACATTGAACTAACTACCAAAGGGATCATTGCAATCCTATTTTATTTAAATTGTTTCGATAGAAAATAGATATCGTAATTCTAAGGAGAAAATGTTTAGTAAACTTTTTGATCCGATTAATTGTATAATTGTTATAAATTACCGACAGTTGGTCGCTGCCAGCATGTGCGATCGTATTTTGTTTATATGCGCGTCTTTGCTACGCGACATAAGCGTCGTCAGAAATGTTTAACGGCCCACATTGCCGGTACGATCGTGATTTGTTTATATACACTTTGCTATGAGATAGCGTTATGCGCATTTAGAGCAGTTGATTTTGCCGATGCGTTCGTCTTTTCTACAACATTATTTAGTACCATTCTGTGGCGTATTTTCTCCGCTTTTTATAGACGGAGCGCAGAATGTGGCGGGGGGGGGGGGGGGAGACCTAAGCAAAGAGGCCCCCAAGATTTCGACGGCCTAAGCTCCTGTACATGGATTAATCCGGCACTGGTCCGTGTGAATATATCGCTGCATACAGAGTGATTTGTTTACAAAACGTTTTTAAGACATTTGGCAATTTTTCGATGGCGGTCTTGAAAGAGCAACCTACGAACAATAAATTGTGTTTTCTGGAGTAAACGGTTTCAACGCTTCGGAAAACTTATGGGGAAGATGCTATGAGCCAGGTATAGGTTTATGAGCGCCACGTTTGGGACCCCTATCGACCGCCATCAGAGAGGTCGCCCACGTTGACATTGTTCGTCAGGGCACTACAATGATTCAACACTATTACCTGGAAGTTATGAAACGATTGCGAGAGGCAGTGAGGAAAAAACTACCTAATTTATGGCGATCAGGCGACCGGCTGATTCACCACGACAACGCACACAGCATCGAAAATCAAATAGTTTCTTACCCCCCTCTCCCACCCTATTCACCCGACTTTGCCTCCCTGAAATTTTTCTTATTCCTAAAAATAAAGATAAGCCTGAAAGGAAACGTTGACATCAATTAGGAATTTCCGTATAAAGGCAAATGTATTTAACATTTTACTATATAATGTAGGTATACTATAAACTAAATGAGCGATAATTGGTCCAGTGCAGTTGAGCCATCATGACCCATGTACCAGGGTCGGACGAACTCACAGGTCAACTCCCATCCGGCAGCCTCCGGGTAGGACTCTGTACCTGCGGACCAATTTCCCTGGGAAATGTACTTCGGGCGCTACTGAACGGTTTGCGCACCGTGCGGCGTCAGCCAATCGATTGTGCATTCCGACAGATAGCCGGGGGCGTCTGGAAACGGCTTTGTTTCCTATAAAACGACTAATCGGCTACCCGATACCGGTTGAAAGCCGGGCAAAGGATGCCGTGGTCCGCGATACATTCGGTAAACACCGAATCACCGGGGAAAAAAGCTACGTAGGGGAAAGAATCGCGCAAGCGACCTCGACCCCGTAACCAGTCAGGAGGCCGGAGACATCTGGCTGTAACTGGAAGTAAGAGCGCCAATTTCGGCCCGCTGTGTGCAGACCCTCGTCTTACGGGCGAGTGGCGTAACTAGACAGTGGGCCGTTTCGTACCAAGTCTTCTACGCTCACCTCACGGGAGAAAGAACGATCAAATATCGTTAAAACTTCCTGAGGTGACGGGCGAAATGCTCAAAACGTGTCAGTCAAGAAACCGGCCGAATCGTACGGGTAAATTGACGGACACGGTCTCCATACATTTTTAGCCGTTGGGGGTCAGACACAACGTTAACCCTGTAGTGTCACGTATTCAATTTGCGCTTTGATTTGGGGGCGCCCCGCGCCCGGCCACCCGTGGCTGCCAGGCACTAATTAGACTACGTTGGAAGGCTAGTCGGGCTCTTGCGCTACGCTTTGAAAGCCTCGTCTAGTTTAGTAAATTAAGGATTAAATGTGATTTGCCGCAATCTCAGCAGCACCTTGTATAGCTGCGCGACAGAACATAGGCTGCAGTAGCGACACAAATATGCAGTATTTGCCGATTATTGTTTATTTATTTGCTTTTATTTGCAGCTATAAAATCGACTAAATTGAACAAATACAGAAAAGGTAGGTACATATCAACAAAATTCCTTAAATAGTATATTTCTAACAACAAAGACCTCACGACGAGTCTGCAAACGTTGCAAATCTTCAGATCAACTGTCCTGATTTCCAGGACATATCCTTCAAGTTCTTGGCCGACAACTAGAGTTGTCGACTACAGCGGGCGAGCCCGTCACCTCAGGAAGCTTTAACGATTAGTCGTTCTATCTCCCTGGAGTGAGCGCAGAAGACTTAGGACAAAAACAGTCCACCGTCTAGCTCCGCCACAAACCCGTAAGAGGCCAACCCCTTAACCGCGAGATAGCCAGGAGTGTTACCCAGCGGGCGTACACTCACGCTCTTACTTCCAATTGCGACCAGATTACTCCAGTCTCTCGATTGGTTACGAGTTCGAGGTCGCTTGCGCGGTCCTCTCCCTTAGGAAGCGGTGAAACGGTGTATACCGAATCGATCGCGGACCACGGCATCCTTTGCCCGGCTGTTCACCCAGGATCGGGTAGCCGATGGTCGTTTCAAGAGCAGTCGCCGTAAGGTCCGCAACCACCCCAGCTCTATAGGAAACAGTACTGCTTCCAGACTCCCCCGACTGTTAGTCAGAGTGCGCAATCGATTGGCTTATGACGCACAATGCGCAGACCGTCCAGGAGCGCCGAAGGTTGATTCCCAGGGTAAACTAACCATAAGGCCAGAGTCCTACCCAGGTTCGCACTTCATGCGTGGAGGCCGTCGGATAGGTGTTGACCCGTGAGTGTGACCAACCCTGAACAGAATGGGTCTTCGTGGAAAACTCAAGGGCCATTAACTCCCAGTTCTTGGCCGACAAACATAAGCATTTGCTCATGTTTAATGTTAAAGCAACTTAAATCAAGTTGACCGTAATGTCGCCCCCGGCCGTTTCCATACAGCCGCCGAATAGTAAGGAGCCAAACCCCTCCTCCATTTAGAATTTGTTAATATAAACTTAGGGATAATGGCAAGATGCTCACGTGCTCCAGTGGAGTGAGTGTGTGTTGAAGCCATTACGCAATCAGATCGATTATATAATTATAGCTATTATTGCCCAGTCAAATTAGGTTTTAAGAGGAAGATTTCAGCAAGCCGTAAGATTATTATTTTTTTTTAAATCCAGCTGCGTTCTGAATAACGCAAAATTTTACTAAAGTAATTAATATGTTATTTTATTTTCCTATTTCTTGTGGTAAATAATTTATTTATGTATTTATTTACTTATTTCAGATAAATACAGACAGTAATTATTTACAATAATAGGGTTCAATGAACATAGAAAACAACATCCGGAAGTATTCGTACTATTAAGATATACATGTACAGTGTAAATTTACAGAAAATGAAAATAATAACGAAAAAATTACGTATATATATAATAATATAACATACATGAAATATAATAGAAATATTCAGACAGTCATTAAACCGTGTGTTTGAAACGTGTTGCTGTGTCATTTTTCTGGAAGCGAAATGTGTTTTTCGACTTCGAAAGTATTAATTTCGGTACGATATTTCGATTATTTGTAGCAATCAATGTAAGCCTCATGATTATATTTTTTTATAGTTTTGGACCCAAACATATTTTTTTTTTAAATCGGTACGCCAAAAAAAAGGACCAATAATCCAAAGGATGGGATGGGACATTACTAAAACTTTTCACTTATATGTAGTTGGGGAATTTTTACGTCGCTTGGTCATGTCGATCGTTTGTAATCCAATATTCATAAATGTGCGAAATCAACACACGCATCTCTAAAATCTTGAGAGTCTCAAAAACTGGACAAAACAACTTTTTGTATCGGTAGTTTGTGGTTAATAGCATATCGTTGACCTAATGATAGTCATTTCGCTAACTTTTTTTGCTGTTTAACGACTGCGATTCCTTTTAAAACATGTTGTTGACTTCAACAGGCATGACATCAGATTTAACGATAACAATATGTAGTATTTATACCTATCGTGCATATTATATGGTATTTCACGATTTAAAGACCTGGCTATGCAGTCCGTGCAAAAGTTTGATAAAAGCAAATTCCACAGCAACACGGTTCAAAAGACGATAACACTGTAATAGGTAAGTAAGTATGTATGTTTGCTTTCATTTGATTCACTTACTGCATTTCATTTATTACTGCATTTCACTCGAATATTTATTTAAAAACATTAATAAGCTAATTTATTAGATTGTCGCTGTTTGTTATTGTTGTACATGTTGGTTTTATGAATTGTCTGTGGAATTATTTGTATTTTAAATAAGTTTTATGGAAGAAAGTTTAAAGTAACTTAAATAATAACTGCATCCTTTGGTAAATCTCTATTTTAATGGGGTTCGTGATTTAGCTAACTGACTTAGCTTTAGTAAGGAAAATCTGACTGATGTGGCAATGGTCCGATTAGTTTGCTTGAGCTACTTTTACAGTATTATGTCTTATGGTATTCTGTTATGGGGTGGAGACAAATGGGCTATTTGTCTGATATATGGACTATGTTCTAGAGAGACGCTGCGGAAAATTTTCAAGGGAATTAATATCATCATCATTGCAGTATACTTTTGCAAATATTTTTACAAATATGTACGTAAAAATCTGAATTTGTTCAATAGTCAGTGACCGCTATAATATATTTAAATTCAAGTAATAAAATAAGCTACCAAGGTTTAATAAAAATGGATGGGAACTATTCTATTATTATTCTATTAACTATATATATACTATTTTAAATTTAAATGTCACTTTATTCCTCAGGGTATGAATCCGCGACACATAGAATTTATTCATCATTCCCCGATAAAAATAGTATACTTACTACAAAGAAAACGCCGAAAGTTATGCAACGTCCTTTATTTTTGAAGATCTAACATAAAATCGCCTTCTAATTTCAATCCAAAAATTGCCACAATCGCTAGAGGCCCTCAAAATCTATCTCAATGAACAGCCGGTGCCAAAAGAGAGTGACACAATGATATACAGTTGGGCGGCGTCGACTACAACGGGCGAACCCGTTACCTCAGGCTGGCATAACAATGTGTGATCGTTCTTTCAGCCGTGTGATGAGCGCAGAAGACTTTGACAATGACAATCCACTATCTAGCTCCGCCAACTAGTCGGCGAAAGACCAACCCTTACCGCCCGGCACCGGGTGGGCCGACCAAGCTCGAGTTAGCTACCAGTTATGGCCAGATTTCTCCGGCCTTCCGACTGGTTACAGGTCCAAGTCCGCTTGCGCGTTCCTATAATTAATGTAAGCGGCGATTCAGTTCGAATCATAATGGACCATGGCGTCCTTTGCCTGTCTTTCACTAAGGATCGGGTTGCCAATTTGTCGTCTCCAGAGCGGCCGTCATTAGGTAAACAGCCGCCCCCGTTCTATAGGAAACAAGGCCGTTTCCAGACTCCACCGGTTATCTGTCGGAATACACAGTCGATTGGCTGACGCTGTACGCTGCGCAAACCGGGAGCTAATGGGCCCTTGCTGAGGTGGCCACGAAGACCCATTCTGTTCAGGGTTGGTCACACTCACGGGTCAACACCCATCCGGCAGCCTCCACGCATGAAGTGCGAGCCCGGGCAGGACTCTGGCCTTAGGGCTAGTTTCCCCTAGGAATCAACCTTCTGGCGCTCCTGGACGGTCTGCGCCGTATACGCCGTTTCACCGCTTCGTAAGGGAGAGGACCGCGCAAGCGACCTCGAACTCGTAACCAATCGAGAGACTGGAGTAATCTGGTCGCAATCGGAAGTAAGGGCGTGAGTTTAAGCCCGCTGGGTAACACTCCTGGCTATCTCGCGGTTAAGGCGTTGGCCCCTTACGGGCATGTGGCGGAGCTTGACGGTGGACTGTTTTGTTCAAGTCTTCTGCGCTTACTCCAGGGAGATAGAACGACTGATCGTTAAAACTTCCTGAGGTGACGTTGTAGTTGACAACTCTAGTTGGTGCGCAAACCGTCTAGGACCGCCCGAAGGATGATCCCCAGGGGAACTGGCCCGCAGGCACAGAGTCCTGGCACAGAGGCTTCTGCGTGGATGCTACCGCCTGACCTGTTAGTTGGGCCGACATTAACACATAGGTCATAATGGCCGAACTGCACTACGCCTATTAGCTCCCATATTGATATACAACTAGAGTTGTCAACTACAACGGGCGAGCGCGTCACCTCAGGAAGTTTTAACGATTAGTCGTTCTATCTCCCTGGAGTGAGCGCAGAAGACTTGGACAAAACAGTCCACCGTCAAGCTCCGCCATCACCGGCGGCGATCGTTTAGTCGCCAAAAACTGAGTTGATCCCTGTTCGACATCTTTGCCCACGCAAAATTCGCCAGTCGGCCGGAAATATTAACAATCGGCCGACAATTAAATCCGAAACCATTTCGATTTAAGGTATTATATATTTTTGTTATTGTTATTAACAACCATTTAGAAAATAAAAAAGTAACATCGTTTTGATTTTTCAATTGATTAGTTTTCTTGCAACCCTAATAACATTTAAAAAGAAAAATGTTAGCTGTCAGCGACTATCAACATGGGACAACAAAAAGGAAAAAAAAAAGTTTTTGCAAAAAAAAAAGGAAACTTGCTCATGTGAGTAATGTGCACAGGCATAATGAGGGGAAAAGCGGCGTCTGTTAGACCTTTATAAATCATGAATACAATAATTATTCTGGCAAGGTGAAATTCAACTTAATCGAATACAATAAGCTTAAGCGTTTTTAATCAATTCTATAAAATATTGTTTTTGAAATAAGACGTATCTACTCAAACATTGATATTAAAAAGTAAAAAACTCAAAATTATATAAAGTTGAAAAATAAGCGCTGACTGCCTTCGCTTCCTAATTTTCTTACTTTTAGCAAAGATTCGCATCGCTCATCTAATTAACCACCAAGCAGCTTCAAGCGAACTTTATGCATAAATTTTAAAAGCCTGTCTTTACAACGCGCAAGACGGCACTAACTCAATTAACTCGTGTATGTATTACGCTAGGAGTAGCAAAGTTTCTAGTTTCCAAGTAAAGTTAAGTAATCGTATCTAGAACATAGTAAGAAAATAAAGGGATAAATAGTGTTATGAAACATAAACGAAAACGGGGGACGGGGTAGTCAAACTAACTCAATATTTTTAGTGTACATAATGGGCTCGATTGCGTTTCCTCGTGAACTAAAATCGGAAATTAATCAGCGTGATCGAGACAGGGCAATACGCTAGAGCGAAGTGTGAGATGACCCGTTGTCACTTTTTCGCATTAAAACTGCACGCCAAGGTCAAATCTTACACCGCACGAAATATGCTTGAATTTATTCGGACGAATATAAGTTCAACAGGTAGTATTTATCGACGATCGTTCGTTTCATATTCCGCTCTAACGTATTGCTCTGTCTCGTTCGCTTGGACTAATTTTAGTTTTAGTTCACAAAGAAATGCAATCGGGCCCAATATTGAATTAATTCACAATAGAGAATTTCTCTTTTCAAACGATTGCTATAATGTACGAGTATGCATAAGTCAATGTGTTGTGTATATACTGGGGTGTTGCAAATTTATAAAAAAACAATCTAAGATATTTAAACATTACGAAGTGATGTGCATTCAAGATCTACGAAAAATAATCACCCTAACAATTGTCCATTAATAAATGTCCAATTGTCCTTTTGAAAACCCTTTTCCAGATACATACCATAAACGACTCGTCTGTGTCCCCTGCGGAGTAGGTGCTGCTGTAAGGTCTGCGCAGTGTAGGCCGTGGTCTCAGGTTCATTGTCCGGTACGCATGTTCCTATAATGATACCCATGTCGCACTGGCACTTGCGGGTTGCACTATTTTGGCACTGAGTCTCACAATCTCGCGGACTGATACTGCATTATCAATACGGAGTGGTTCGATTTCATTTTATGAATATACTATAAACGTATGATATTAATTATACTATATGAGTGTCTTCGTCATTATGAAGCGGTTTCTGAAATAATAGTTTTGTAATTTATATACATGTTTTTTTTTTTTTTAATGAAATCGAAGACTATTGCTTTTTGACATTATAAACAAGATAAAATGACTATACCGCGTAAAGTTTGTAGCACCCGACGTTTCGGCAATGTCGCAACCGCCGTATCCAGAGTAGACTAGGGTAGACCAGTCTACCCTGGACAACGGCGGTTACGACATCGCCGAAACCTCGGGTGCTACAAACTTTGTGCCTGAAATTCGTTTTTATCTTATTTATAATATTTCTAATGCTCAACGTATTCCTCAACATTAGATAGCTGGCTTTTTATTAGACATTATTTTCATTCCTTCATTAGTTATCAGGATATCGTGATCATATTTCCTATATATAACTTCCATTGATGTACCATTCTATTATGTAATTATGTCTATACCGACGCTAATTTTCTTCGATTTCGATTTTTATTTTTAATCTGATACTTTATGTCCTCGTTTTAATTTTATTTTTGATCAAGCCAATGTTTCATTTTTTTGCGACTATTTTCGATTTATATTGAATATCTTCGTTATTATTTCGACTTCCCCTTTTTTTTGATAAGGAATGTCTGATTATATTGAATATGTCCATTTAGTTTTTTCTCTCTGGCTAATCGATTTTACAATGTTGTTGTTTTAGATTATAATATTATGCATGATAAACACTTAATTTAAACTGATTTCCATGATTTTTTTTCTTTAACGACCACGTATTTTTTTTAGTATGATTGGTGATTGATTAATTATCTGTTTTTTAAACTTTTCTTTTAATATAAATTTGTAATTATGCTCAATTTAGATCAATGTAATTTACACCATTTTAGCTGTCCTTATTCCTGCACATTAGATAATTATATTTAGGTAAAATTAACGTCTTTGAGGCAAAATATGTAGGTTTATTTATTTGGTTTTTATAACCGCTATGGAAATACCGTGATTATCAATCAAGATTATTTTATTTTATTCTTTCTGACTTTCTCATCCTTTTCCTGATTCATGGCTAAATCCAGAGCAAGAAACACTAGTTAAAGAGACTAAAATTCTCAAAATAAACACACGATCTGGACACTTGTTTAAGAGTTTTACTCTTTTTAATCACAAGCTTAAGGTATTTTGACTCATTTATAAGAAAGTGAATTTGGAATACTACAAGGATTTCGATTGTCATAAAAGTGATTAGCAACCTTTTACATGGAACCATTGCAGAATCAAATAAACATGGCGTGCTTTTTATAAAACTACTACGCTGATAGGTAAGTAACTTGATGTTACGATTACACACATTATATTGCTCTACATATATATTGAAAGAAAAAGGCGACAATACCGTGCGAATTAATTGAAACAAATAGTATTTTTCTTCGAAAATTGCTTCATTGGACATAAACATACAAAAACAGTACTGGTAGTTATGGATTGTTAGCTTTAATATAGAATGTGTCTCTGAAATCCGAATTTGAATTCGGACCAATATATTGACATCTTATCAAACCGCTCCCGATACGGGAGCTTCACAAGGTCTCTCCTTCCAACGAGGGAAATTCACAACAGGATCTCGCCCCATGCCATTCTTTGAAAAAAGTGAAACAGTTTTTCACACAGAACCAAATTACTGCACTTGAATGGCCCAGAAACTCCCCCGATCTCGACACGATCGAAAACATCTGCGCCATTTGCAAAAACGGCTCTCCCAGATATATTGTACAACGAAAACCAAGATGATCAGTGCATTAATTGAAGTCTGGTTTCACGATGATGAACTGAAAGGAAGCTGTCGAAACCTGGTAAATTCTATGCCTACAAGAGTGTAAAGTGTTATCAACGCTAAAGGAGGACACATTCTATATTAAAACTAACAATATATTACTACCAGTACTGTTTTTGGATGTTTATGTCTGAGAAATTCTCTTTGTTCCAATTAATTTGCACGGTACTGTAACAACCTTTGAACAAAATCGGCGAGGTATATACATAATATATTTTATAAACCTACTTTCTATCAGTGTGGGTCTTTACTGTCCGTTATCTCCCACTAGAGGGTTCAGAGAACAGTGGCCCAAGCAGGCGAGCGACGGACTGCGCGTAGCATATCACTCGCTCGTGCGATGCGTCGCTCCCTCACTTCACACCTTCTTGGTCCGATTAGCCCGGCGAGTGCCGCTAGCGACCTTCAAAAAGTTTAGCGCACACATACTTATTCTCCTAGCGCAGTTTAAAAATTACGTTCCAGTGTACAACTACATAATAAAAAACAGCAAAACTAATCTCGTATAGAATAATTCAAAACAATTCATCGCATCGGTTTAATTTCACAGATCGTAAACGGATAATAGAAGCGGCCATAAATCGCACCATTCGCTTTTGAAAATTTGCTATTAAACGTTAACGGTTCCGAAACGCCGTCAAATTCAGTAAATCTGTTTGTAATGTGTGCTAAACTTGCTCAACCCGTGCCAAAACCGAACCGAGCTCGAACGTTTTACGCTGAAGAGGTTTATAGCCGTTTTAAATTTAAATTTTAAGCATCATCGTAGCCATCTGCGATACAACCCACAGTGAGTCTTGACATCTATGATTTTACTCAAGGGGTCTCCGAACGGACAGTTATTTTTGCAAAACGCCGAAGCAAATTACTATCTAACAAAAATGTCATCAAACTTAGAATGAATGAATGAATGTCATCAAACTTAGCATAGCCACAGTATACCAACACCATAGTAGCTTTACTCTCGAGGTACAGGGGAATGCGGGAAGAGGCTGCGAGGAATGTGTGCAGAGGGGTACGTCCCGACGAACGCGAACGGTTTACATAACGAGCAGGTAAAGGCTGGTGACATTTGCGAGCCGTTCGGATATCTGCGTAGGCCGAGTAGCGGAACATCTGGCGACCATATCCGAGCCCTTACGATTCGTGACGTTTTCGCTTGATTTCAATTTTGTTCTAAGAGAAGCTACTGTCTGGGGTATACTGTAGCATAGCGTTACAGCAATGTACAGGGAGCTGATTGAGTAGATTTCGAAAAAATGTTGAATGCGAAAGTTGAATGCGAATGCGATTCTTAGATTTAAAAAAAGACGAACGTTTTTCTTTAAGCGTAGTAATACCCTCGTTGCCAGGCCTTAAACGTTGCTGAAATATTTGTTAAGAATATTCAATATTTCTGAAATTATGCCTAGATCCCGGCTTTATAAACTAAAAAGTTCCTAGAAATAAAGCGAGGATTTAGGCATTTATCATTTTTATCATATTATGAGAAAAAATATTTATTTTTCTTTTTTTTATTTTATTCTATCAATCAATACTTTCATTTTCTTATATTTAAATATGATTTATTTTAAGTGAGAGTGAATTTTTGACTGCATCCTTATTTTTTTCATTCTATCAGTCTACACTTATATTAAAAATATTATTTATTTTGAGTGATTTTTGAAGGAAAAAAGTATGGTTTTTTAACTGTATAACTAGACGGTTGTAATTTACACCACTCAATCCCAAAATATCAAAATATATTAGTGCGGATGCAAAAATATCTTTTGGACGGTGAAAGAGCAATGCCGGCAAAGAGTACGTTTACCTTAGTGCTAGTTTTCTACAAACGTTGCGGTCATTTGTATTTATAATTACAATAAGAAAGTGGTCTATAAATCCTAAAATAGTAAATCTGCCACTCTCTAACACTAAAGCAAAGCAATTAAAACTGCTGTCGACGATTGGTGTGTCCGGTCTGCGATATATTGGAGCCATCGGGGAAGTGAACAAGTTTAATTTGTCCGCTGCAGTGTCGTCCGCGGCCATAAAATTTAACAGTCTTCCGAGGGAGGAGTTTTGCACGTGAATATATCAACGCAAACTACTGCTAGAGGTAGCAGCTAGTAGATAAAACACACGATCGACCGGAATTGAAACTGTCGGCTGGATAAGGGCCGGTTTCTTCAATATTTGCTAAACGTACTTAAAAAACATACAAAAAAGTTGAGCTTATTGCAAAGCGATAATACGGCAACAGCTAAGCTACGCGTAGCGATAGAGAAAGCGTTGAATTGAGAGCATCTAGACAAGAGAGAAAAACAATCAATATCCACTGTGCTTCTAAAGACTGCCTTAAATTTGAGAAATGACTTCTGGGGCCAAATGGAGTAGACAATGTATAATACTTTTTTGTTAATTTCCTTATTTCTATTGATGTTAGGAGATTTTAATTATGGAAGATTATTCTACGTGAAAAACTGTGATAAATTTAGTATTTTATTTACTGTAAGTACGAGATACACATCTGCAGTATCACAAAATATTCGTCTTCGTACCAATAGCAAAATTGAAAGCACGCTGCAGCATCTTAATAAATATGTCAATGCCGCCTAACTAGCCGTAAGCCTGTACTAAGGCAGGCGTAAAAAAAATATAGGCTGGTGACGATTCTGACTGTCCTTCCACTAATAAGTGATTATTTTTAGATGTCGAAAATCCATTTTTTCCTAGCGAACACCCTGCATGTTGATTCCAAAAAGGAAACATAACTACATGCTCAGTGATCCTCGAATGTGAGCCGCTCCCGTAAGCAGAATACCCGGCGGTGTGATCAAACGAACGCAATCCATTAAGCACGAAATTTTAATGCGATTCCCTTATGTCCGGATGAATTTAACGAATGGATGCGTTATTTCAATGGTCATATTTAATTAGCGCGAGCGTGCAACGCGTATAGCCGCCCGTCTTCAGTTAGCCAAACGCCTAGAATTTGTGTTAATTAACAAAGAGCTAACAAACGTGTTAAAGTGCAGGAATGCACAACAGCGGTATGCCTTTGTTATTCAGCGAAATAACATAGGCGGTCTTAATTAGCCTAGTCTAGATCAGTGATTCATACAGCAAGCGGTATGTCCTCCAGCATGGGGTACTAGAATTCTGAATGCAATTAAATAGAGCTTCAAAACTTATTTTCTGATGAAAGAAAGGCAACATAGGAACAACTTAAGATAAGGGGAAAATGCCAACACGATTACAATGAGCGAGAGTTGGAGGTGTCGACTACAACGGGCGCAACCCGTCATCATCCCAGGAAGCTTTTAACGATAATGATCGTGTCTCCCGTGAGGTTAACGTAGAAAACTTGAGTACCAGAACAAACCTACCGGCCAGCAAAGCCAACTTGCCCGTCAAAGGCCAACGCTTTACGGCGAGGCACTGGGAAAATAACCCAGCGGGCCACCTCGCCCTCTGACTACCAGTTTTGGCAGGATATCTCTGCTTGGAATCAACCGTCAGGATACCTTCGTCCTCACGACTGGTTACGGGTTCGAGGTCGCTTGCGCGGTCCTTTATCGCTGTATGTTCAGCGGTGATTCAAGTATGAATCTATCGCGACCCTTGGCATCTTTTGCACGGCTGTGAACTGTGGAAGACGGTATATATATATAGGTCAACATCCACCCCCGCTACTTAGGAAACAAAGTCGTTTTCAGACTTCCCCGGTTATCTGTCGGAGTGCACAGTCGATTGGTTTACGCCGCACGGTGCGCAACCCGTCTACGAGCGCCCAAAGAACGATTCCCAGGGGACTCCTACCCCGACTCGAACTTCTGGAAGGCTACCCGATGGGCTGACCCGTGAATCGGACCGACCCTAAACACAATAGGTCATAATGGCCCAATTGCACTGAGCCCCATTAGCTCAGAACAATGAGCCACAATGTGAATGCTTATAAAAACTGATGATTTGTAATGTGGATAAAAAAAAGAAATATAGCGAAAAAACTTACCAAATAGTTTATGGCTGAGTACCTCTAATACCTATTCTGCTCTTCCAAACAGGCATGCCCCCATCTCAACAAGAAACAACTCTAGGTCTATAATTCTAATACGAGTCCACCGATGTAGCAGCGCAGTATACTATGTCAACAAAAAAAGTCTCCGAGAGTTGGCACCTTTTTGCATCAGACACGACTGTCGGTAGAAGACTAATAGGGGTAAGAGGAGCTCCTCTCTGTTTCCACAGCAATACCCTTAACAGCCGAATCCACCAACTATTTAAAATTTAATACCCGCGTAGATATTTTTCTCAGTAGGTATAGCTACGAGTTTCGCAAATTGCCGCGTTTTATTCATTCATCCAGTTTCCTCTGTACTCAAATTGCATGTTCATCAGAGCTTTTTCGAAAAGCGACGATAAAATCCACTAGAACGACAATGGAGGGCGAAATAAGAAGCGAGCCAACTTCCGTCTCGGCGACGGCTTAATTATAGTATGCAAAGAAGTTTGCAAAGAAGTTTGAATCACTCGTAAACTCAAAAACTCGCAACGGGAAAAGTTCGCGAGTCCGCCGTTAAGCCTAGCCAAACTAGGTTTTATATTGTACGGGAGAACAATGTCATTTCAGTAGTGAAAAAACTGAAAACCACGCCTGACCAGCGTTTCTCAAGGTGTGGGTCGCGAGCCGAATTTGGTGGGTCGCGAATGTTTGTCTAAAATCAGCGAATATTCAACGAGATAAATATTTAAATATCAACTTCTCAGAAAGAAAAAACTTAGATTTTGAATCCGTTTCAGACTGGATGTAATTATTACTGAGATATCGATGAAGGCCGACGAACGGCTCATTGATCTATCAGAAAGCCTCAACTTCTGACGAAGTTTTGGATTTCAATTAAATATAGATGGACAACGCTTTCTACTGAAGCTTTAAAGGCGTTGTGCCATTTCCCCACAATTTACATCAGCGAGGTAGGACTTGCCGCAATGGCAAATATAAAATCTAAATTTTGGCACAGGATTCTAAACACTCTTGTTTTCCTTTCTAGGGTTAATAATAACCGAGTTATGAAGTATTCAATTTTAAGATTGTAATTGCTTTAATTCAAAACCCGCTAAAAGTGACGTAAGCAGAGTTGTAGGCAATGTCAATCACACTGATTTATTTTGCTACGACCAGTAATAACGGATTTATGACATTGAAATTGTTGAAAAGGTTGCATTTAAAAATAAAATTGCGGATATCTAACCAGCTTTTCAAATCTTGGCATTTGGATGAACTATTTTTGTAAGCTATTTAGTCCTAATTTGTTGTGAAGTTTCTGAGATACAGTGGGCGTACACACACACGTATGCACACGCACACACACATACACATTGATCCACCCACACACACTCACACACTCAGACGCACGGACGTACGCAAAGAGGGTGCTAATAATCCCCGAAAGAGACACAGCTACCGACCCCTACGACCTCTGAACCTGGAAATGTATAACGCACGCACATCGAGGACCGACGGAAAGTTGATTGATCTGGAAGAAGTAGTAAATAAGCTGCGCTGGGATATAATTGGATTTTTGGAAGTCCGAAGAAAGGGTGAGAAATGATAACTTCCAACTCCGGCAACTTATTCTACTACCGGGAGGGCAGCCAACTGTCCCAACACGGAATCGGGTTTCTCGTCCACAAGTCTTTCGTTAACAACATTGCTAACATCGAAAGCGTTTTGAACAGAGTGGCGTACATCATAAGCAAATCACAAAAACACAAATTTCCGAGAAATCACTTTTTTTGATTCCCAGGATCTCAAAACGTGGAGAATCGGTACAAATTGGAATTTAATTTTTTTCTCTAAAGCAAGACTTTCCTATTTATATACTTTGTTTAACACGATGTATTTTTAGTAAAACAACAGTACAAAGTACCGCTATCCTTATTGGACACCCTGGGCGATTGCTTCTGCTTTTAGAATGTTTACAATAAATGCCTGGCAACGCGTGGCGTCAGCCAGGGTCGATGCATAGTACGTATACTGTCTCGGTAGTGTCTCTCGGTGCCGCTCTCCGTTGGCGACGCAATCGCGAATCATTTCTGCACGCTTTTACCATTTTACTGTCCCGCTGCGTTTTATAGGTCAAGAATACGAGTACAAACTGCGAAACGCCGCGTAATTACGTTCAAATCAATATCGTGTCGCCGATCGATTAACGCGAGGCAGAACACGAACTCATCTAATATTATTCGAACCGAGTGTTCAAAAGAATAAATTAGAATCAATTCTAAAATCATCACTGCAAATATATAGAAAAATAACAGAAAGTAGTGCACCGCTCTTTAGAACTCAATTGACGACATAATGACTTCTTACCGCGTCAATGCATTAATGTGACTTCCAGCACTGAGAAAATATAACGATGTAATACACGGAAATACGCATGTTTTAACAAGGATTACGTATGTAACTCGGATTGTGGTCCATACGTGAACTACCATGACGCGTAACGGTGTTGGCGTGACGGTAGTTACAGTGTCGTAATGTTAAAACACGCGACCTTGGGATCTCGCTTCGAACATAACAGTATGCAGTAGTATACGTACGGTTATAGTCGGATACATGAATCATGTCGAAACTACAGTATACTGTTATTTCCGTATTAACCGTAAGAAAAATGTTGATACATATAATAGAGTAATGAAGTTTCAACTAAATTCCTTGTAATTCAACAAAATTACGATTGAAACAACGTTATTCTGTATAAAACCGTAATAATAAAATGGTAATATAGGAATCAATCCAACATTTTTCTTTGTGTGGTCAGTTCAACAACATAAGAAATATACCTGTATTCAAGACCAAACCATGGTAAAACTAAATCACTATGCACTGACTGTTATTATGTAAACTTTATTTTTTTAATGATTAATTGTTAATTTGAATAAGTGTATCGCTCATCATTAATTACTACGCAACCCGAAGTTCAAATACGTTTAATACGAAGTTCAAATACGTAATCCTTTTTGAAACATGCGTATTACAACGTTATATTTTTCTCAGTGTACACGTTGCGTTATGTAGTAAAATCCTAGCTGCCAAAACGTAGTACGAGCACTCTACTGCCCTATATAATCAATGGTAATATTGAGGGCAGTTTTAAATTATGTCTTTCTTGATACCACCCCTGCGGATAGATGACTAACATAGCTCTCTCCATTTGATTTCAGAATGCAATGGCAAAATAAAATGATGCACCGGCTAATAGATCGATTAGACGCCGAGACGAACGCAGCGCTCGTTTTATGCACGTGAACCTGCACCTTTATTAGATATGGCATCGCCTAGTTTTAGCGCAAATTATCCAGAGGCACGCTATCTCGATGCGCCTCCATCGCACATTGGAATGTTAGGTAGCAAAAAAAAACGAACATATGATATTATTTCATTCAGAACAGTTATAGGAAATCGAAGACTAACTCAGTTGTTTAGCATTATAAAATAATTTAAAACGGATTTTATCGGGTGATGCACTGAGAAAAATATAAGGGTGTAATTCACAGAAATACGTATGTTTCAACACGGATTACGCATATAACTCGAAATATGGTCCATATGTATGAATTAACATGACGCGTAAAGATGTTGGCGAGACGGTAGTTACCGTGCCGCAATGTTCACACATAAAATCATTTCATTTCGTCGCGACCTTGGGATCTTGCTTCTAACATGACAGCATGTAGTAGGATACATACGGATATATTGGGACACATGAATCATATTGAAACTACAGTATACTGCTATTTCCGTATTAATCGTACGAAAACTGTTGATACATATAATCGAGTAATGGCGTTTCAACACGATTCATTGTAATTCAACAAAATTGCGATTGAAACATCGTTATTCTGTATAAAACCGTAATAACAAAATGGTAATGTAAGAATCCCAGCCGACGCGACAGCGGCGCGAAAGTTGTAACATCGCCAAAACGTCGGGTGCTTCAAAGTTCAAGTGGTAAAATCAGTTTTTAATTATGTCAAAACACGTCTGTATATTCTGAAATTGTGTTTTTGTGCGGATTTTTATAATTTCAATAATAAAATTATTTAAAAAAACGAAATATAGAAGTTTTTTATTAATGGTTTCAAACGACTGACGCGAATTCCCAATATCTTCACAAAGGAATTGTAGAGAACTAAAGATATAGCATCAGGCAACTCTTGACGGCTCTTGCACAGAGCTCTCTTGAACTTTTAAAATGTTCTGCCACAATTGAATCAATTGAATAAAATGTTTTGACACAGTAATGTAGAACAGACGTTCATCTTTATATTCATAGTAGTTTGGTAAATATTCGATAAAAAATAAATCGACATTAAAGTAAAGTCTAATAGGATTTTTTTGTCAAATTACATTTTAAAACATTTTAAATCTAAAACGACAGAAAATCGACATACATGACATAAGTTTTTTCAATGGATGTAGAGATAGCTTAAAAACTGACAGTTTGAGCATTTTGGGAGCGTATATAATGTATAACGGACGATAGGATACGGAGATATAGCACCAAATTTCAATTGAAAGGTGTGCATCACCCCTATCAAACAAGATTCCGAAGAAATCTACGCTCGGTGATAAACTATTACCGGAGAGGCTAGCTTATATCGCCGGCCCAGTGGTTTACAAACAATTTGTGGATCGCATTCGACAATCTCAGTCATTTGGCGTTTATAAGAGTCGCCTTAAGAGATAAATATCTCAGAGGTAAGGAGTTTTATCCACCGGGGGAATATTAATCTTTTGTTGCATAACATCAATAAGGTATAATCTTTCTAGATATTGTTTTTATGTTTTCTATTATTTCTTGTATTTTCTTGTTATATTTACTTTTTCTATTGTTTTTACCTTATTTTGACGTTATATACTATAATGCTAATCAAATGAATCTATAATAATAAATCGGCGATGTATCACTGCTAAACGTGCACTTTCTTAAATAAATAATTCAACAGTTTGTATCGATGACGCGAATCAAGCTGTCACCGTCACTAAACTCGAGTCAAACCTAATGCATACGTCATGACACGACGAATCTGAATGTCCGAAAGGGCTTCACTAATTGCCGGGTCGACCGAACCGTCGTAATGCGCGATATACAAATAACACGGGTTGAGCGAGCGGCGACCTCGGGACCTTTCTTCCGGGCGACCGGCGTCGCGGCCCGCGACTCACTGACGTCGCGGCGCTCAGGCTCAGCCCACCGATGGGGTGGCGCCCCAGCGCCTGAATAATATCGTACGATGTCGAAAATCAACGCGCCGGATTATCGCACGTGAACATACAAGAATTGCCCTTTAACAAATTCATTGCCAAACTGAAAGTTTGAATTTCGTGTGGTGGTTAGTTATGAAGTTATTTATCCCGCATACAAACTCGTTAGCGACGACCACGCGATATCGCGTGTCGTCGCTACCATTTGATGAGGGGCCGCGACACGCGATATCGCGTCAACGGCAATGAATGGGTTAAAAGAATAAAAGGGGATGTATGGTTTCAAACATGTATGTGATGCCTAACGGTACTTAACATCTTAAGAATCACATCCAAACTAATCTGGGATATCCTTAAATTCTCATTAAACGGTCTTCCATGAATATGATAACCTTAATATGGGTATTGGGACCATCGATATACAAGGGCCTAGAGAGGCCTTTCGCGTGCGAAAATGGCCACTTCAATACCAATAAGGATCGCCGCCAGTAGTAGTTCCGCCAGTACTGTCCCGTGTGAGCGATCCCGCAAAGAATATTGGTGTGCTATTCTCTCGCATACTGTTCCATTAAGCAATACATTTATTGCTCCCACTCTCTGTCATATGTTTTTACGCATAACAGCTATGACCCAACTCATTTGTACTTAAGGGCATATCTAGGCTTTATATATCGATGATTGGGACACGGATATGGCGAAGAAGATGCCCTGGCCAAGGAAGAATCATTAAAACTCCTGTGCCTAGGACAGGTCATAAGCTTGACAGACTGCCTCCTAAAACCTACCACCAAATAGTGGCTGGAAAGAGAGAAGGAAATCTACTGGAGGAAGGCACCCTGAATGAAGCAATCCAAAGTCCTCATGAAGTCGCCATTAGAAAATACATCTGAAGCGTTGCTCAAACTGGGCAAACCCCAAATAAGAACAGTGTCAGGATAAATGACATACACGATGCCCTCAACAAACACCTCATAAACATCGGAAAGAGGACTGATCTTTTTGCAAAAATGCCGAGAGGAAGATAGCTTTTTAAGGCTAAAACTATTAGGAGACCCGTATCTGAACCCTTACCTGAATCCTAACGAGGCTTACAGCGCTCGACTGTAATTTCAGGTTACTACTTCGCCTCTATGAGGTGAGTGGACTCCCGGATTGAGTGTCCTAGAGACCATCGTGAGTCTCGGCCTGGTCAGAATCTCTTTTTCTTACTCGAAGACGTTTCCCTTGCCTCACCTCCCTTTTACACCGTGTTACATCGATAAAAAAGAGCTTTTCCTAGCATGCGAAGAAAACAAATCGACGTTATTACGTAAAAGGCTCTTGGCCTTTGTTATCATTTTATCATTTTATTTTTATTATTTTAAGGGCCTTTTAAGGGTTATCATTTTAAGGGCCTTGGAAACTATTTTCTAATGTATATGGTAGTATATAAAACATATATACGAAGTACCCTTGAATTTGCTTCTCAAATATGGTCACCCCCATATAATATATATTGATAGAATCGAGCGCATTCTCAAGATCTTCGTGAAACATCTATGATTCCGTATTCTCTTTCTCATCTTATTCCCCGATAGCCTGGCGACTTTCAAGATGTCCAGCCTTGAGAAGCGCCGCAAAGTGGCTGATATGACTACTCTATATAACATTCCCCGGAGCGATCAAATGTCCATTTTTTCTAGAGTAATTGCACTCAAAAAAACATATTTTTATTTTATTGATTTCTTATTTATTACATAAGCTGACTGTTTAAGTTTTATGCTTTCAAATCGGCGGGAAGCAGTGCATAATTTATTAAATCGTCGCTCTATATGTGAGACCTTATACACGCCACCAAGCAAACTTTTCAGGGAATGGAAAAACTGAATAACTTCGTTATTATAAACAAGATGTTTTTCTTAGATAGGCCCAAAATTTAAAAAAAAAATAGTTTACTGTACTAACGATTGAACCTGAGAAAGAGTTAAGTTGTTTGCGAGGAGGACTAAGCACGTAAGAGGTATAACTGTATAAAATCATCAAGTCATGGTTACATGATGCTAAAATGAGAATTACAAGAAAACGAAGCAATTTGAGCCCTCGGGACAGATATAGAACGACCCGGAGCGTAATTTTACACCAATAACAATAAAAAGACGCAAATTCGATTTTTTGGCGCGAAGGTCTTACATATACGAGTACATAGACGAAATATTGTAATATTATTTTCAAATATTATTCCTGCCGGGCGTTCGGTTACCACGCTTGTAGACGGAGATATCCTACCAAAACTGGTAGTTAGAGGGCGAGGCTGCCCGCTGGGTACCTTTCCCGGTGCCTCGCCGTAAAGCGTTGGCCTCTACAGGGCTTGTTGGTGGAGCTAGACGGTAGATTGTTTCGTGTCTAAGTCTTCTACGTTCATCCCACGGCTGAAAAAACGATCTCATATCGTTATACCAGCCTGGGGTGACGGGTTCGCCCGCTGTAGTCGACACCGCCCTACATACCACGCTTGTAGTAGATAAAGACCAATCAATTCTTAAAACTATCGTACTAATCTTACAATCGCACAAGTAACAGCGGAAGCCGGCACAGCCCGGGCGGAACCACGCCGGCCCGCGCGCCCCCGCCCTTACCGCGTCGCGACGCCCGTCAAAACGCAGAAGCATCGTCCGTGGGATATTTTTCCCGCCTTCAGCCGCCCGCCGCCGCCGAGCCGGCGAGACTGTAAAATTCACGGTCTCCGCTATAGAGCGGGAGGTCATTGCAGTTTACCTCCATATCATTGAGGTTAAAGAGTTCTGTAACCGTAATCTCGCACAATCTATCTTTTATCTTTAATCGATGCATGGAACATGGATTCTTTCCCACCGAAATGAAGATGGCCAAAGTAGTGCCGATATTTAAAAAAGGTTGCCCAGAAAACAGAGATAATTATCGACCCATATCTCTTTTACCAGTTTTCAGCAAAATTTTTGAAAAATTACTTCTTATCCGACTTGTTAATTTCTTTGCTGAAAACCAAATCCTGTCTAAAAAACAATTTGGATTTCAAAAAAATCTCTCTACGCAAGATGCAATCGCCAGTCTAATTAAAAAAACACTACTTGGGCTAGACAATATGAAAAAAACCGTAGGCATTTTCTGTGACCTCTCTAAGGCTTTTGATTGCGTAGACCACTCAATTCTACTTGAAAAATTGGAACACTACGGCATTAGGAATAAGGAACTGCAACTCATGGAATCTTATTTGCAAGAACGCACTCAGATTACGCAAGTCGAAAATAGCAAGAGCGCGCCACAGAATATCCGCAAAGGTGTTCCTCAAGGATCGATACTTGGACCTTTTCTCTTCCTCGTCTATATTAATGACATCCCAGAGTGCCTGAAATCCGTGGATGATGAAATCATTTTATTCGCCGATGATACTTCACTTCTTTTTAGCGATAAAAATAAAGACACTTTGGCCCAAAGAATAAAAGAAACAATAGATAGGCTTAGTATATGGTTCCAAGTTAATAAATTGTCACTTAACGTAAATAAATCAAAATCAATATGCTTCTCTTTGCGGCCGTCTGATTATAATGAAACTAGCTGTTGCCCGCGGCTTCGCACGCGTTAAATTTGGGTTAAGATAGATACCTTTTTCCCAGTCAAGGGGTAAGTTTTTGCGTGTAATATATAAAGGTATCTAACGTCCTTCTCTGTAGGTACTCCTGTCAAAACGTACTTCATGATGATCAACTAAGTAATTAAGGCGTGAAGATGTGACGATCGCGGTGCTTGCGCTACGCATGTTATCGAGACAAATGATGAATTTATAATGAGGTTCTAGCGCCTTCTCACGTCCGGGAACCGTCGCGCGCGACTTCTATTTTGATTTTTAGGGTTATTTACCCCTTCTCACCCCCTAAGTGGTAGATTTTAGAAAAATATGACACATGCATTTGCTTATTTGTGTATTACCATTTAAACCCCTTTTCGCCACATTAGGGGTTGAATGAAAAAAATACTAAATACGTATTTGCCTAAATGTTTATTATAGTATACAATTTCCATCTAATATCGTTTCTCCATACAAATTTTAAACCCCTTTTCACGCCTTTAGGGGTTGAATTGTGAAAAACGCGAAAGACGTATTTAATTATTTGTTTATTAGAGTTATCCTACAAAGTTTCAAAATAAAAAGTCTATATCTAATATCGTTTCTCCATACAAACTTAAACACCCCTTTTTACGCCTTTAGGGGTGAAATTTAAAAAAAATACGAAACACATATTTGCTTAGATGGTTTTTAAAGTAATCCTACAAAGTTCATCTAATATCGTTTTTTCATATAAATTTTGAAACCCCGTTTCACCCCTTTAGGGGTTGAATTTTGAAAAAACACAAAAGACATATTTGCTTATTTGTTTATTCGAGTAATCCTACAAAGTTTCGAATTAAAAAGTATATCTATATCGTTTTCCATACAAATTTCGAACGCCCTTTTCACCCCTTTAGTTGTGGAATTTTTTAAAAATATGAAACACGTGTTTCCTTATTTATTTATTAGAGTGACCTTACAAAGTTTCGAAATAAAAAGTCCATCTAAAATCGTTTATCCATACAAACTTTAAAACCCCGTTTTACCCCTCTAAGGGCGAAATTTTGAAAAACCATGAAAGACTCATTTGTTTATTTGATTATGAGAGTAAAATTACAAAGTTTTGATTTAAAAAGTCTATCTGTATCGTTTCTCCATACAAATTGTATAACCCCTTTTCACCCGTTTAGGGGTTGAATTTTGAAAAACCACGAAAGACGTATTTTCTTACTTTTTTATTATAGTAATCCTTCGAATTTTCGAAATAAAAAGCACATCTAATGTTGTTTATTCATACAAAGTGTGGGACCCTGTTTCACCCCTTTAGGGGTAGAATTAAAAAAAAATTGAACACCTTTTTTCTTATTTGTTTAATAGAGTAGGTAACCTTACAAGGTTTTGAATTAAAAAAACCATCAATAACGTTTCTTCATAATAATTTTATAACCCCTTTCCACCCCTTTAGGGGTTGAATTTTGGAAAAACCACGAAAAACGCATTTTGTTATTTTTTTATTAGAGTAATCCTACAGGAATTCGAAATTAAAAGCACGTCTAATATTGTTCATTCATACAAATTTTGAAACCCCGTTTCACCCCTTTAGGGGTTGAACTTTGAAAAAACATGAAACAACTATTTTCTTATTTGTTTATTAGAGTAATCTTACAAAGTTTCGAATTAAAAAGTACATCTATATCGTTTCTCCATAAAAAAATCGAAACCCCTTTTCACCCCTTTAGGGGCTGAATTTTGAAAAAATATGATACACGTGTTTCCTTATTTATTTATTAGAGTAATGTTACAAAATTTCGAAATAAAAAGCACATCTAATATTGTTAATTCATACAAATTTTGAAACCCCGTTTCACCCCTTTTGGGGTTGTATTTTGAAAAAACGTGAAACACCTGTTTTCTTATTTGTTTATTAGAGTAATCTTACAAAGTTTCGAACTAAAAAGTACATCTAAATCGTTTCTTCATAAAAAAAATCGAAACCCTTTTTCACCCCTTTAGGGGTTAAATTTTTAAAAAATATGAAACACTTGTTTCCTTATTTATTTATTAGAGTAATCTTACAAACTTTCGAAATAAAAAGTCCATCTAAAATAGTTTATCTATACAAATTTTAAACCAACGTATTACCCCTTTAGGGGCGGAATTTTGAAAAACCATAAAACACCTATTTGATTATTTGTTTATAAGAGTAATCTTAAAAAGTTTCGAATTAAAAAGTACATCTATATCGATTTTCCATACAATTTTTGGAACCCATTTTCACCCCTTTAGGGGTTGAATTTTAAAAATATGATACACGTGTTACCTTATTTATTTATTAGAGTAATCTTACAAAGTTTCGAAATAAAAAGCACATCTAATATTGTTCATCCATACAAATTTTGAAACCCCGTTTCACCCCTTTAGGGGTTGAATTTTGAAAAAACATGAAACACCTGTTTTCCTTTTTGCTTATTAGAGTAATCTTACAAAGTATCGAAATAAAAAGTCCATCTAAAATCGTTTATCCATACAAACTTTAAACCCCCGTATTACCCCTTTAGGGGCGGAATTTTAAAAAACCATAAAACATCTATTTGATTATTTGTTTATAAGAGTACCTAATCTTAAAAAGTTTCGAAATAAAAAGTACATCTATATCGATTTTCCATACAAACTTTGGAACCCCTTTTCACCCCTTTAGGGGTTGAATTTTGAAAAAATTTGATACACGTGTTACCTTATTTATTTATTAGAGTAATCACACAAAGTTTCGAAATAAAAAGCACATCTAATATTCATTCATACTAATTTTGAAACCCCGTTTCACCCCTTTAGGGGTTGAATTTTGAAAAAACATGAAACACCTGTTTTCTTATTTGTTTATTAGAGTAATCTTACAAAGTTTCGAAATAAAAAGTACATCTATATCGTCTCTCTATAAAAATTTCGAAACCCCTTTTCACCACTTTAGGGGTTGAATTTTGAAAAAATACGAAACACGTGTTTCCTTATTTATTTATTAGAGTAATCTTACAAACTTTCGAAATAAAAAGTCCATCTAAAATCATTTGTCCATACAAATTTTAAACCCTCGTTTTTCCCCTTTAAGGGTAGTATTTTGAAAAAACATGAAACACCTATTTCCTTATTTGTTTATTAGAGTAGTCTTTCAAAGTTTCGAATTAAAAAGTACATTTATATAGGTTTTCCATACAAACTGTGAAACCCCTTTTCACCCCTTTAGGGGTTGAATTTCGAAAAATCCGCCCTTAGTAAGCGTTTGCGTCCTAAAAGGAACCTATGTTAAAAATTTCAGCTTTCTAGGTCTAAGAGTTTGGGCTGGGCGTTGATGAGTCAGTCAATGAATGAATGAATGAATCGGAACTTCTCTCTTTATATATGAGATAGACGTATACTTTGGGTCTGACCAACTAGAAAATGTCTCCTCCACGAAATTTCTCGGTTTAGAAATTGATCAAAAATTACAATGGTCTGATCACTTAAATGATCTCAGTAAAAAATTGTGCAGTGCCATATTCGCCATTAGAAAGATAAGAAGTTTATGCGGTTTTGAAGCAGCTAAATCCGTCTATTTTGCATATTTCCACTCTCTAATAACGTATGGCCTACTGTTTTGGGGAATGGCACCAAACTCAAAAAGAATTTTTCTCCTCCAGAAAAGAGCGGTACGCAGTTTATATAGAGTCTCACCGAGAAGTTCTTGTAAGCCGCTATTTGTAAAATCAGGAATAATGACTCTATTTTCTTCTTACATCTACCAAAATATTATGTACGCTCGTAGACACCTAACAGAAGCTCCGGTGAATAGTGATTTTCATCATCACGATACGAGAAATAAATCCAATCTCCACATAAACCGACAGCGACTTAGCAAAGTGCGATACAGTTTTATTCATCAAAATTTGTCGTTCTATAATAAGATTCCAGAGCAAATGAAAAGCCTCGGAGAGGTCCAATTTAAAAAGATAATCATAAATAATTTGGTAAGAAACCCAATTTATGGTATAAGGGAGTTTGAAAATTCTGAGTCTATTTTCCATGTTGATGATTAATGAAATGCGTAAAGTTTTAAACATAACGGTATTATGATAGCTGACATTCTAATTCTCATATAATTTATTAAACATCTATTCATTTTAAAAAAAACTACGAAAGCATTATTGCTGGATTGACAATAAAATATATATTTTTTGATTATTCTACATAGAATTTGCATTTCTATTTTAATATATTATTCTCCTTGACTCTTAAATCACATTAGTATATTTTGATTATTTGTATATAGGTAATATTGAATATAATATTACAGCGATGACAACTATCACGATAGTTATGTTTTTAATAATTAAATTTTTAGCATTTAATTTTGTGACGCATCCAAGTGTAGGAATGCCTATCTACTGGAGTAGTTGATTGTATTGTATTGTATTGTATTGTATTGTATTGTATTGAGCACACGGGGCGAAAAGAGATTTTTTTTTTGTCCAAATAACATATTTTTAGTGAGGCAATGCATCGGTTTTATGCAATTTTTGAATGTTTTAACTTTAATGGTAAACACCTGATCTTACAGTGTAGGATTACGGGTTCGAATCACGGCTGGGTTATCATTTTTCGCTAGGATAAAATTAACGGAATTGCATTTTAATTCTGTCACACACATCTTGCACGCACACATATAAACACTTCACAGTAAGGTTGGTTGTAAGAGATTGTCATATGATAGTAAACCCACCCATTGTGACATTTCAATAAATGGTAGAAACAAACTATGCATGATGTCTCGCATTAGATTGGTTTTGATTCATGTTCCCAATGACATAGCGAAAACTACAATGAACTCCCGGAAGGGTACTATGGATGGGGTGAGCTGTATGAGCGGGGTATTTTTACAGCTTCGCCGATGAACCACCAGACGAAATCTCCAGTTTTATGGGACTATGCGACAAAAAACGTGAGTGGTTTATTTTATGGCGCTAAACAATACTGCAACTAGGCAATTGAGATATATAAAAAGGAGATCTTATTTATCTTGATCAATTACTAAATTAATTGTAAAAATAAACTTCTAGCTATTGCTGATCACAAAAAGTTAAAACATGGAAAATTACTAAAAAGGAGAAAGCAAAAATATATATAAAATAGTGACGTTGATAAAATTAGACAGTTTAAGGACCACTACAAGAATATGTGATATGGTCACAAATGTGATGTGATTTGAGATGTTAAGAGCGATTCCTTGTCAATTTGATTATTGTTATTGTTTTTTATTTGTTTATAATTTTTAAGCGTGATAATTTGATGTTAATTATTTTGATTTTGATTACTATGATTTTTTAATTTTTTTATTCATTTTATTTTGATTAATTGATTTTAAGTTCATTAAAAAGTGATAGGTACCAATAATATGTTCAGATATCCTCAGGATAACCCCAAATTTGCAGCATTTGTAGTTTTATAACATAGTCTTTGTCTATTGTTACATATTCATGGTGCCGTGCCATATTCGCCACTAGAAAGAAAGAAAGAATGGTCGAAGACGCTAAATCTGTTTATTTTGCATATCTCCACCATAATAATGTATGGATAAACGTTTTGGGGAACGGCAGCTAATTTAACCATATTTTTCTCCTCAACAAAAGGAAAGTAGGCATTTATTCAGAACCTTTCCAGCTAGTTTTTGTAAGCCGCTCTTCGTTGAAACAGAAATCATGACTCTTTTCATCCCACCTCTACCAAAATATGCTACAAGTAGGCATAGTCATATATGTGGCAGACATCCCGGTGGACAGTTATTTTCATAATCGCGACATACTCATAAACGCGACAACGAGGAATCGACGACATATATCATAATCGCGACAACGAGGAATAAATACGATCTAGGTACACATAAATCGACACTGACTCAGTAAAGTCCGAAATAGATTTATTCGCCAAAATCTGTTTACTATAACAAGATTCCAGCGCGAATCCGAGCCCTTGAGAGGACCAGCTTCAAAATGTAATTAGCAGTACTTTGGTAAAAAACCCAATTTACGGCATAAGGTAGTTTGAAATTTGAGAATGTATTTTCGATGCTGATGACGTAAACTACTCATTTTACAACTCATTTTAATGTTAATTTTATATTTCAATATTTACACAATGTAATCATTCATTTTTTCAGTTTCTTAACATTTAATCTTTAATGTATTTTTATTTTTCCCATATCCTTCCATTTTTTTTAAACCTACAACTTTTTATAGACATTCTAATTATTGTTTCTGTATATTGTCAATATTTTTTTTATTATGCTAGAATATGAATAATATCAGATTTTATTGTTTGTTGCGATATTATAATTAGTAACTAGGTGGGATAGCTACCTAGATAGGTAGGATAGTTAGCTAGATATATCATTAAGATATCAGAATTATAAATGACGTATTAATTGTAATTTATATAGCCATGCGGAGTTTTTTAAAATTAAAATAAGCTTCGAAACTATGGCAAGTATCATGATAGTTATATTTTTAAAAATGAAAATGTTATAATTTCATTTTGAGACACATTTAAGTGTAGGATGCCTATTTACAGGATTAGTTAATTGTATCGTATTATAAATTTAATATTTGTATATTGACTTTCAAGCCATGATTCTTTCCATGCATGTGCCAGTAATGCGGGTATCAAATTTCAATAAAGATAAGGCAACACGCGCAAGTAGCATGAAACTTCCTCGAAGCGCCTCTCGGCGTTTAAGGGATCCATAAGGCACGTTTGAAAGATAGCGAAGCCTTATCAATGTAAATACTTCCATCGACCCCGTGCGCTATATAACCTACCCGTCTATTGCGTGTATAGGTGAGAATGAGAAAGATACGTATGCTGAGCTACTTATTTAGGTACCTACAGCACAACACAACACTTTTATGATTTCCTGCCAACGTCAATTGGAATTAATGACTGAAACAGTTAAATCACCGCTTCAGGTGTGTGGTGTGATTGTCTCTTAGAATCAGTAGCACGTTGAAGTCATTGTCGCGACCTATAATTATATAATTACTGATAGTCAAGCGTAACAGCAGCACCTTTACGCCCGAGAGAAAGCTGTGATTTCAGAAAATACTTCAGCCGTTCACATGTAACAAGACAAATCGATGAAAACACTCTCACAATGCAGAATTATAACGTTTATGGAGAGCGACGATCACATGTGTTATTGTGTCGCTTCTACAAAAAACTACCATCGTCAATTAAAGCCTGGTCGAAAAATATGAAGTATTTCCTGAAGCATTAGAGGTAAAGATTTGCGGGAGAAGAAGTTAACACTTCACAGACTTAGAGGGTATTTGGGTGAGCTGGGTGGCCAAAATTTAATATAAATAAAAGGTTGATATTTACGCAGTAAACCAGACAGTAGCTTCTCTTAGAACAAAATTGAAATCGAAGCAAGTAACGTCAGGAATCTTAAGGGCTACCACAAATCGTAATATGATTACTCGTCTTCTTCTTAAAGCATCGTCCCGGTCACATTTACCGTGCCCCGGCGACACAGTTGCTATTATGCTACTGATTTGTTCTGAGAATACCATATAGCGTCGACTCGTAAATCTGCACAAAAAAAGTAATAAACACACCCGATGTAAGAGCGGACACAAACAGCGCCCACAGCGCGTCACAGCCCACAGGCCACAGCGCCGTAACTATGGGCCTAAGGACGCGACATGACTTACCCCTGGTCCCACTTCCGTCGCACCCTCTTCCCGCATTGCCTTGTAGCTCTTGAGTGAACTTACTGGGTGTTATTATACTGTGATATTTATAGCCAAGCGCTCAACGACCAACATCGATGCTTCCGCTTCTCCTTCATCATGTGGGCTCGTGTGAGAAGTCGATACTTGGTCGTTACTCCTTTTCTCGGCGTCTGTATTGCGTACGCGTATTTGACCGTTACTATTATTTACTTCGATTGCATTATTACTTTATTATTTACTTCGATTGCATCGATTGGAACAGCTTATGGAGTGCCTTGGAGACAGAACACGTGCCACCAAAAATCATTAAACTTCTCCAATCATCGTACGATGGCTTAACCAGCAGCGTTCGAATCCGTAACGATTTGTCTGAGGAATTCCCGATTCAAACTGGTGTTCGACAAGGAGACGTCGCATCGCCGCTACTTTTTAACGTGGTGATCGACGCGATTATGCGGAGAGCATTCGACGGTCGACGCGGAGTTAGATACGACGAATCAAACTTCATAACCGATTTGATGTTCGCTGATGATAGCGCCGTTTTCGCCGACACTGATGCCGAAGCAACGGACATTTTATACGACATATCCGGAATTGCTCAATCATATGGATTGAAAATCAATGCGGATAAGACCAAAGTGCTCACTACGGACGGTTCGAAGGCCAGCGTTTACCTCGATGGAACCCAAATCGAACAGGTCCCACAATTCAAGTATTTAGGATCGTTGGTTACGGAAAAGAAAGTGGCTTCGACGGCCGATGTCCATAGCCGGATCGGTCAGGCTACAGCAACATTCGCCTCGCTCAAGTGGTGCATATGGAAGCGAATGAATATTACCATCAAAACCAAAGTACGACTATACCGAACGTTGGTTCTTCCCATTCTTCTTTATGGATCGGAAACGTGGACGTTACTACAATCGGACCTCAAAAAGTTCGAAGTCTTCCAAATGCGATGCTTGAGGCAGATTCTCGGTGTCTCACTCCGCGACCGAATTCGAAACGAGACCATTAGAGAAAGATGCGATCTAGTAACAACGATCGAAGAAGAAGTACAAAAACGTCGACTACGATGGTTCGGCCATGTTTGCCGAATGAACGACAATCGCTTGCCACGTAAACTTCTTTGGCGAGACCGTCCGACAGAATGGAGAATTCAGCGATCGGCACCGAAGAAAACCTGGCTAAATACCATCAAAGACGACCTTAAAAATCAACGATTGTCGGCTAGGGATGCTCGAGACGTGGCAAAAAATCGTCAAGAATGGAAGCGAATCGTGAATGGAGTACGAGATCCAGCGGCACCGACAGCAGCGTATTGGCTGCGAGGGCGACCCCCTCCCCAATCGCCGGCTACGGAATAAATAATAATAATAATTATTATTTACTTCGTTGTACAGTTACCTAGACGTGCAAACCACGGATTGTGATGAAGCAGGCAAGTGTCTACCGTTCATAGCTTAAGTTATATAGGTATTATAAACACAGACAAAATAGCGTTTCAGACAGCTACATATACGTCATACTTCGTCTCGTGTAAAAAGGCTTAGTAAGATCGTTTTAGACGCGCGTTTGCATGGCAGCTCCTATTTCTATTCTAGGTACAGAACCCTAAATATATACAGGGTGAGTTTTTATTACTGGCATTCTTGAAATGGGTAAATCTATACGAGCAAATAAGTAACTTTTAATATAAATTTGAGTTTTTTTTTAAAATAGTATAAAAAGCGCTGAATGCGCTGCGTCATTTAGCGGTAGTCAAAATTCCGCGAATATTGTTTATTCGCGATATTGTACCTACTGCTAGATGGCTCAGCGCACTCAACGCTTGTCAAATGTTTAGTCACAAGTTATATAGGTTATTCAAATTTACAATAAAGAAAAAATTTTTTTTTATTCCACATTTTTTAAATCAAAATTTGCTTACTTGCTCGTTTTGATTCATCCACTTTAAGGCTGCCGCTAATAAAAAACTCACGATGTATACTGTTACTCTCATTACGACTCACTCTCGTACGTACGAATAACTCTGAATAAAGCCTATTGAAATCGAACAATGCATTCTCGAATTATCCTATGCATCGACAGACAGACGGATGGACATAGACATCGAAATTTTACCACCTTCGCTTTTTGCTCAGCAATTTTTACTATAAATATATTTATTTTTTTCAAAATTTATATGTTGTGTTGCTGTGTTTCCTATGTTGCTATGACACCTAAAATTGATTTAGAGTAATGCTAACTAGCATTACTCCAAATCAGTTTTAGGTTTATTGGCCAGCTCAGGTCTTCTTCTTTCGATATTTGAAAAATTACCCGGAGAAAGCTGCGTTATGAAATGAGTATATTCACGTTTTTGGTTGTCAAGCAGCATATTCGATTCGACGTCCCTCGATAACACTTACCTGCAACAAAAAAATAAATCAAAAATTAATATGCTAATTGTGAAAATTGCCAAGTTACGAGGCAATGGGAAAGGCACGCAAAATAGGGAAGAGACTGCCTACAACACGGCTGGATTTGTCAGTGGCATCTCTTCTTCTCTTCAGGGGACCCAAATCGACTGCGCTTCCATACAATTGTATTTCCATGACCCTCTGGCATCTATTGGTCCAGAATAAAATAATAGCTTTTAATCGTTTAAACTACTAAATATATATGTCTTAAACGAACTAATATTGTCAAATCCAGTTTTATTTCTTTTAATTCAGGGGCTGGTGGCATTTATTTATTTATTTATTTATTAAGGAAAACATACAGAGCCACAAAAAATAATACAGTTAAATTAAATAAATACATTTGTGTCCGATGTCATGTTTTCAATACCATGGGACCCATGGTATTGTCTTCAATACATACAATGCCTACATTAGGGGAAAGTCCCCTAACGCCAGACGGCACTAGCGTCGGACTGCTATCTCGAAAAGTCGCGGGGCGTAGGGTACGCGTCGCGTACGCTTTTCCTTTTCCTACGTCTTTGTATCGATCGTGTCGCGACTTGTCGACATACTATTAGCGTCCGACGCTAGGTGCCGTCCGGCGTTAGGGGACTTCCCCCTATATGATGGGAGAAGGAAAAGAAAGGAATAGGTGTTGATATATTGATGTGCAGTACAAAATATAATACTTTATATAAAAAGTATGTAGAATACAAAAGACTAAACAACGTTGTTATAGGTTTTTTTTTATAAAGTAAGTCAAAGAAAAAAACCCAAATAAAATCAAGGTGCCTAAATTATGTAACAAAATGAGTTATTAATTGTCAATACAATAATGATGTAGATAAAAAAACCCACATTTTTTTAATCAAAAGTCGCTTATTTTCTTATACCTCTACACGGATGCCGGATTCACCCTCTACGCGGATGCCGCTGAATTTAAACTGACAATATCCACAGTCAAAAATAAAAAACGCCATGCAATTTAATTTCAGTCCTAGAAGTTAGACCGAAAATGTAAACGAATGTGATCGTCCCTTGTCCCGCATCCGGGAGTTCGCAGCAGGATAATACCCTATTAAGCGTAAGCAGGTGGTCGCGGAGATTGCTACCCGAGCGAAACGCCGCAGAAGAACAGAGCAGAACAGACAAATAAACGAACAGAATAGGAAGGCATCCGAACCGACCGCAACTGATCTACTAGGCATTGGGCGACCGAAGCGATCGAGCGGAAACGAGAATTCAATCTATTTAGTATAATGGGAGAGAGACACGGTTGAATAATAAATAACGTGATTTCTAGTCAGGTTTAAAGTCTTATAGACTTGCGTAGCTGACGCTGAAACCAGATGTTTTATGCAAAACTGTGCTAATATCTGGTTTTGACGCATTTCGGACTCCTAGTCCAAACGAACTAATGATTGAACTTGAAGGTGCTTGGCGATTTCAAAGTATGATGAATGTTCCAAAGGACAATGGGCGGTTTCGTACCCAGGTTGTAACACTTTGAGACACATAACAAATGTGACATTTTATTATATGGCGGTTAAGCTGTAAGCAGTGGCTGAACGAAGTTATAGCGTCTTGAAATAAACAAATATTTAATTACTGTATTTATAAAAAAAATCGCGATTTGCAAACTAAAAAAGGCGTTTTGTTTAAATAATTCAGTTAGATAAATTATTTCCAGTATATAGAAAAATAATAATAATAAGAATATCCTACTACTATTATAAACGCGAAAGTTTGTAAGAATGTATGTATGGATGTTTGTTACTCTTTCACGCAATAACTACTGAATGGATTTTGATGAAACTTTACAATAATATAGCTTACACATCAGAATAACACATAGGCTATAATTTATAAAGATATATAGTTTTCTATCATCATTATCACAATTTTTCATCACCACGCTGGTGAAATCGCGGGGCCCAGCTAGTGACAATATAGATATAAGAATATTTTGTAATATAAATTTTCTCTTTTTATTGAAAAAAAAAGATATTTTTGAATGAACTAATGGTTAAACTACACGACTTTCGACTACTACTATTAGCTTGAACGCGAGCCTCGCATCATTTTTCGGCACACAAAGGAAAGTACTTAAGATTCTTCGAATTCAGGTAGCTGTTACCCTAAGTAAGAGAGAGATAGATGATCATATTGAGATGTCAACCACAACGGGCGAACCCGTCACCGCAGGACGTTTTAACGATTCAATCGTTCTATCGACCGTGCAGTGAGCGTAGAAGACTTTGGACATAACAAATCCGACGTCTAGCTACGCCACAACCCGTTAAGAGACCAACGCCTTACCGCGAGTAGCCAGGTATGTTACCTGGCGGGCGGCACTCGCGCCCTAACTACCAATTGTGACCAGATTTCTCCGGTCTCTCGATTGGTTCCGAGTTCGAGGTCGCTTGCGCGGTCCTCTCCCTTACGAAGCGGTGAAACGGAGTATACCGAATCTATCGCGGACCAAGGCGTCCTTTGCCCGACTCTGTACCGGGATCGGATGGCCAATGGTCATTTCAAGAGCAGTCGCCGTAAGGTAGACAACTACCCCCGCTCTATAGGAAACAATACAGTTCCCAGACTCCCCCGATTGTTAGTCGGAGAGCACAATCGATTGGCTTGCGCCGCTCGGTGCGCAGACCGTCCAGGAGCGCCAGAGGATTGATTCCCAGGGGAGACTGGTTGACCCAGTGTCCTACCCAGGCTCGCACCCCATGCGTGGAGGCCATCGGATGGGTGTTGACCCGTGAGTGTGACCGACCCTGAAACAGAATGGGTCTTCGTGGCCAACTCAGCAAGGGCCCATTAGCTCCCAGAGATAGATGATCAGTGTGCGATGTCAGTTAATGAATTGATATTTAATATTAATGTCTCAAATTTTGAACGATGAATGTCCCAAATTTTCAAGACAGCTGTTTACGCCACGAGGGTTTCATAATTCTAAAGTTCAAGTATCTAAGTTTATTGGTTTCGGATGTACGTATATGGTGGATTAAGTACCTTGGCTTACATATCACATAACTTTTTCATTTGTAATCCTACATTAAGTAAAACGGTGTAGATATTTTTTTACGGTGAGTACTTTTGCCTTTTAAATATATAAGATAGCTCTGACAGTTTAGAAAATATTGTTAAAAGCTCGTAAATTACGCCATATTTTTCAAGATGGCAGCTTGCGCATGCGCACCTCTAACTCGAAACTTCGATTTTCATGACGAGTTCATGCTTAAACAATGTACAGTGTGTTATTGATACACGGACACCTTTTTCAATGGGTAATTCTATACACTAAACAACAAGAAACTGATCTTTGGGTAATCATTGAAAATTATACTCGGATGTCAGTAACACACTGCATATAAAAATCCAATGTATCCCACCTTCTATAAGTCAAAACCACCTACTGGACTACGGCCAAAATAGAGTGATTGATTAAGCTTTCCCTAAAATAAATGATACTCTATTATCACAAACATAAAGAATTGCACCAGCACACAACCCATAAAATTATTACACGAGCGATAACTAATAGTAACCACATAGTGCCCAAACTGAATAGTACCCATGCACAGAGACATTTTCTTTACTTGGCACCGTCGTTGTTCAATAAAACTAAGGATATACCCGGCATTTATACTCAAGGTATTAATATAAAAATAAATATAAACAAAAAAAGACTAACCCACTGGTTGATCACCGAGGGTAGGAAAGAAACCGAAAAATTAATTTGCTTTATTCATTCCTAACACATTATTATGAACCTACCATATATTTATGATTATTATTATTTATGATTATTATATATTATTATTATTATTATCACATACCTTTTTAGATTATTTGAAATTCTATTTTTTACTAAAATTTTACTTTACTTGATTTTATTTTTCACGGCATTCTTCAACGTAATTTTTTATTTAGCATTAGGCAGTACTTAATTATACGAATCTGAGCCTACCTTAGTGCGGACGTCTCGTGCGATCCAGTTAGGTTAGGTTTAATTCATTTGTAACTGATAATACGATTTTTTGTAAAATAAAGAATTTGAATTTGAATTAAAAAAAATCCTTTAATAATGCTACAGCTCTTTTAACAAAACAGCCCTAGCTCTACAAATATCAGCAAAAATAAGATTACGCTTTACAATTAGTCTCTTTATTTTTTATTGACATTGCTCTCGACATTGTGCAGGGCCGGAGAATGAACTCTGGACGCGCTTTATTCTTAAAGAGGTGGTAAAGGCCGAAAGGCAGTAGCACGCGCGAGACATATGCGTACTCTGAACTGGGTCTCAGGTCGCCTTCTCAACCCTGGCCTATCTATCATTTTAAAATCATCCATCACATAATGATGTCATAGAATTTACTACAGTTTTAATTGTAATTACTATATTGTTTGTTATACTTTCTTATACATTTGTTATATCTTTAATGATTATTAACATTATTGATGTCATATTTAATTGTGATTCTAAAGATATTGTATGATTATTAAATACACTAGTTTTAAAAAATAATATTACGTAAACTTCGACATGTAACTCGTGGCATTGGAAAAATAAATTGAAATCTTATAGAAGGTTATCCGCTGTTTGCCACCAGTATCTGTGTAGCAGCGCTCACATCGTCATAAAAAAATAAACTCGAAATTCAGTCCAAAACATGGCCACGCTGGCAACATCTGCCAGCTGCTAGAATATACAGAAGACGTCGAGAGGGTAGATAATGGAAATGTCATATAATACCAGTTTCCATTAAAAATACGCCCGGATGAAAATGCTAAGCGAGAGAGAGAGAGAGAGAGTAAGCAAAATGTCGGAGATCTCGCTGCAATTATCGTTAAGGACCTAACTCAATTTATAAGATGAAGGGTAGTGTTTTCGATGGAAATGTGGTGAACTGTTAGGGCGCCGTGATGACTAGCGATTAAACTGCCTTTTGGTCAATTTTTAAATGACTGCAACTAAAAATCTGAAAAAGCGTATTCAATTTAATATAATTTCAATATAAAAACCACTTAGCGTGGAAAATTATGAATATTTTCTCTTCTCAGAAAAATATTTTCTTCAAGGACCACTGACAGGCAAAGGGCACTTCGCGTGAGTGTAATATTAGCATTCTTACAAATGAGTCTGCAATAAATTATATAAGGATAGCCAAAGACCGAATGCAATGTATACCAACATTTACACGGTTATTATTAAAAAGCGAGAAATCTAAGAAAGGAAATCTGTAAAAATGCTCGAAAAGGCTTTTCCTGTATGGACCATAATAATCGCCATAGAGATATAAAATGAAAAATTTCTGAAGAGAAACATAGTCAGAGAACGCTGAAAAATGTTAAAAAAGTACTTTAAAAGATTAAACCTATCGAAGTGTAAAAGTTTTCTACTAAACATCGGTAATACATGACCTGGTTGAGTTTTCGTGGAGTTTTCATTTTGTGTTGAATTTTATTAAAAAACTAATGAACTTCGTCATATTTCGAACTCATTTAGAGGATATATCACTTTACTGACATAATTGACTCTTGGATATGTTATTTAAAAAATAACAATCTGAAAATCATTATGGTTATCCTGACTCGTTTTATCGATATTTATGTGCGTATTTCTCGTAAGAACTATAAGATTAATAAATAAAACTTTAGTCTCATGAAATTTAAACCTTTATCTAACTATTCGTATAACATTTGTAGTTAAAACATTTGTTATTATACTTTTTTTATGGCAATTTGATGTTTAGGGTGGTAATCCCCCCTAATGCGGCTCTCGGAGATTAAAATCACACATACCTACATACCAAAATAATAAAAAGCGCTATTTTCCAACGCTTTATTTTGTATGTGTGTGTGTGTGTGTGTTTACACAGTAAAGAGGAGAGAAGTGGAGTGGAGTGGAGAGGAGAGAAGTGGAGTAGAGTAGAGAGGAGCCGAGCGGAGTGGAGAGGAACCGAGTGGAGTGAAGTGAGCTCACAAATGTATGTGTGTGTTTGTGAGTGAGTGTGTGTGTTTGTTTTTGTGTGAAGGTGTGTGTGTGTTTGTGTTTGATTGCTGCGTGAGCATGCGTCACCGCTCGCGCGCGGGTGTGTATGTGAGTGTGTGAGGGTGAGTGTGTGAGTGTGTGAGTGTTTGAGTGTTTGAGTGTTTGGGTGTGAGAGTGTGTATGTTTGAGTGTGAATGTGTTTGTGTGTGTGAGAGAGAGAGAGAGAATACTGCATCGAGCTCTTGGACTATAAAGCGTAGTACAGGGCGCTAGAGCGCGGGAAGAGACGACCCGAGCAAAACGACACAGGCTAAATGTCGCAAAATAGCGAACTGTGCTTGACGTGAATTACGGCGAAACATTTGGTGGCCATATTCACAATGTGCGCAAATATGAGAGTATCATACATGTCCCCTCCAACTCATCTTTTATCTCGGTCGCCTATTGTTTCACTGGGAGCTATGCGAATTGAATATGAAGTATACGTGGTTTGTGCTCGTGCGGTTACAGAAAATGAGGGTTATTTTCAATACACCCCAAAGAATCGACGCATGTTTCTCTCCTGTTGTCTTTTTGATCACACGATAAGTTTTTCGTAAGCATTTTCGCGCAAATTTCTTTCAGCTCCAATTCACTGGTCAAACTTAATTAACGGTTGTGTGCGTCAAATTCAACTCTTCCGCGATCGTTCCGACCGTCAATCAATGACCATAACACACACGATCCTGGATTATGTGGACATTTTCTTTACATCCTGCAGTTGAAGGCCTCCCGCTGCGAGACATCTATAATTGGGTCTCGGTCTTCAGAGAATGCTTGACAAAACCCAGGCGCTTGACAAAACACTGTCTCCATAGGCCTGTTCAAGTTTTGAGAAAGTTTCTATCGCACTGCGCTAAGTCTGAAACAACTTGACAACTTGACAGCGCACCGTTGTTCGAAATTATTCACTTATTTTCAGACTGCACTAAAAAATCCGGTCCAAGAAAATAATTTATACGGACCAAAAAGTAGAGAATAGAATAGAATAAAATAACTTTATTGTGCTTAAAACGATAAAAAAACATTACATAAAAAAGATCATAATGTTTAAAAATATAGTACTGCACAAATGGCAGACTTATCACTATAGCGATGTCTTACAGTCAACCATTTGATAAACTTATTTTTAATTGTCATCGCAAAGTACACATGGAAGTGATAAAGTTAAATTAAAAATAAACTATAGAAATATATGTCAATAATTTATGCTAGGGTTACAATATACCATTTTTACTATTAGGAGAGAATAGGTTTTGTCAAAAGTGATCAAGCATAGATGTTTTTTATTCCGATGACTGGTTTCCATTCGAATAGATAAAATGTCTCTATTTTGATTTATTTATTTATAGTATTATACAAGTTCGTCTGTACAGTTTACCATATCATGTTGTATAATATATATATGAGACGTTAGCAAAAAACTGATTCTTGAGGAGATAGAGTAATGAATAAAAGTCGCCTAACTAGGCCAGGGCCTGTTCTAAGGTAGACTTTATAAAATATTGTTTAGATGTATCTAATCAAATTACTAAATAATTATTATATAAAAAAAAATAAAAATAAAAATAAAACAATTAAAATTTGTAGAAATTCTATTACTTTGATAATTATAATTATTAACGTGTAGAGTAAAAGTAAAAATATATGTTTGAAAGTAAAAATATTTGTCTAAAAATGAAGAATAATGCGAAAAATTATTATACAAAAAATTAATATACAATATTCAATATCGTAATACGTAATAGCAATAATATATATATATATATATATATATATATATATATATATATATATATATATATATATATATATATATATATATATATATATATATATATATATATATATATATATATATATATATATATATATATATATATATATATATATATATATATATATATATATATATATATATATATATATATTTTTTCATCAAAGTGTCATCCTTTAAACGAATTCTTTAAAAAAAGATTTTACAAAAAACCAATCAAATATTAACAATATTATACAATTTTATCTTATGTTTTAAACTCTTGTAAATATCATATAGCCTTAAGTATAAACTTCTCGACCAGAAATTACGATTTATATCTTATTTCATGGGAACGAGCAAATGAAGTATTTTATTTTTATTTTCATTTAATAGCTGGCTGATAGCGAGCCCAGCAATCGTATATCGTCCATTTAAAGAGTGGATATATTCGAATTTCAAATCGAATTTTCGAAATGTCATTCCGCATTTAAGAGACGATTGATTGTGATTTTTTTCATTGTTTTTGCTTAAATTTGTCTTTAATAAAGACATTTTATTTTGGTTTGCAAAAGGATACGCTTTGTTTTTGAGATGTGGATGAAGGGTGATCGTTCGCTAGCGATAAAGGGATCCCATTAAACCTACAGTGTACCGTCGAAAGTGGTACTCATCCAAGAATACATCTCGTTTAAACAATAAGCATTTCCCAGTCCAGTCCGGGAAAACCTTCCAGCTATGTAAGTGGCTTTTATTATTTTTATTTTTTCATCAAAGTGTCATCCTTTAAACGAATTCTTTAAAAAAAGATTTTACAAAAAACCAATCAAATATTAACAATATTATACAATTTTATCTTATGTTTTAAACTCTTGTAAATATCATATAGCCTTAAGTATAAACTTCTCGACCAGAAATTACGATTTATATCTTATTTCATGGGAACGAGCAAATGAAGTATTTTATTTTTATTTTCATTTAATAGCTGGCTGATAGCGAGCCCAGCAATCGTATATCGTCCATTTAAAGAGTGGATATATTCGAATTTCAAATCGAATTTTCGAAATGTCATTCCGCATTTAAGAGACGATTGATTGTGATTTTTTTCATTGTTTTTGCTTAAATTTGTCTTTAATAAAGACATTTTATTTTGGTTTGCAAAAGGATACGCTTTGTTTTTGAGATGTGGATGAAGGGTGATCGTTCGCTAGCGATAAAGGGATCCCATTAAACCTACAGTGTACCGTCGAAAGTGGTACTCATCCAAGAATACATCTCGTTTAAACAATAAGCATTTCCCAGTCCAGTCCGGGAAAACCTTCCAGCTATGTAAGTGGCTTTTATTATTTTTATTTTTTCATCAAAGTGTCATCCTTTAAACGAATTCTTTAAAAAAAGATTTTACAAAAAACCAATCAAATATTAACAATATTATACAATTTTATCTTATGTTTTAAACTCTTGTAAATATCATATAGCCTTAAGTATAAACTTCTCGACCAGAAATTACGATTTATATCTTATTTCATGGGAACGAGCAAATGAAGTATTTTATTTTTATTTTCATTTAATAGCTGGCTGATAGCGAGCCCAGCAATCGTATATCGTCCATTTAAAGAGTGGATATATTCGAATTTCAAATCGAATTTTCGAAATGTCATTCCGCATTTAAGAGACGATTGATTGTGATTTTTTTCATTGTTTTTGCTTAAATTTGTCTTTAATAAAGACATTTTATTTTGGTTTGCAAAAGGATACGCTTTGTTTTTGAGATGTGGATGAAGGGTGATCGTTCGCTAGCGATAAAGGGATCCCATTAAACCTACAGTGTACCGTCGAAAGTGGTACTCATCCAAGAATACATCTCGTTTAAACAATAAGCATTTCCCAGTCCAGTCCGGGAAAACCTTCCAGCTATGTAAGTGGCTTTTATTATTTTTATTTTTTCATCAAAGTGTCATCCTTTAAACGAATTCTTTAAAAAAAGATTTTACAAAAAACCAATCAAATATTAACAATATTATACAATTTTATCTTATGTTTTAAACTCTTGTAAATATCATATAGCCTTAAGTATAAACTTCTCGACCAGAAATTACGATTTATATCTTATTTCATGGGAACGAGCAAATGAAGTATTTTATTTTTATTTTCATTTAATAGCTGGCTGATAGCGAGCCCAGCAATCGTATATCGTCCATTTAAAGAGTGGATATATTCGAATTTCAAATCGAATTTTCGAAATGTCATTCCGCATTTAAGAGACGATTGATTGTGATTTTTTTCATTGTTTTTGCTTAAATTTGTCTTTAATAAAGACATTTTATTTTGGTTTGCAAAAGGATACGCTTTGTTTTTGAGATGTGGATGAAGGGTGATCGTTCGCTAGCGATAAAGGGATCCCATTAAACCTACAGTGTACCGTCGAAAGTGGTACTCATCCAAGAATACATCTCGTTTAAACAATAAGCATTTCCCAGTCCAGTCCGGGAAAACCTTCCAGCTATGTAAGTGGCTTTTATTATTTTTATTTTTTCATCAAAGTGTCATCCTTTAAACGAATTCTTTAAAAAAAGATTTTACAAAAAACCAATCAAATATTAACAATATTATACAATTTTATCTTATGTTTTAAACTCTTGTAAATATCATATAGCCTTAAGTATAAACTTCTCGACCAGAAATTACGATTTATATCTTATTTCATGGGAACGAGCAAATGAAGTATTTTATTTTTATTTTCATTTAATAGCTGGCTGATAGCGAGCCCAGCAATCGTATATCGTCCATTTAAAGAGTGGATATATTCGAATTTCAAATCGAATTTTCGAAATGTCATTCCGCATTTAAGAGACGATTGATTGTGATTTTTTTCATTGTTTTTGCTTAAATTTGTCTTTAATAAAGACATTTTATTTTGGTTTGCAAAAGGATACGCTTTGTTTTTGAGATGTGGATGAAGGGTGATCGTTCGCTAGCGATAAAGGGATCCCATTAAACCTACAGTGTACCGTCGAAAGTGGTACTCATCCAAGAATACATCTCGTTTAAACAATAAGCATTTCCCAGTCCAGTCCGGGAAAACCTTCCAGCTATGTAAGTGGCTTTTATTATTTTTATTTTTTCATCAAAGTGTCATCCTTTAAACGAATTCTTTAAAAAAAGATTTTACAAAAAACCAATCAAATATTAACAATATTATACAATTTTATCTTATGTTTTAAACTCTTGTAAATATCATATAGCCTTAAGTATAAACTTCTCGACCAGAAATTACGATTTATATCTTATTTCATGGGAACGAGCAAATGAAGTATTTTATTTTTATTTTCATTTAATAGCTGGCTGATAGCGAGCCCAGCAATCGTATATCGTCCATTTAAAGAGTGGATATATTCGAATTTCAAATCGAATTTTCGAAATGTCATTCCGCATTTAAGAGACGATTGCTTGTGATTTTTTTCATTGTTTTTGCTTAAATTTGTCTTTAATAAAGACATTTTATTTTGGTTTGCAAAAGGATACGCTTTGTTTTTGAGATGTGGATGAAGGGTGATCGTTCGCTAGCGATAAAGGGATCCCATTAAACCTACAGTGTACCGTCGAAAGTGGTACTCATCCAAGAATACATCTCGTTTAAACAATAAGCATTTCCCAGTCCAGTCCGGGAAAACCTTCCAGCTATGTAAGTGGCTTTTATTATTTTTATTTTTTCATCAAAGTGTCATCCTTTAAACGAATTCTTTAAAAAAATATATATATATATATATATATATATATATATATATAGGTATATATATATATACGTAATAGCAATAATATATACTAGATTATGGCAATTCAAGTGAAGATTGGCACCTTACATGAAATACGGGCAAGAACGATCAATTTCAGACTTCAAATTTTGGTGAATTCGTTTTTAAAATTTACTAACCTAAAATATATCAACTTAGCCAGAGTTTGTTTGGTTGAGAAGAAAAAATATTTTGTCTGTAAATTAAATATAGTTGAGTTTCGAAATAAAATACATTTTACTACAATATATCTACTAAAATTAATCATAAAAAGCAACTCATCTTAAAAAAAATAATTGACATTGATCGTTCTTTCCCGTAACCTTTCATAATGCAGAAAAACACAGATATTAAGCGATTCCACAACATTATTGATGAAGTAAATCTACATGAACTTGCAGAAGTGGTCATGCTAATTTTAAGTCATTGATTTAATATTAATATTAAAATGGTTGCTTAGGTTTATGCGCAGATAAATGAGGTAGCATCTCGTAGATAACCAGGCTATTTGTTCATTCGATCTGCTGTGCGATGACCTCTCTTTCCACTTTTGATATTAGCTACAACAAATAGGCTAGTGTCCGGCCTGATCGAAAAGTTAGCAAGCACGATAAATCAGAGCGTCTGCATGGTGGGATCTACCCACATAATAGACCTCATAAAAGTTGTGCCCGTGTGTCGACCGCGTCAAGCACATACTTAGTCGGAGTTTCGCCAGAGGATACTTTGCGAGACGGGCGCCAGTGAGGGGGAAGATATTATTTTAGTCGTAAAATCGTAGAGGCACTGGTTATATAGCCAGCTGAAATTCTAGGATAGTACTCGTAATAACTACTGTGTAGAGGAGTTGTAGCTGGAGTTGTAGTGGTAGAAGGTTGCCGTCATGATCCAATCCCAAAAAAGGAATTGGGTGGTACAGTTAAAGTTTGTCGATATTCAAAATTTTGGGTGAGTAGTATCGCAGCGTCGATTCTTTGGAGTGTATTGAAAATGACCCTCATTTTCTGTAACCGCACGAGCACAGACCACGTATACTTCATATTCAATTCGCATAGCTCCCAGTGAAACAATAGGCGACCGAGATAAAAGATGAGTTGGAGGGGACATGTATGATACTCTCATATTTGCGCACAATGTGAATATGGCCACCAAATGTTTCGCCGTAATTCACGTCAAGCAATTCGAAATTTAAATTCTAAGCGTCAACATATATTTTGAAATTTTCTCAACAATAAATAATAATTTAATAATAAATTTAGTGAATATAGTGCAATTCGGCGGTTAAGTAACCAGACCAGGTTGCCACAAGCCTAGGAAATGGAAATATTTTCCTGAAAGTGTGGAGCTCGCCAAGACGTGTGGCCGACGTGGCGGGTATCGGGCTAAATACCTCCAATCATGATGAACAGTACAATCTTACCACGGACCCCAGTCACCATTATATTTGGGAAACACACAACCGATCCGGATGGAGAGTGATTGGAGAGGCGTATGCCCAACGGTGGGCGAATGCGCGCTGATGAAGAAGAAGAAGTATCGCTACACTTTCGCAATTTTTGTTTGCGAGAAAACGTCTTTCGTGGACAAATTACACTCACTTTTCAACTGACCGAGAATGCTCCATATTATTGCTGACAGTTCTATAATGTTCTAGAATGCTCCAGAACGTCCCAGAAGGGAAAAAGCAGCAGTGAGAAGGGACTTTGGAGTTGTAACTACTGCTAAGTTATAACGATATTCGGCTTGGTGCGAAAAGTGGATAAGTGACATTTTGGTCGAAAATGAGTTATTGATGGATAACTGCTTCTTAGGGCATAAACTTTGCGTGCGAAAATTGGCTAACGTCTATCTATGACCTTTAATGAAATATTTTATAATTAAAAAATATGGATAAATATGTGTGGAACATTGGTTTATTGAGAAATAGTGGCTAAAACACTTAACCACTTTTACTGTTTATCCTGTCTCCCATATTAATAAATTCACAACATGCCAATAGTGGACAAATGTTTTGACAACTTTTCGTATGATTATTTTCGGCAGTTAATTCGTTCCCGCGCTATTTATCTGTCAGACAACTAGATTTTGTTCTGCATTATTTCGCTAGTTTCTCTAGTTATTTCTGGTTTTTGGTGGAAAAATGAATCGCGCTGGGAAAATTATGGCATTAGCAATGAGAGAAAGTGACGGCACACCGTATTTGGACGAAACCTCAGATCATTTTGAACAGGTATGATTTCTAACCTCAAAAAGTTGTTTTTTAACGATATGCAAGGTTTTATCCTTATCTTTATACATTTTAGAATGCAAGTGAACAAATTTCCTCAAAAAGTAACGCTCAAAGTGCATCAATGGCTTCTACAATGGTTGTTGTGGACAGCGATTTTGACAATATAATTCCAAACAGTGAAGACGAACGATCTACTCTTGAAGCATCGGATCTCTTTATACACAGTTCACGTGAATATGGCACTAAAACATGGGTGTTTTCACCTATCGCTTCTACTTCCGAATCTGCACATCATTTACATAATATAGGTTTGAAAACTATCACTCGAAGCACGGCGTCTCCTAGCTGTTCAATAAGAGATATTATGGACGACGATTTGAACGTTATAAGAAACCTTGAAGAAGAATGGTCCACTCAATATCTTGATGAAACATCTGGTCTCTTTTATATGCAGAATACGCCGGCCACATTCCCGATTCCTTCTACTTCGAATTATAATCAGCCTGCCCTGGATCATGACATGGACAGTAATGTCTATTTATCAGACGACGACCCTGAATACCTTCCAGAAGAATTCATCCCACAAGAAGAAGAAATAATAGCAGATATTATTCAAAATAAACCTCTTGCAAGTTCCAATTGCCAGAGATGGAAGAAATCTGATCCGGCTAATTGGAAAAAAAACATACAGAAGTCTAATAAATATCAAGGTATTCCGTACAATGACAAATTTGGCAATGAAAGACAAGGAAAACAACCAAAACAAGTAGATTGTTCCAAGTGTCGATATACTTGCACCCAGAAAATTTCAGGACAAACTAGGGTGGATCTATGTGCGACATTTTGGAAATTAGGTAACTATAATCACCAAAAAGATTTCATTCTCAAACATGTCATCAAATTGACTCCAAAACGACATATCGAAGGAGTGCCAGATGAGAAGAAAAGAAAAGCATTCTTTAAATATTTCTTTATTATAAATAATGAGAGGATTAGGGTGTGTAAATTATTTTTTCGGACGACACTTTGCATAAGCTGGGGGCCAATTGAAAAGGCGTTCCACGATGTTAACTCGTTTGGGGTTTTTGCAGGGATAGATAGGAGGGGTTCGGGAACACCGCACAATAAAAATTCATCTGCAGATATTAATAAAGTGAAAAATCACATTGAAAGATTTCCTCAGATGGAATCGCATTATTGTAGAAAATCTTCTAAACGAAAGTATCTAGATTCAAATCTATCGATTTCAAAAATGTATAAAATGTATGAAGAAGAATGTCAGAAAGAAAACGCTGTACCGCTTAGTTCCATCATGTATCGACAGATTTTTTGTGAATCTTACAACTTATCCTTTTATAAACCCAAAAAGGATCAGTGTGCAAGTTGCCATCGTTACAAAGAATCTCTTAAAGATAAGAATATAACGTTAGAAGAAAAACAACATCAAAAAAATGTATATGATGAACATATTGTTAGGAAAAACCAGTGCCAAAAAGCAAAAGAATCTGACAAATGTCGATCGAATACTGATGCCAAGTTTATGACGGTTACAGCAGATTTACAGAGCCAGTTGCAAATTCCGTCTGCTGAAGTATCACTGATGTACTATTCTAGAAAGATAAATGCATATAATTTTACAATTTACGAGGGAAGGAAACCAAATGATGGTTATTACTTTGTTTGGACAGAAATGGCCGGTAAAAAAGAGAGCAATGAAATAGCAACGGGTCTATATAAATGGATTTCCCAACTAACTCCAGAAATAACTGAAATCAGTATTTTCGCTGATACTTGCTCTGACCAAAATAGGAATCAATTCATAAGCGCATTTTTCATATACATAGTTCAGACAACTCATCTTAACATCATAGAACAAAAAAATTTTAAGTCCGGCCATACTTTCATGGAAGTGGATAGTATGCACAGCGCGATTGAAAGTTGCAAAAAAAATATGCCTGTCTATTCACTTCTAGATTGGCTAAACTTAATGAGAATGGCTAGATCGAATAATAAAAGGAAAACTGCTAAGCCCTACCAGGTACGAGAAATGACGCATTCTGATATGATTGATGTAAAAGCTTTGGGAAAATTCATTATTTCCAATCGAAAGAAAGACGAGAATGGAGATACTGTAAAATGGCTTAAAATTAAGTCTCTAAAGTATGAAAAAATGTACCCAAACATAATTAAATTTAAATACAGTCACGAAGGCCCTTACATAGCAATGCATGTCAACCCTAGATTAACGAGAGATAAAATAGTTACACGTTTTCCCTCTTTACCCAAGGCATACACTCGCTGCATTGCTATTAGTAATGTTAAAAAGAAGGATTTGTTACAACTTTGTAAGAAAGGCGCCGTTCCCACAGAGTTACATGGTTGGTATGAAGCACTGCCAAGTAAAGATACTGTATTTTACCAGAACCAGATTTTTTGGAGACTGATGAAGAGGGGGATTAAAGTATTCAGAAAATGTTGTGCAATTATTCGTAATATTAGTAATAATCATAATAGTTATAATTGTAATAATAGTGATAAATATTAATATTAAAAACACTATGTAATTAATCGTAATAATAGTAATAATCATAATAATAGTATAATAAGTCAACAAAAATATCTGAAGACTACCAGTATAAAAACTGTACATTTCTTCAAAACGAAATAACTTGAAACTGCGAAAAGTTGATAAGTACTATTTCATTAAAAAAGTGACGACTGTAATTTTTTACACAAATAAATAATACTGCATGAAAAAGAGTATTTTTTTCTACATTATTGGAGATATTTACATAAATAAAAACGAAATGCATCATAAAAATAACATAAAAAAAGAATCCGGCAATCTTCAATCGCATTTATCTCGAAACTATCTGAATGTCAGTTAGCCACTTTTCGCACCAAGCCGACGATTAGATCGTTCTTTCAACCGTGGACTAAACGCTAATATTTATGGAAAGACAGTCCACCGTATAACTACGCCATCAAGCGAGAGTCCAACGCCTTACCGCGAGGCACTGGGAAGTGAAACTAGCGGGCCTACCTCGCGCCCTCACTACCTCATCTAGCCGGATATCCCTGTCCTCCCTGTCACGGATTCGGGATCTATCTGACTTAAGCGGTAATTCAGTTTGAATATAACACGGACCGAGACGCCTTTTGTCCGCCATGGTCTTTCGGGATCATGTTGCCAACGTATCGTTTTAATGATCGATGACGTCAGGTCATCATCATTGAAACTGGTGTTTTCAGCTACAAGGGGCGAACCCGTAACCTGAGGAAGTTTTAACGATATTTGATCCTTCTGTCTCCCGTGAGGAGAGCGTAGAAGACTTGGGACGAAACACTCCACGTAAGAAGGCAACGCCTTACCGCAAGAAACCGGGTTTCGCACCCTGTTAGGGCGACACTCGCGCCCTTACTTCCAGTTACGGCTAGATTTATCCGGCCTTCCGACTGGTTACGGGTTCAAGGACCACTACTACTATCGCGGACCACGTCGTTCTTTGCCCGTTTGATTTCGCCTGGTATCGAGTAGCCGAATGGTCGTTTCAAGATCGGATGCCACAAGTGGATGCCAACAACCGTCCCCGCTCTATAGAAAACAAAGCAGTTTTAAGACTGCCCCAGCTAGCTGTTGGAATGCTCAGTCGATTGGCTAACGCTGCACGGTGCGCGAAACGGCCAGGAGCGCCAGAACTACGATTCTCAGGGTAACTGGCCTGCAGGCACAGAGTCCTACTCGGGCTCGCACTTCTGCTTGGAGACTGCCGGATGGGTGTTGACCTGTGAGTTCGGCCGACCCTAACACATAGGTCACAATGGCTCAACTGCACTGGGCCCATTAGGCAGATAGGCAGCGATAGGCAGCTCCCCGCCAGACAGGCAGCGTGTCTGACAAACCAGAGGTGCACCACAGTTTCGCTCGATGTATTCCCACGAATGCGCAAACTTCTGATCCCAACCGCTACTGCAGATTATAGCCGTTGCAGAAGCTCACAGCGACCCTGACAGGTTAAGTCTCTTTTTAACACGCGTTTATTAGGTCGACCTGTATGTAACTGGAATCTAAAGTAACTAATTTAACCATCTTCCAATGATCGTAGCGTCATGAAAATTGGCAGCTGTGTGTAGTTCTGATGACAATACAATAATATGGTACTGTCGAATTGATCTGATGATGGAGTCGGAAGATATGAACTGGAACTTCATGATGGAACATCGTATCATATCTGTGTTTGGACTTGTTAGAAAAGTCTTGGAATGAACTTTGACCACGATTAGGTTTCAAGGTCTGATGATGAAGCCGGAAGATAGGCACTGGCATTCCATGATGAAATATCGTATCATAGCCGTGTGTATGTGAATATCGTATCATAGCCCAAAAGCGTGTTTTTAGTGTTTTTTTAAACTATTAATTTATTTATTGAGGAGGCTACCAGTACATTACGGCCGCCAAAGATCGTGCTGACGTTCCTCTCAGTGCTCAGCTCTGCAATCAGCGTATTAACATGTCCGCCCAATGGAGGTCGTCAGTGTGTGTATGGTCGTGTAAGGAAATGTCGCCGACAACACATGTCCGATTAAGGATATATATATATATATATATAATGTATACGCGGCGGAAATGGCCTTTAATTTACAAAAGTGCTTCACTAATAATAGGTTAACTTAGCCGCACCCGACATACTGCCATACAGTAATCGCTATCGAACGAAGCTCGCTCTAGCAATCAAAACGTGTGACACATGCGGCCCGAACATAACTTATTATACCCTCCCGTAATGGACGTAATCTCTCATCGCCAGTCAAATCAGCAAAAGTAGACAAACTGACGTCATCGAGCCTCAATCGATACCACATAAATATGCATTTTTTTTTTCATAAAGCCCAAAACTAATATTAGAATGTCATACCTAAAGGTCGATCGATTCCGGGACAATAGCACTAATGGGAGCATTTAAATATCATCAATGGAATGATTCATTGGTAGGGGTAAAATATTATGTCAGTAATAAACGAAATGGCATCCGCGTCCAATTGTGGAAAAACATTTGCATTTCAGACGATTTAAGGACTAAGATTTTCAAACGGTATAGGATATCACTGGATCTGGGAAGAGAAGAGACTTAAGAAATCGGTTGTTTCACCCCCAAGACTTCCCATAATCACAGTAACTGTCATAGGAATATTGGAAGATGCGTTATCTTAGTAAACAACACCGGAATTTATAAACATAAACAACATTTCATTTTAATCGGAGCAAAATCGAAACATTTAGTAGCGTGACGCCACCTAGCGGAAATCCAGTGAAAAAGCTTTTAAGCGCACGTCGGAGTATAAGCAAAAACACGAACCGCAGCCGCGGTTCAAAGGTAGTAATGCGCAGCGATATAGTTACGCGGTAAAAGATGGCACTGCCTGCCCGCAACTTTAGTCGAAGACAATACAATTATAACAAATAAAAAAAAGTGGGCCGATTTTAACCACAACATTTTCAGCTCTTACCAAGACTAAATGATGCCTACATGCCATATTTCAGCTACATCGGATAAAGCGCTTAGCAAAAAAACGTTTAAAAACCAAATGACAACATTTCAGAAAATGGTTTTTATTGTATTTTTTTTTTCAAAAAAAAATATTGAAAGTTGCTTACTTCGCCGTACTGATTCACCTACTACAAGGATGAAACAAATTAAAAACTTACGTGACAAATATGTGACTCAAAAGCTTGTGTTTAATTTTATATCTGCTTACAGTAACTTGCTTACAGTAAAATGGGCAAAAAAGTGATAAATATTTTTTTTATTATTTTGTACGTGATGTTTTTACGAATTTATCTTGAAAGTAGGATTTTATCTATCTTCAATAAAAGCTCATCAAATTATGATACAGCGAAATGAGGTTGTAAAAAACTCATCACCCTAGTACATAGTAGTACATAGTAGTACACCCTAATACATAGTAGTATATACGTTTAATATCAATAATCTAACAATAATTATCATCTACCCTATTCTCTAAAGTGGCCCCCGTTCGCTATTTTCTTTTTATCTCTTCGGATGAGAGAAATAATCCATTCAGGGTCGTTTTTAAAGCTTTATTTTTCAGCTTCGGCGTAGAATGAACCTTCCGACCTGCCAGTTTATAGAATGGAATTACAGACGGAACTACGTCGCAGTAGAAATAGATCGAATTGTCACCCGGGCGAATGCCCGATCCGGCCATTGACGTCATTCCGAAATGCGTAGTACGGCCTGAAAGCAAGATATCTTACCGTACTACCACGATTTGGGTGACTGCCATTTTGCTTAGCTTTTCTGGGTAGGTACGTAATAATAATCCAAAAGCCAGCGACAAAAAGTGCAAGAGTTTTGGAATAGCTGATACTATCAGATCATACAGAATTTTGGCTATAGAATGCAAGGGTACAGTCAGCAGATCATGTTCCGGGACACCTGACGCTGACGTACTAGGAAATGTTTTTAAATAGGTCCCCCAAAGTGTTTTGGAAAAGCTACAAATTCATTAGTAGACAGTAGATACAATAAAGAAATCGAAACATATGGTCAAACTGCTTCATAATCCAACGCGTGGCGTCAGCATCTCCATAGCATTATATTGCGCCATTGCGACCTTTATATTACGCGACAGTAGACCGATGCGTCATAGACCGATTCGGGACATGTATGGAGATGCTGACGCCACGCTTTCGATTATGAACACTTTGGGGGTACAAATTAAAATGACACCTTTTCTAGTACGCCAACGCCAGGTGTCCCGGAATCTGGCCTGCTGACTGCACCCCGGAATTCTACGGCCAAACTATTATTTGATCGGAAAGTATCAGCTTTTCCGAAACTATTGCACTTTTTTGTCGCTGGCTCTCCAAGTAGTAAAACAATTATGCAAATATGGCTATTTATCCGTATCAAAATACGAGTATGCCTGAGATATTTTTATATAAAAATGTAATAAAGATATATCACAAGGATAAATCTCCGAGGATAAAAGTAAAGCGTCCCATACATCAAGCGGATTGACATATCTGTTGCCAACTGTAACAAAAAGTTGACAAATTACTCGCCTGCGCTGTGATTGGCTACTCGATTGATGTATATACATAATATATAAATGCACGAGTAGAAAAATATGAAAGATAGAAGTTAGTTTCCGTATATTTTTCACAGTTCGCGAAGTGTTGGTCGAGACCCACAGGTAATTTCTAAAATCTACGAAATCTACGAAATCTACGAAATTTAAATCGTTCGACATTGACAGAAAATTGATATATACAATGTATATATATATATATATATATATATATATATATATATATATATATATATATATATATATATATATATATATATATATATATATATATATATATATATATATATATATATATATATATATATATATATATATATATATATATATATATATATATATATATATATATATATATATATATATATATATATATATATATATATATATATATATATAAACAAACTTTAAATATGCGAAAAAACTAGAATTTGAGATTAAAACTTTGAAAACAATGCGAAGAAACTAGAATTTTAGACTGGCAATCGACTGGATATCGACGAAGAAGTCATTGATATATTAAAATTTATTTCTTTGAAAATTAAATTTGACCAGAAACTTCTGACGAAGTTTTCAACTGAAAATACATCACAAAACTGCTCCGTTTCACCACTTTTTTATACCGAGATATTACATGTGTGAAGTTGTATTTTCCAAAATGGCAGACTAAAATTTGGAACAGTCTAGCAATTTATTATCAAATAAGTTTCGGTTAACATTGACCAAAATTGAGATGAAAGTGAGGTGCAAATCGAAAGCAAGTGCATTCTTCACATACGTCAATATTATTATTAGTTATAAGTCACTTGTAGTGGTTATATTAATATAATGTTTTTAAACTTGCCGAATGTATAACATACAAAACTAGAGAGCTCGCTGCATTGGAAAAGTCGCTCGCTGCATATGACAGCTTGAATTCTATTTTTATCGTCTATTTTAAGTAGGTCGTTTTAGTAGTGAGGTATATTTTGTTATTTAATTAATTACCGCATTTACAAATTCATATAAACTTGTAAATTAGTTGATATTAATAAACCTACTTTACAGTAGGATTTATATGAATGTTCGTGTAACACCATCGAACCATTATTTTACAAATATAGTATTTTCCTAAAGTATGTGATAGAAGAGCAATACAGATTAGTAAGGGGCGGAGAGTGCCAAAATGGGGAAAGGGGGGGGGGGGAGTCTGTATTTGAAAAACTTGTAGAGTACATTTAAAAAAACAGTTTATCTGTGTCAAAACCACACCGACCCCGTTCCCTGGAGATAACGGCCACAGGGAAGAAACAGTAGGGATTAATTGATTAATTAATTAATTTATTTATTATTATCCCTTATTTTACATATTTAATTTGTCTGCACATAATTGTTACTCGTAGAAGACAATACAGATTTTAGAATCCTGGAAATATAGAATGCCGCTTCGTCGTGACTTTTATCACTTCACTAGGCAGAGCCTGTATTGAGGTGACATTGTGTGCGGTGTTTATCAGGTGGGAGAAGGTTGCTGCAAAATTGGGCAGTTCCAGATGTATTAGTGAAGTTAGATATGGGATAAATATTACAAGTATAAACTATTTGGCAGTCTTTATTTATTAATTTAAGTAGGACATATACCACCTTGACCAAAAAATATCAGGAATTCCCACCGTTTGGTGCTCCCAGTCTCGTAATTTCAATTTAATTTTTTTGTTAAGTTGGCACGTCTGTCCGTGATAGATGGTAACATTTTCAGCTCGAGAGCTTGACTTTTGTAAAAGTTACGGCGTCTATAGTGCATCTGCCGTTTAGTGTGTCGGCGATTTTTTACGATTTTAAAAATGGAATTATCTTTGCAGCAACGCGTTTGCGATTCAACAGTGCGAAGACCGTGGAAATGTTGAGAAAGTGTTTCGGCAGCAATACTCTATCGAAAATAAACGTCTATGTCTGGCACGTGTCTTCAGAACTGGTCGTGAATCCGTCGAAAATGGCAGACCGTCAACATCGAAAACTGAGGAAAACGTCAAAAAATTGAAAGAAATGTTGACCGAAAACCGCAGATTGACCATCAGAGAGATGGCTCCCTGCGACTTTTTCCTATTCGGTCGATTCAAGAAGCCACTCTGCGAAACGCGTTACAGCACCCGAGATGAGGTCATGGAAAAATCGCTGACCGCTCTGATGGCCATACCGAAAATCGAGTACGAGACATGTTTCGAGGATTGGATCAAGCACTGGTATAAGTGAGTTGCAGTCGATGGGGAGTACTTACTTTGAAGGGGACAATATCAATTTTGATGAATAAACTTGTATTTTAGATTTCCTAAATAAATCCCCGATACTTTTTGATTAAGGTGGTATGTGAGATATATTAAAACAATAGAAGCTTTCATAATTTGACCGAATCCCAATAACAATTAGGGATTTCCCGTTAAGCCGCATGTTCAGAAAATCTTGAATTGCTGACAATAATGGCCGTGACAATCTGCCAAATTCCGTGCCGTAAAAAGATCAGCTTATTGGAGCATACTTGCACTATAGTTCATTACTCAAAGCCGCACTCTCTCGTGACGATATTTTGGTATAAAAATAATTTTGTGAAAGTTCATTCCAAACCGCAGATTTTGCGATATACTATAGCAACGTAAACTGACCGAAAATAAACGAGGAAGCGGATATAATGCAAGGTTCAGGGAAGGACACTAGTATATTTCATAATTGCTGCCGGCAGATGTCACGTTTATGGTAACACTGTCATAGGTAATTCGTTTCCGCCATTACATTTTCCTCTGTATTTCTGTTTTGCCACGTCACGGGTCGCAACGCAATTACATTTCATACAATCTACGAAATAAAGAACCGCTCCAAAGTTCATCATACGGAGTTTTCAGTTCATTTTACATGCAGAGCGTACGGGCGCTAAACAATTGAATGTTGCTAATCTGTTATGTTGCTAATCTGTTATGTTGCTAATCTGTTATGTTGCTAATCTGCTATGTTGCTAATCTGTAATGTAAAGTAGGCGAATAGGTTTTTTCCTACGATTCTCGATGGTGCCCAAACCAAGGCTCAAATAAGAAGATTGAAAGTGTATAACGATACTGGACTCGATTGCGTTTCTTCGTGAAATAAAATCGGAAATTAGTTCATGTGAACGAGACAGGGCAATATGTTAGACCGGAATAAGAAATGAACGGTTGCCACTTTCCCGCATTAAAACTACCCACCAAAGATAAAGCAGCTGAATCTAATACCGCACGAAATGTGTTCATACTTATTCGGACGGCTATAAGTTCGACAGGTAGTTTTGAAGTGGGAAAATCGACGATCTTTCATTAACCGACTTTAAAAAAATGAGGTTATCAATTCGGCTGTACCTTTTTTTAATGTTTGTTACCTCAGAACTCTGTAATTTAGAGCCGATTTGGAAAATTCTTTTTTTTATTTGAATGGATATATTTCCAGATTGGTCCCATTTTCAATCCTGTTCAAATCCTGTTCTGATGATAGGATCCATGAGGAATTGAGGGAACTCCTCAAATATTATAATATAGAGTTCATGTTGGTTCAGTTCCGACAACAATGCGTTTCTTATGGTAAGCATGACCTGATTCTTCACCCAGGGTTGGCTTCCGATAAGGGGACTCCTCAACGGTCAACAGCACAGACACGAAATTTGGTATATGCATTCAATTACGGCAGCCCGTTCTAAGTTTCACCAAGACCGAACTGGGGTACCCAGTTTGCCGCAGTCTCCGGCTATCGAATAGGTTAAATTAATGTAGTCAAAATACAAAATAAAATCTGCTACAGTCAAAATTTATAAACTTGTCTTAATCAGAACTATAAAATAAAACAATATAATATACAAATAGGCATAATATACAAATGTCGGGAGATTTGTTGGAATTAGGGAGCCCGCGCTTCGTTTACGTCGCGGCGCTAAATTTATGGTGGCCGCACGCTAATCTATTATAATTCACAATAGACGCTTTCCCCGCCATGTAACTAGGAATATAATATCGTTACCGAATACAGATACAGTGTTTACCGAGGTGTATGGCCATTCATATGATAAATGTTCCTAGACGTCCTCGTTTTCCCTTGTCTGGCCAGTGATGAAGGGTGCTGCTCGAGGTTGTTTTGCTATAATATAATTGTAAATGTAAACTATTATTCACGCTGTGGTGTAATAAGTTGTTTTTGACTACCCATTAAGTGTGTCCTATTTTACTTACCCGACCCACCAACCGACCTGGAGGGAAAGTATTGTGAACGTGTAAAATTTTTGGTGTTGGCGATTTGATTCCATGATTTCTCGGAATCTAATCGTCGCGGGGAGGGCCAAAGGAACGTTCCGGTGAGGTAATAAATCGTTAGGCCGACCCGTCCCTATTACTACCTGCTTGTAGGGATTGAGCAGCGAAACTTTTGTCGGGTCACTGACAAAATATTATGTATAAGGCACCGAGTCTGCATGTTAATATCACCCTTCAACTTCAATAGCTCCAGGTTAGAAAATATGGTCTCCATTGCTCAACTGATAGGCAAGTAATGATGTTTTATCCGCGCAACATTTATAATATACATATATGGGACTCACTGTTACAAAATGCCACGATAACATTTTACTAATGACTCTTTAGAAATGAATAATGAATTATGACATGCCATGCTATGATAATCAGTTATCTATTAAGTACTCATTTAATAACTCATATCTAATAATTAGGTCATTATTTAATTACTCTAATTCTAAAATAATACTTTAACCGAAAATATTAATAAATATAGCAATCGGTACTATAATAAATGCAGATGTATAAAACTGTTTCATCGAGCGAGCGTAATTCATCGATAAGCAATATCGACGTTAGCCGCATCCTTGTTGACAGCTCGGTTTATTACCCCCATCGGAACGTTCCTTTGGCCCGTACTTAAGACGCGTCGCTTCTTGGAAATTTAGTCGCCATGGAGCCGTACACGGGAGCGCAGCGCGCATTTTGGGTCCGCGCATATTACGAAAACAATAAATCAGTATCGACCCGAACACGGTTTGAGAGACATATATGAGGCTCCAAGCACCAATATGATACGCAAATGGATCAGAATGTTCGAATCAACTGGTTCGACAATAACAACAATGGTTTGCGGACGCCCTTTGTTTGGGAGAACGCCGGACAATGTGGGGCGAGTTCGCGATTCAGTGAGCAAAATCCGCAACAATCAACTCGTAGAGGAGCCAGACTTTGAACATCAATTATTGCAACATGTTAATAGAGTTCGTGGTCCCGGCTTTGCAAGAATTTCAAGGTGATACCTCTAGGATATGGTTCCAACAAGATAGTGCCACATGCCATACCGCTAGGGTGTCTATATACGTGCTGAAGGAAATGTTCCCGGGACGACTTGTTTAAAAAATAGGGGATACTGAATGACCTTCACGCATCTATGAAAATAATCCGATAAATTTGAAGCAACTCAATAGAAACATTATACGGCAAATCAACAATATTCCAAGAATAATGTTTCGCCGAGTTTTACAAAATCTGCGACTTCTGAGCATGTGGGCGAGGGACCGAGAAATCGGGTGTAGGTACATATTGAGGTGAGTATACCTGCGACTGATGTTTAGGGCAAGGGCGGTCCTAGCCTTACATTTTGGAGGGGGTCACAGTTATGGGCTTAAGGTTTGGGGGGGGGGGGGTCGCTGTTATGGGCCATGAGATTGGTTTAACGGTTTGTAAACAAAACAAAGTTCCCATTTATTATACAATAATTTATTTATGGAAACAAGTGTATTTGCATAAGGAGCTTATTATAAGCCATATATTTAAGATTTGGGGGGGGGGGGGGGTCATGACCCCCTTGACCCCCCCCCCCCCCCACCCCCCTTCCCCTGGGACCGCCCTTGGTTTAGGGTGGACCATTTACCACACTTTTACTTACCTTTTCACATCGTGCGCTAATGCGATTAAAGGTTAAAGTTTGAAGGTCCATCGGGCAGATTAAAAGTTTCCGCAAGTGGTAGAAGGTAACCAAGGTAAACTCGTTTGACATAACGGCGGACCGAATAATTACGAACGCATCGATCGCTTGAACTTTGGCCGACAGAATCGTGAATATTTTATGGGGGGGTTGAGCAGCGTCGATAAGGACGGTTTCATTGTAATGGCATACAATGTAGTGAATTTCAGTGACGTTTTCCTAACCTTCGACTGAAAAAGAGGTATATTATGCATAAGACAAGTAGGACATACGAAAATATCTTCTGCAACATCTTCTGTAGGCAGAAATAACACTGAAACAGTCGTCATCATTCGCGCTACGACTCATTGAAAGTCTTGGCTTCGATAAGAATCATCTACCACACACACAATTTACACACCCTCACATCTCTAACAATATAAATTGCCGATATGTAAACAAGAGTGAATTCAGCTTTTTATTTTTAAAGCGTTGTATGCACGACGGACTTTCGAAATTCGCGCGAGCGGAGCCTGACCCCCCACCATCGTAACAATTTACGCAGTGGCGGCAGCGGTATGCGGCCTACCCTCGGAACAACGGATTGACTGCTCTTTCAGTCTACCCTAGACAACGGCGGCTGCAACGTTGCCGAAACGTCGGGTGCTACAAAATTCACGTGGTAAATTCGTTTTTTATCTTATTTATAATGTCAAACAACCGCGATAGTCTCCGATTTCATAATGGCTTGGTACTTTGAATATAATGATTAAATTATAGTTGATTATTTGATTATAATGATAACTTTGATTTATAGGACTATGTAATTTGGCAAATTTGGAAATATCATCTAAATTTGCAATAATAAGGGTTATACCGTGGAAATATCACTAGGCCCTATACCATCAAGGTATTCCAAGAAAAGTTATCAAAGGAATATTATTATAGCAAGCAAATGTTTCATCCAAACGACGTTTGGATGAAACCTATATTCAATAAAAACATATATAAAGAATACGGAATATATCATCATGGAATATTGAATATGTATCCAAAGCCGGAAAGAGCGTTATCCCGACACCGCTCGGGTTCAGTATATGAATACATAAATTTCAATTTTATGCCTGTGACTGTATATCTTTCGCCCGTCCGGTATGGCCAGAAAAAACACACATCACTTACTTATCGGGCGACAGAAATATTCTTTTTTTTTTCGTGACGCTTAGGGAGGCGTCTCGAGCGATATCATAAATGTTCAATTTCAGAATATTTTAAAAATGTTTAAATTCTTGACATTTTGCTACGTCCACTTTCTATAACTAATAATCTATAGAGGTAGCAGTTTATTTTGTATGTACGAGGAGAAGCAGATCTTCTCGTCATATATGATTATAATTTCATCCACACTAGAATATCGTGTTTTATTTTAGATAACCTTTTGTGTAGCCCGTAACTGGGTAAAATGAGCCATAGTGGACGTAGTTACAATTTACCTACCCTTAACTAAACAAGAAAAACAAAAAAAAACTTTTTTTTCCTCAAAAAAAAGTAAGTGTTTTTGGATATTGCCACTATCTCCTACAGAAGATTATTCTACACAAAAAACTGATTTGAAAAATCATCTAAAATTTTTTTTTTATTTAAGCTTTGTAGTCACACAGCGTATGCACTTTAAGTTTCAGATATTCTGCAAATACGTTTTTTATTTAAACAGTAATTAAAATGCAATGCCCGGATTTGTATAAAGTATCAAGTATTTAGCCATATTTATAAATCAGAAACGGCTCATAATTGAGATCAGTCGTTCTAGATAAAGAGATCTTTTCGTAGGTATATGGCTTACAGCTATTGAAAAAGTGGGCCCAAAATGCCCATTCTCTTTTGTCAAGAACATAAATGTAAACGTCACACCATTGTATGTAATCGCAGAGGGAGTAGCCTGATCTAAACAATGGATTCTAACATTAGTAACTATGTAATATCTCAGATGACATGACAGAATAACAGTTTGCAAACAAAATTTGCCTATACGGAAAAGACAATAGCAGCTGATAATGTCAGTGACACATGAAAGGGACAACAATATAACGGTGTTAACAACCTCATTAACGTATTAGATTACAGTGGGAATGTATGCAAAAAATATATTATAATACACCAAATGGTATGGTGAAACAATGGCTTGTCGATAGTGATAAATTACGACGAATAAACAAGAGTATGATCTTGAGATTCACATATGTTTGATATGCTACGCTAACGGACCTTCGTGGTTTATTGTGCTTTGCAAGCCTTCCGACCTCTGTTTTCTATATAAAAATCTTATGGAAAACTTTAGGTTTCTTTTTAGTCATAGTCTGCCAATTCATCACACAGCAGGATAACACCTTTTCATTTCCTCTTTATCTCCCTTTTTTAATATTTACTCTTTCACAATTCACGAAGCCCGGCTATGAAAACCCTTCTGGCAGCCCTTCTGTTATAAAAAGTTCATCTTCTACACAGTAAATATATAGCTAAAGCAGTATAGAAAAAAGGCTCATTTGTTGAAATAAATACCTACTCTCCATTGGAGCACTCTTTATTTTTTTTTGTAAAAATGAAAAGTAATTTTGAATTAAAAATTGACTTTTATTATAAAAACCAAACATTTATTTGGCTTTTATAATGATCAAATAATGGAAAGAATTAACAAGTTTACAAATAAAATTAGGCAAACAACATCAAAAAATCAAGAGGCCTTTATTCTTCGTTATTATAAATTGAGTTTTTTATAATTGCACATTTAAAAAAAAAATATCACCCATCAATCAATACTTATCAATGAAATAATTTTATATATCATATATACTGATTGCACATCGAATCAACCAGGGCGTAAAAGCCCGAATACAACGCAAAAAGTAACCACTCGTCTCGTCTCGCATTGCGACAATCGCTTAGATTAAGGCGTGCGTCGTGAGTGCGTTCGTTTCGAACGTTTGTATGTAGTTTCCATAATGCTTTAGCTATATGGGAGCTAATGGGCCCTTGCTAAGATGGCCACGAAGACCCATTCTGTTCAGGGTTGGTCACACTCACGGGTCAACACCCATCCGGCGGCCTCCACGCATGAAGTGCGAGCCCGGGCAGGACTCTGGCCTTAGGGCTAGTTTCCCCTTGGAGTCAACCTTCTGGCGCTCCTGGACGGTCTGCGCAATGTGCGGCGTAGGTAAGCCAATCGATTGTGCATTCTGACTAACAGTCGGGGGAGTCGGGAAGCAGTACTGTTTCCTATAGAGCGAGGGTGGTTGCGGACCTTACGGCGACTGCTCTAGTTGGTACCGGGCAGTCGGTAGTCGTGACACACGCGCAAACGATCAACCGGCGAACGGGCCTCAATAGCACTGGGGCAATCTACCTCTTCCGATGCATGCTCAAGTCGACAGCTGAGTCGACTAAAGCCTGAATTATATTGCGGCACTTTCGGGGGCGGGAAATTCGGGTCGGCGCGCCAAGCGACTTGAAAACGCTAGACCTTCATTAAGGACAGGAAGTGTAACAGGAACGTAGACACTCATTACCGCGAGCACTTCTTTGACGGCCTGAAAATACACAAAGGTATACCATATATACTGGGTAGAGCGGCTGGGGTGGCGCCCCGTTAATTTACTCTGAATAATAAAGTCGTAACGGCGATGACGCAAGAAGAATACGCAATTAACGTTAAATCGTGTTGGAAAAGTCGGCGCTGTAACACGGGAAAGGACAGCTGTTAAACCCCTACAAAAATAGCCACAGGAGCAATGATGGAATGTATACAGCGTTTAATCGACCCCTAATCAATTATTAATAATAAATTTCGATAAATAAAAACCTATTTTTAATGCATAAGAAACGTGAGATGTACCTATGACTGATTTTGTATCTACAACAGTAATTTTTTAATATTTTTTTAAACCTTTTTATTCATATAGGTACTTAATAACATACATTATTTTGTCTACTATAACACTATAACTAACTGTGCGAACCGTCTGTACTGACACAGGCTTACTTCATAATAACAAAGAAAATTAAAATTACTCACAAGAATAAAATAATAAACTTAATGACAAAATATTTACTAATTATACTTATATGATGGTTCGGCCATGTTTGCCGAAATATTCGCTTGCCACGTAAACTTCTTTGGTGAGCGAGCGATCGGCACCGAAGAAAACCTGGCTAAATAACGTCAAAGACGACCTTAAGAATCAACGATTATCGGCTAGGCATGCTCGAGATGTGGCAAAAAATCGTCAAGAATGGAAGCGAATCGTGAATGGAGTACGAGATCCAGCGGCACCGACAGCAGCGTATTGGCTGCGAGGGCGACCCCCTCCCCAATCGCCGGCTACGGAATAAATAAATAATAAATAATAATACCAATTATTTAAAATATAGCTACAATTAATCACAAAAACACTTAATAGCCGAAATGATAGTTAAATATTAGAAACATAACGGTTAAAATTAGAACGTAATAAGTAATCAGAGAAAAAAACAAAAAGCATAATAAATGACATAATACATAATAGTGACATTTATAATAAGTAAATAAATAAAAAAAATAAAAAACATGTCAGCCATTATAGAAAGGGAACTATAGTATTTATAATTATTTTTATTACTTTTTTTTAAATACTTGCGGTTTATGTATTTATATTATATATACATGTATATTTACGAAATGTACTCAATCAGACCTTCCATTTCACACTAAACACGATATATATGTTAATTTATCGACATTTGGACATTTAGACAATTACTTACTTGATATTTAAACAGTTAAGGAACCCTATGACATTCGGGATGACAAAGATTCTAAAAATACCATACACTTCTAAATCGGTTGAAGCGTTTAGAAGTTATGGTGAAATAAAGAAACGGAAAACTCAAATAGATGATTACTGATCAAATTACACTCCTTTTTATTGGGCGGTCGTGTAAAAAATATATTCTACGTCATAGTAAATTTAATCAGTTTTTTTTAGTTTTTCCTCTTCGCAACGTAATTAGACCATGTGTAATTATTTTCTTAATGAGTTTTTGGCTGTTTAGGTCGATATAAGGTATCGTCTCTAAATTCTTGTTATACACATAAGTACTTAGGTAATTATTACAATTATCTTATTTACAAAAGAAAAATTCCATTTATGCCAACACACACTTCAAGACCGTATAAAGAGCTTTCTAGACGATCGAGGATGCTTGACAAGCTTCGCGTCGCGGGCAGGGAAGGCATTGTAAACCGCAGGACATATGCAAATATTTTTTTGTAATATTTACCAAAAATGCCTTATTTTGTAGTTTATACCAGAGTCACGTTAATTACACGCAATTGATTGAAGAATGATTGACTCCCTGGTATAATATAATAAATAAATACAAACGGAGCTGCCATGGAATTCACCGACCGGAGTCGGGCCCATCATAATACTAATTTTTTTTACACTTCTGGGGGGTGAGCAGTGGATTCCGGACTTACGAACCGGCTGTGGTAGGTTTAGGACAGCTGTCTTGCCACATGTGAGCGTCCACCTTACCACCCATTCACTCCCCCTTCGAAGCCATAGAATTTGAGATGCGCAAATCGCAGTTTTAGATAATTTTTCTAAGAAAGAGTTGATTATTTTTCTGGAAAGGCCAAGATCTTTAAAGAGGTGAAATAGAGATTTAGCTGGCAGGCCACGAGCGCCAACTTCCACCGCGTGAAGGTGAACAGTGAAGCCGTTCCGGGTTACGGCATTTGCAAGATCATGGTATATATTTAATTTGTACTTGTGGTCTTTTGGGATATTTGATTCCCATGGAACAGTTAATTCTACAATAAGAGCCACCTTCCGAGATAGAGAGTAAAGAGTTATATCTGGACGGAGGGCTGTGCATCCGAGACTTTCAGGGAATTTATACTGCTTAGAGACCGAATCAACCTCCAGAATCCGATCTGTAGCTTTCTCGATTATTGAGAAAGGTTTTGTAGTTAAATGTTTTTTGCCTTTAGAGCCATCCCGTACAAACTGTATTGGGGGTTTGGAGGATACTGTCAAACCCTTGTTGGCACGAGCCACTGAGAGACTAATTACCTCGCGAATAACAGCGAGAACTTTGTCATGGCGGTAAGTGTACCGTCCTTGATCTAAGGCCACCTTGCAGCCAGCTAGAATGTGTCTAGCTGTGCAAGGGGTATTGCTACAGAGGGGACAAGAACTATCCTCGGCAAAGCTCCAACGAGCGAGGTTACTGGGGTCTGGAAGTGTATGCTGAAAGGCATTCAAATAAAATTTCAGCATCTCCGGCGTCCAGTCATAGAGCATTACCTTCCAGTGCATTGGAGGCGGAATGCAAAAGTCCCCAATTGTTGTCCAATCATTCTGGCATTGAAGGCCAATAGCATGAGCCATACTCTTGCTGTCGTAATCCTCCCGCAAAAGAGACTTCTTCAAGTCCACGTCGCTCGTGGTTGTACTGCCATACCCCAGACCAGTGCCATTCTGGCTGATTCCAGTAAGGAACTTTTTGTGGAAGTCTACGCGGGCTTGTAGATCATTTGAATCACTACGGCCACTTATTACGTGCTTCGATATTGCCGGATCTTTGGAATTGCACAGAATCGAATTTTTGGTTATTCTGGAGTTGGCGTAGAGCAGAGAGGGCAGTTTAAGCGCTAGCCCAAAATTTTGTTTGGACCTGAAGAGAGTCGAGGGGTCAGCTGGTTTGGCTAAGGACAGCCAGGATTTTAAACTAGCTGTCACCAGCGCATCTAGACGGGACAGTTGGGTTTTGGTAAAATCGTAAATAAGAAAGGGCCATGACAAATGTGACGTTAGATAATTGTCATAGATCCAGGCCTTACGAGGGCCAGAAATTAGCAAGGCATCTATTTTCGCCAGGCAACTTTTGAAATGCTCTATAACATGATCGCCCGAGACGTCTTTTCCCTGATGGGTGATTTTTCTGCCAAGGAATTTGAAATGATTGTTTGGGTCTATAAGGGAGATATTAGAGCTCTTATAGACCAATTTGGGGTCATAGGATGTAAATTTTGTGCCCATGCGGGCGAGTCTAAGGCAAAAACATTTGGAGGGCTTCACTTTTATACAGCCTGACCAGTCGCAGAAAAGCTCCACTTTCTGTAATAGCAGGGAAAGCTGCTTGGGGCTTCTGGTGATGAAAGTTAGGTCGTCGGCAAAAGCGAGGCACGACGAGGTGTATTGGCCGTCTGTTTTAAAACGGTAGCCCCACTTCCTGTCAAACTGGGTCAGGCTTTCCAGCAGTATATTAAAAAAAAAAAACACTACACTATTAGGCATTTTTCGTAAATATAAAAAATATATATTTGCATATTTTCTGCGGATCACGATCCCTTCCCAGCCCGGGACGCGATGCATGCTTGTTTGATCGTCTAGAGAGCCCTTAACAATGTAGCGACTATTCTATAAGAGCTATCATCAAAACACAGTCAATCGAGAAAGACATAAATATAAATATATTAATATATAAATAAATATATTTTTAATTACATACATATTAATACATCATTACAACTGGTATTGCATATAAGTATGAAACTCTCATTCTCAGGTCTTTTCCAATTACCAAAAATATTGATCTTTATGTTGATGTTTGAATATTGATAATTATGTTGATAAATATTGATTATTTAAAGGTAAAACATAAAAAAAAAATAATGTCGGTACTATACAGTTATATATGGTTTTCCAAAAAGGGCGGATCGATATTGACAGTCTAAGCAATAAAACAAGCTGTTTGTGAGGTATTCATGAAATTCTTTTTTTATTTGAAAGGCCCATGTATGCTATTATGTATGGAATATGACATCGTTCCAATGGCCGCCGTGGCTTCGCTCGGTGGCACGTATGCGAGAGGTCCAATTTTCAATGACTGCTGCATAGATCTGGATGATTTTGAGCGATGGCCTGAGTTGTCTTGACTTTGAGGGCATCGGTCGATTGCGGCTTAGAAAACCCCACAGGAAAAAGTCTAGCGGGGTCGAATCGCACGATCTTGGTGGTCAATTTACGTCACATCCGCGAGACGAACACTCACTTCGATAATAAAGTTTTAACGTGCTGTTCAATTGTCCAATTTTCATTGACTGCCGCATAGATCCGGTTGAATTCCAGCGATGGCCTATATTATGTTAACTCTGAGGGCATCGGTCGATTGCGGCTTATTGGCATCGACCTGTGACTTCAGAAAATCCCACAAAAAAAATCTACTGGGGTCAAATCGCACGATCTTTGTAGCTAATTGACGTCATCTCCGCGAGAGATAACCATGCACTAACGAATACTCATTACGATAGTTAAGTTTTAACGTGCTGCTCAATCGTGTAACTTGCCATGGTGATTTGGCATCAGTGACTGAATAATAAACAACAGATTTGTCAGGCGCCGCCAAAACAACGTGGCCGCGACAGACCGTCAACATCGATCCGCTCTCATTAGATAACCCTATATACGACTGGATTATAAATGTATCTCTTTGCGTAAAACATTTTTATAAGAGGTTTTATGTTTCCCTTGTTTTGAATTTATACGAAAACTTCCCAGAAACGATTATTATTTTATTATTTAAAATTACGCGGCGGAATAATAAATAATACAATGAGAATGGCCGAAAGGAAAGTGGGCAACAACGGCGATATTTAATTCATGGCTTGTCAGTTTCGCCCGACATCCATTGACGACGGGGAGGAATATTTTCGTCGGTCGAAAAATACAGATGTTACTATGAAGAGGGACTGACGTTGTCGTAAGTGATCGATTTAAAATGTTTCAACGGTTTGAAAGGCTGAAGGAATTGTTAATTTCATGCTAAGGCTAAGACCTATCTTACCCTAAGACCTTCTGATCGTGCTTTCTGTGTATCCTGTCGGTGTATGTATGTTAATTTATTGACATTTGGACATTTAGCCACCTGTTTACTTAATATTTAGTTATCGACAGTTAACCTATGACAGTCAGGAGGACTTCTAAATCGGTCTAAGCGTAAGTTATAATGAAATAAAGAAACGGAAAACAGACAAGGTTTTTGTACCTAGATGAACCCTGAACACATTACACTCCTTTTTAGTTGGGCAGTCGTGTAAAAAACGTGATGCACCACATTAATATTATGTAATTTTATTTATTCATCTATAATCCGTCTTTGATTGGCTGAAAGTGCCATATGGCTGAAAGTGCCAAATGCCAAAATGCCATCAAAACTGTAAAAGTAAAACCTCACGACATGGAGCTTATACTCCATCATTTTGTGCATCCGCCTGGTGGCATTGCGTTATTATTATTTTTTCAATAATTATTTTCCAGATTCTAGCCAATACCCAAGGCGGAACAATAACAGAAGGCCCCGTATGTGCCGTCGAAGCAGGAATTGAGTTTTTATATAGCGGCGGAATTGAATCTATCCATTTCTCCCATATGGCTGAGTAGCCATCCAGACGGCCGGGCTACTGCAAGCGGAAAAGCAATCGATTTCAGCAGACAAATAAAACACTCTCTTGCGGCGAGCCATGCAGCTGTCGCAAAGAAAATGTCGCCATAGTGGACGTTAATGCTGTGGCGGTAGACTTCATGAACGCCTTGCAGTTAAAATGAGACGAATTTATGTTTCTTTATATTAATGAAAACACAAAAGAATTATGATCTACAAAATACAGTGCTCAAGCTACTTATCCTAAACACTACATTGTTTAATAATTATTAGGCCATAATCTAGCAGTAGTTATTTATTTACACATGAATCCAGTTAAATAGTTCTTACACTTAGTGAAATCAATTTGAGTCTATATACTACATATACGAGCAGATTCCCACTACCCCATTAAATAATATATGTATGTACCCGGCCACGCATTGCTATGGCTCAGATAGCGTTCTATTTTTTTTTTAAAACATGATTTTACCTGTCACAGGTGTGACATATAATATAATATAAAAACACGCGCGTATTCAATCGCAACGTTGTGTCAAAATTTGAAAGCAATCGGTGTAAAACTTTCAGAGATTAAAGATTTTGAACATACAAACATTTACATTTTTATTTATGTAGAAGATTGCCATTACCTAGGATTATTATATAGAAGAGATTATTTATATAGCGGAGAAGCATCAGTTTTTTTAATGTGTTTTATTTTATTTTATTTTATTATTTTTAAGGAAACATACAGCTGTTACAATAAATTTGTTACAGAATTATTAAGTTAAAAAAAATAAAGCTAATTACATGTTTCCACTTAAACATTCATAATTTAAACACAACAATATATTTTTTTTGAAGAATTAACTAACACTCATAGGGACAGGTGGGAACTGGGAAGAAAGGAGTCATAATAAGTAAATAAAATTTTATGTAAATACACGTTCCATAATATAGACATAAATATTATTTAAAGATATTCTTGAATAAATATTATTTATAATATATTATATATTGCGATTACAATGATAAATCAATACCATCATTAATAATTGCTTTCTTAAGAGCGAATGATGACGTATTGAATACGTCAATATCGCCGAGCTGCGTATTACAAATTTTACATACCCTATACATGAAACAGTTTTGTGCATAATTAGTACTAACCTGCGGAAGGTGGAATAACTCCGTTTGGCGAGTGAGTCGCGATGGTACACGGAAAGATATCATTCCAAGAAGATCAGAACAATCAATATAACCTGCCAATATTTTATGGAAAAACACCACGTCTGCGCATTTTCTTCTTGATTGTAAGGATTGAAGCCCATGAAAAGCAGCTGCTTCGTGTTAACTCATTTTCTATTGTTTTAGGTCGAAAAACAATGATTATTTACCAAAAAGGAATTCATTTACGTAACAATCATACGTAGGTAAAGTTATCGTCAAAAGAATCGAAAAAATAGTTTAAACACATCAATGAAATCTATGTTAATGTTAATAGAGCAGATTGAATGAGATTAAAAACAACAGTTAGCTTAATATAGTTAGAAGTTTAATGACATTCAGCTAGTAAATATCATTTACAGGAATCGTACCAGTGGAAGAAAATGGAAATGTCAAGGGTCATTTTCAAGGATGTTTCGAAGGGTCGGCAAAGTTTACCTAAAGTAAACAAGGCATAATGTCAAGGAGGGATGAAGTTGACGCTCAAAAACATCCTAATGATCGCAATTAATTATAGAGGGAAGTTTATAAATATCCCAGTTGGATCAACATCGGCCATAACACATATAATACAATATGATACGCTGGATTTTACTTTTCCGGCAGAGAAAAAAAAATGTGAACGCACTTCGATGTGTCTGTATTTATTCCTCTACGATAGCGCCCAAACGCTTCATCTGATTGAGCTGACATTAGGCATGCAGGCATCATTTGGTCATAGCAAGAGTTGAAAGGATTGTGGTTGAAACCAGGGCGCGCTAGTCATACTTCAATCTCGAAATACTGGTCTTAGAGACTTTAAAATCCGGTGAAATTTCGGTTGGAATATCTCATATACGTACAAGCGACAGAAAAATATGTTTTAAACTCCGCCATATTTAAGAAAATACTACATCATAATGGGAAAAATACCATTTTAATAAAACACGGAAAATACTACAAATATAGTATGAAAATACTACGAAAATACTATAAATAGGATAGAAAACGAATTTACCGCGTGAAATTTGTAGGACCCGACGTTTCGGTGACGTTGCAGCCGCCGTTGTCTAGGGTAGACTGAAGAGCTGTCAGTCCGTTGTTTTGCGGGTAGGCCGCAAACCGCTGCCGCCACTGCGTAGGTTATAACGGTGGTGGGGGGCCGGGCTCGGAGCGCGGGAATTTTTAAAATCCGTCTCGCACACAACACTCACTGTATCCTGTTTTACGTCTTTGCGTTCGGCGTTCGGCGGCGGGAACATTTTAAGAAGAGGGTTCCACGTAGAAGAGAGTTTGTAGCCGTCATCTCTATTGAAGTTCGGAGTTCTTCTTATTTCAATGGCTTCCCGGATCATGCGAGGAAAGTAGAATTGTTCCTTGGATAGAACAATGGGATTTTGAAACTGCATCCAGTGGTTACTTCCGCTATCCAATATATGTTCGCAGATCGCCGATTTTTCTCGCTGAACGTTTTTAACAGCTTTGATGTGTTCTGTCAGTCGCGTGGCTATGGGCCGTTTCGTTTGTCCAACGTAGGCTAGACCGCAGCTGCATTCGACTTTATACACACCCGGGGTTTGCAGTGGTATTACATCCTTTACAGGCCTCAAAAATCGAGCTATATTTTGGGTCGGTTTGAAGATCGTTTTTATATCGAATCTGTTTAGCATCTTACTTATTCGATCAGTCACGCCCTTGACGTATGGTAAGAATGCTCTTGATCTGCTTATATTACGAAAATACTATTAAAAGACTACAAAAATCTTACAAATACATTCGCGATTTCAATCGAACACATTCACTATCGAGGCAGGCGAATGGAGGGGGGGGGGGGGTGAAAAGGGGGGATGTCTACTTGCCGGGAAAGTACTACTTTACTCGAATTAAAGCAGACTGATTCAAAATGGTCAGGTTTTCCTTAATCGTTTTTAACGAAGCGTTCAGATTTGAATTTTAAATGTTCTCTCCTATTTCGCCAAGTGCCCCGGACGAATTTAATGAATTAATGGATACCTTCTTTTACTGGGTAAATGTTAGGTACTACTTTGTATGCAAAACATTCAAGCTAAATGTTTTATTTTTTGTTACTAGCATATTTGCTGTTTATGGTACTAGCTGCTAGCATATTTGCTATCACAAGAATGTTTTCATAACAATTATCGTATTTTATAAGAATTAATTATGTAAGTCTATCTGTTTATTTCATTGACCGATTATGTGTAATAAAGATCTCTAGACTACAAACAAAACTGTATAAATATAGTCAGAGCATATACGACGCTAAGATTGCATAAAAAATTTACCGAAGGTATCTTGCCTCTCCGCAAATATTCACTGATTATCAATCAAGCTCCCGCTGTTCAAAGAAAAGAATCATCTATCGTAAAATCAGCCATCGCTATAATGACCTCCAATTTAGATGAAATATCTGCTTGGGTTATATATTATAATAAATGGCATAATTATAAACACAATTAAAACGTAAGCAACTGTGATAGCTGACAAAAAAAACATTGTCAAAAATAGGTACTTCATCATCAATCACCGCCTATTTGTGTAAATGGAAATATCGTCAAACATACCAAAACTATCAAGAATCTTGGAATTCTAATAAATGAACATCTTCCTGGCGGTAACAAGTAAACCAATTAAGTCGTCGCAATTTTCATGGTCCTTATGGTCTCCAGCAGCTTTGACGATTGATCCCCAAATCGGTTAAATAAATGATTGTGTCCACACTGTTAGTTGCACCAGCTTAGAATCTGCAAAGCACATATCTAAAAATTACGAAACTTCACTGGCTTCCGATTAGCGGCCGAAGAACATTGTCGCTACTTTACAACATCCTCAATAACCCCACTTTGCCCTCCTATCCTAAGGAGATGTTCAACTTTTCGACTTCAATCGAGCCGGGATAACACATTCGCTATTCCGTTACATAGCTCTTTTGTTTACACTCTACTGTCTTTTCTATTACGGACCATTATGCTCCTTGTAAATCAGTTGTTTTCTTTTAGAAAAAACCCTGCCCTCAGATTTCACTTGGTGCAAAGGTTTTGCATACGTTTCAATACTACATACAGGTGGGTAAGTATTCCTCCCCCTAGGCAACTAGCCGGTCTTTGTAACCACGCGCGCCGGCGACGAATGGAGTAAAACTCGCGTCTGTCATTAACCGTGGCGTCTGCACGTGTAATTACAGCGTCTGGATACTCCGCCACGTCACATTCAAATTAGTGCAAGCGCTTTTTCCTGAAAGTACATTAAAATCCGGCGAACGACGCCCGCCTGGGGGAGGTGAGAGACGCGACGCTCGTTTGCGTTCCCACCTGCCCATTGAAGTATCGCCCGAAGGGGCTTTAAAAGAAACAAAACAGAAGGAGAAAAGCTTAAAAATCTATAAAGAAAAACTGCATATCGACGCGAGACGCGCACGGACTGTGATTGCAGGGAGGTAGGAATGGGTGACTAAAACCAAACTGAGCAGTTACTGTTACCAACATAGAATAATAAATAATTCCGAAAATATTTCTCGTAGGTACAATGTTATTATATTATATGTATTAAGAATTGGGTAAGAATGCACGTATACAAAACTGAATCAACTGCCCTACCTATACGAACGTACGTGATACGTGATAAGCAACAAGCCGTATCACGTACGTTCAAGTACAAAAAAAAAGAAAAAAAAACGAAACCCACAAGCGAAATACGTCAAATTGTTCCTACGATCCTTAATATAAACAAGGATCATAAATGGGTCTATTATGTAAAAAAAGCATCTGGTATATTGTAAACAAGTATTGTTATTAAGAAATCTAATGAAAAAACCCAACGATTATTTATCTACTTTTTTAATAATAACCCAAAGGTAGAGGGCGGTTAATATATATTGATTTAATTTTTATTTTGGCTACAAAATAGTGTGTCATCATACGCATAAATGTACAAAAAATTCATGTAAGTTTTTGAATTGTTAGTTTACCTAGCTAAATAAAATGCAAACAATCAACTATGTGTGGCTTTTTATATATGAAGACCACTATCCGTATGTGTTATAGCATACAATGAAATAAAATAATAAAAAATACCCCTTTTATTCTTTTTTGGTTTTTATAGTATGTTTCATTTTGTAATCATTGCAGGGATACAAAAAATTATTAAAATAGGCGCACTGCTATCTATGACAAATGGGTGACCGGAAATAAGCGCACAGGAAAAAAGCGCACACGAAAGTTGCGCATCGGAAAAAAGCGCACATGTATATATGCGCACGCGAAAAAAGCGCACAGTGAAAATAACGCACAACGAACAAAGCGCACAGGTATATAAGCGCACATAGAATGAAGCGCACATAGAAAAATGCGCACAGGTATATAAACGCACATAGAAAAAAGCGCACAACGAAAAATGCGCACAGGTATATAAGCGCACACAAGCTTTGCTTACATAGGTAGTTTCTTACATGTTGAAATGTATTTAGAAGTTCAAATAAATAACGGGTAAATAATAACTAATAACCTATCAAACAATTTAGCTTATTTCATAATAATGAAGTACCTATGTACAATAATAGAAGAGTTTGTTAGGTCATTAGTTAATTACATGATTAGTGAATTAGTACATAATGATGGATTAATTACCTAATTATAATGGTTATAATACAGTGGTGGAATTGTTTATTGCAACACCAGATTATTTTGGACAATTTCAAGTTTGGTTCTCATTCAGAACACAGTCGTTCACCATTGCGTTTGTGTGCATCTAATCGTAGTTATGTCCTACATTTTTAGTGCAAATTTTGACTTATACGTTTAAAAAAATTATATTCTTTTTATAAAATACCATCAGTGCTGTGTTTGAGGTAAATGTTATTATTTGTATTTATTATAATTTATATACTAATACTTCAATCAAATTTCTGAGACCCGACGTTTCTGTGATGTAGCAACCGCCGTTGTCTAGGGCAGACTGACCAGCGGTTGCAACATCGCCGAAACGTCGGGTCTCACAAACTTCACGCGGTAAATTCGTTTAATCCCACTTATTTATAATTTCAAACAAGTGCGATAGTCTTCGATTTCATTTATTATAAAAAGTATCAGAAAATGTATTCGTTTATTTTTTAGTACTTTTAGCAGTTAATTATTATTTATGTACGCATTATTACTGATTATTTTAGAAATGTATTTGAATTCAAAGATGAATTAATTCTTAGTTTATTCGCAGGTTATTTTGTATTCGCAATGGAGTTTTCTAAGACCCAAAAGGGAAAGCAAGTCTTGATATATAATGGTTTTGAATATCTTCAATTTCGTATTATCAATGAAGTGACGACTTGGAGATGTCGTGCAAATCGTTCGTCCAAATGACGCGCTATGATGAAAACAAAGGATATCGCAATTGTGCAAATTCCGACTTGGCATTGTCATGATTCCTGTCCGCAGAAAGCCCAAGCCAATATTCTAAGAAGCAACATGAAAGAAGATATCCAAGCAGTGAATGCGACACCTCGCAATGTAATGGGCGACAACATGATTGGTGTAAGCAACGAAATCTTGGCTCATTTGCCTAAACCATCATCATGTTCTTCTTCTTCCGCAGGTTCCTATTCCGAAGGGATTGGGGGAAGGGGATTGGGGGGTTAGGGGGTTGGGGAGTTGGGGGGTGAGTTAGGGGGGTTGGTTGGAGTTGGGGGGGGGGGGGGGGGGGTTGTCTGCTTGCCGGGAAAGTCTTGGGGTGACACAACCGATTTTTTATATTAACCTAGAATACATAATGCAATTTTACAGAAATTTGCTATTAGATACTATTATCAACACACATTACTTGAGATGACATGAAAACAAAATAAGTATTTGATTTGTAAACAAATTTATTAAGAAAATTATACAAATAAGAAGAAACGAAACTATTTTTAATAATTCTTTCAATACATATGATTTGACCAAAAACATATACAATATGAACACATAAACAATACACATTTTTTTAAATATTATTGTAAATTTGCTAATCTTTTTAAGTAGGTAAGCTTATTCTCCGTCTGATAATAATTTTCCACGGCATTCGCGACAGCTTGATGAATTTTGACGTACTTCCTTTTTTTCGGCTCGCTTTCATTTTGTTGTGCTTTTACTAGCGTTAAACGATGGCACGCCATGTCTCTCTTTAGACCATCCAAAAAAAGCCAAATATTTGGATGGCTGCAATGAAATATTGCATTTAATGCATTATGAAATCCTTCACAACAATTTGTTGTTCTCGGAGATTGATTAATTGCATTTTCAAAATGGTTCCAAATTCTTGGGGGAAATTGAGCTTCCCTTCCAGCGGCGCCTTCAATATAAGTGGAGAAAAAGTAGGTCAGGATTTCATTGTACTTTTCTTCTTCGGGAAAAACACTTGATAGCTGATCAAACAGCGTTCTCACATCTTGCAAGGGCACAAATGATAAAGCTGGTAATGATTTCAGCATTAACTTAATATTTATATTATTTTCGTAGTCCACTTTTAGACCCACACTATTAATTTTTCTAAGAACGCTCTGGTTTAGATGAAAATAGCATCCCTTAATTTCTGCATATGGGAATGCTATTCTTGCTGCATTCATGCATGCCTTTTCAAAATCTAGCAACACTTTTTCCGGTGCAAGGTTTGGTAAAATTTCTTTCATAATTCTGAACATTTCGCTATATGTGGCTTGGGTCTTATTATGCAGCAGAAAGTAGACGCATGGAGGACACGAATTGCCGACTTGAGCATGCCACGTATATAATTGATAAAATATATTAGGCGCTTTGTCAAATGTACCGTCTCCCAAAATAGTATTTTGGCAAAGCATCGATAGCAAATTTTTATCTCCGAACCCTAAAATTCGGTTAGGGTCATTTGACCCGGTGTCATACAAAACAAATGATGCGTATTTTTCTGGTATCTGACAGCACAGCACTGATGGTATTTTATAAAAAGAATATAATTTTTTTAAACGTATAAGTCAAAATTTGCACTAAAAATGTAGGACACAACCACGATTAGATGCACACAAACGCAATGGTGAACGACTGTGTTCTGAATGAGAACCAAACTTGAAATTGTCCAAAATAATCTGGTGTTGCAATAAACAATTCCACCACTGTATTATAACCATTATAATTAGGTAATTAATCCATCATTATGTACTAATTCACTAATCATGTAATTAACTAATGACCTAACAAACTCTTCTATTATTGTACATAGGTACTTCATTATTATGAAATAAGCTAAATTGTTTGATAGGTTATTAGTTATTATTTACCCGTTATTTATTTGAACTTCTAAATACATTTCAACATGTAAGAAACTACCTATGTAAGCAAAGCTTGTAAGCGCTTATATACCTGTGCGCATTTCTCGTTGTGCGCATTTTTCTATGTGCGCTTATATACCTGTGCGCATTTTTCGTTGTGCGCTTTTTTCTATGTGCGCTTTGTTCGTTGTGCGTTTTTTTCTCTGTGCGTTTTTTATTTGCGATACATTTCAGGGGGACAACAAGCCAAGATCTGGTCACGACCTGCAGCAATTTGTAGTAAAATAACTAAAACTGTTTATTCCAGCATTATCACCTTAGCTACATTGGGTACCAGTTAGTGTAGCAACACGAGGCGTACATTATCAACCCTTCGACTCCGATGCTTCAAGGTTTGGGGGCAACTAGAGGAAGAGTTGCTTGCTGGCCTTGTCTACGCAGGTTCATTGTGACATTCCAAATAATCGATGCAGTCATTGATAGATTTGCGAGGAGGTGGTAAAATTATATAGAATTTTATATTATACCTAAATATTCTTTAAATCTTGAATAGTTTAAAATGTTATTAAAAATGTGACTTTTAATATTAAGAGTATTATCTAATGTACTATCTGATTTCTTGATAATCTCGCTGTACTCTTACAATACCTTGAGACCCAGGCCGTGAAACTTCCAATAAATTGATTTTTACATTTTTTAAAGATTTTAAGTGCAAACTACAAACGGTCCAACAACTCCACAAATAACCAGCAGATTCGAGAGAAAATTGAAAAGACTAGGTACTCGTCCTAAATTGGCTACCGAATAAGGCGTTTAACTTTCCGGACACGCGCCTCGAGAGATTTATTAGGATAAGGGTAGGAAGAAATCGACAAGGCATTGTGATCATTATGCATCCAACGTGACTTTTCGCACGTTCCGACTCCTACGCTCCCTCTATCTACTCATATAATATGTAACGCAAGCGTATAAGAATCACGTCTGCGGGCGTACCAAGCCCCGCAAATCATTCATTCACACATTGCTTAGCAAAAATCTCGGAATCGTGTAATAATCACGAAAGTCGAGAGATTTATCAAAGCTGGCAAATCTGTTATTAATAACAATGTAAGCAGAAGCACCACTCTATACATACAAATGATGTACGAATAGTTAGATACGCGTCTAAAGTTTGATATTATGAAAGTTTTAATTAATAATCTCTACATCTCATGAGTAATACGCAGAGAAATTTAGATAAAAACAAGTAAATATATAAAAATAATAAAAAACACGACTACTGTAACAGAAAGTCGTGACAGAAAAAAATATAATTATATTTATTACGGTACTTTTATGAAACATTTGTGGTTTATGTATTTATCCATAGATATACATGTATATTTACGGAATGTACTCACTCAGACCTTTCATTTGACACTAAACGGGACATATTTATGTTAATTTATGGACATTTGTATATTTGGACATTTAGACAACTGTTTACTTGATATTTGGACGGTTAAGGTACCTATGGCACTTGGGATGACATAGGGATTTAACAATACCACACAATTTTAAATCGGTTCAAGCGTTTAGTAAATACAGTGGAATGAAGAAACGGAACATTCAATTCTATTTAGTAAATCACACTGTATTACAGCGTAATTACATTAAAAAATAGCACAATAAAAATACAACCGATTACGGATTTCAATAAAATTACAGAAATTACATTGAACTACTTAATAAAAATTTAAAAATACTACTACATAAGAGGAATGCAACTACGTGAGTGTGTTGAGTATGTGGGTGTGGAGTGTGATCGTATATAATAGCGTAAATAAAGTATAATAATAGTAATAATAATCAGTAAAATAACTAAAAATAGTCAGTTTATTGTATTAGCTAGGTTTTGACTAACGGAGTAATTATAAGTGCTTATGGAATTGTTAAAAATATTGATACCGTTTGAATGCGTATTATAGATCTCACAGCAGTGCACTCAATTTCTGGATGCATTCGTTTTAATACGATATATTTCGAAGTATTTCAGCAATTGTGATTTTACCTATGTTTTTCGGGTTTTCATGGGGCTGGCTACTGCTATTTATTTATTATTTATTTATTAATATTTCACACACATTTATAATACTAGATTAATAAGATTAAAATCTACCTTGCTGGAGTAATGCCCGTACTAAGGTAGACTTTTATGTATTCTTTTTTTCCTTTTTTTTTTTAGTTGGTAAGTGTGACATAATGTAGCATTGCTTTACGTGGTTGCTCTATATTTACACAAATTTTACATATACCTACTTATAATTTAGTAACATAATATACATAATAATATTAAATAATCATATATACACATACACATATAAACATATACATCTACACATATACATACACACATATACATTTATACATATAATCTATACATATACATAAAAGTAGTAATTTTATGTAGTTTGGTATTCTTATACAGCACTATAATTAACTAATTTCTCCGTTTCGTTCCTTCCTAGCTCAATCAACCATTCCGTCATAATTTTTCTTCCTCGTATGGTATCTAACTTCACTTTTAATTCCGAATGTATTCTATTGTGTAGTCGGACAGCTAGAAAAGAAAAATGTCGTTGGGCGAATTTAGTTTTCATAAGGGGAACATCATGTTGCATGGCTGTAACTGCGCGTGTTCTGATAGTGTGAGATTTAATCATATGCCGCTCTGTGTGGGTGTCATAAAATATTGTCGATACTTTCACATATGTATAATTGGCGTATGTCTAGGACTCGGAACTCTTTAAATAAGTGGTCGCTGGAGAACCTAAAAGGCCTTTTATTTATTACCCTAATTATTGACTTTTGAGCCTTAATCAAGGGATCTAGAGCTGAAAGTGACGCGCCACCCCATCCAAGGATCCCATATGATAGTATACTATTGACTAAAGCGTAATAGATGGTTTTGATTAAGGGTTTTGAGATTACACTCCTTAGTACCTTAAATATGTGAATAAGTTGGCGGCCTTAATTAACGCCACAGCTATGCCTTAATTAACTCCTCAGCCAGATACCATGTGTCTACTTACTATATACTACTAATACTGTCTGCTACTATATGCTACTAGCAACCCAGCTACTACGCGTTTTTACCTTTATGCGACTGGCCGTCGTCCAAAAGTGGTCGTCTCTTACTGCAGAGGAAAGACGCGGGTTGGGATTTTCTCCCTCCGCAAGAGGCTAATTTCTTCTATATTCGCGGTCCACGATATATAACAGAAAGTGTAACGTACTATTCGCGGGCATGCGGTATGCGACCGTGGGGCCTGGTAACAATTGCTTCGGAAATGCGGCGCTGCTAATTGCACTGCACGTGTTGTTAGTGGGAAGTCGTTATCGGCTAAAGTGAAAAGAAAAATAGAGTGCGTGCAGACTAATAATATTCTTTATGCATTTAGCTGGCGGTGAACATTTTTTCGCCACCGGTATCTGGGAACATTCTGTAAACCTCTTTAGCCCTGGAATGCTATCATGATTTTTATTGTTTATTGATGCTACATCGGGTCGGAGTACTGTCGTATCCAAAAATAAAAATGCCGTTATATTGCCAACATAACGTTTTTAAAAAATCTTTGGTTTCAGAAGGCACAAATGTAGGCATCGGTGCAGATGAGGTCCCTTTCAGCTTCGAGGTTAAAAACTTCGGTGTCCATATGGACGACAACCTCTCATGGCGGCCACATATTCGAGAAATGCGACGCAAACTCTTCCGCCGATTTCATTCGCTGAATAGGCTGAAAAATATCCTCCCGGAGGAGACCAAGATTACGATTTGTCAGTCTCCCCCTTCTGGATTATGGAGATGTCGCATTTCTCGACCTCACAGAGGAGTTATCCACCAAAGTTGAGCGTCTCCAAAATGTTTGCATTCGGTATATCCATGGCCTCAGAAAATTTGACCACATCACAGAGTACAGAACCCATGAGAAAAGAGACATGCGAGTTCTCTGTATGCTTTTCAAGATCTTGAATTGCGTCGCTCCCAATTATCTTACCGGCAGATTTACTGCACTATCGGCTCATGGACGCCCTCTGAGATCAAAAGACAACCTGCTACTCTCTATCCCTAGTCACAGCAGTGACTTCTTCTCATTCTCTTTCACCGTGCATGGAGCCCGTCTTTGGAATGCTTTGCCGCGCCAATCATAACAACTCTTAAAAACAGACTCAGAGAGCATTTGAAATCTTCCAGATAAACTCCCTTTTCCCCCCTATTCTCCTCCTTTTAAACTTTAGCGTCCTTATAGTTGTTAGATTATTTTGATGTAGCAAACCTGTGCCCACAAAGAGATAAAGTATATATTTCTTTCTATCCTCTTTAATTTTTTATTTGTCATACTCTTTATATAGGTTAAGCTATGTAGTATACTCGCAAATAATGTTTATACAATAGAATAGGTTAGCTTTAAAATATTGCCTGCAGGCAATAAGCTCGCCTTTTCTTAAGAATAAAGAGTTTTATTATTATTATTAAATATACAAATATGACTATTTTTGAATTTTTCAAGAATATACTAGAAGCCTTAGTCAAATTACGCTAAATCCACCCGCAGTTAGAGCCAGAAAAAAATCCCTCGTTCAATATCTCTAAATGTTCAGTGATGATATACACTAGATCGACCGCACCTCTGATGTATGAGTACTCCATTCGCTGGTGATGTGCTTCCTAGAATTGCGAAGGTGAAGGATCTAGGAGTTCTCTTTGATTCTCAGCTTACGTTCAAGGAGCACATCACCGATTTATCTAAGTACTCTTTTAAATTATTAGGTTTCGTTATTCGGAAAAATGTTTTTTACGCTTTGTATATTTCAAGTAATACAGATATTATCCCTACTTACACCCTACTATTTTTTTACTAGGCATGGTAGGCTATAATTCCCTTAAATTGCGTAGAAAAATGCTCACCTTTAAGCTGGTCCAGGGCAAAGTTGATAATCCTAGCATGCTAGCGAAGGCTTGTCTCTTTGTCCCGGATAACTATAATCGAGCTCGGTTCCATACTCTATTTGGGAAACCGTCGTCGCAACCCAACTTAAGTCGATGGAGTCTTCTTACGCGTGCCTTGCGACACATAAATTACTTACTGGAGTAGGTACAAACCGTATGTGCATTATTAATCATTTAGTATCTGCCATTGCTCTACAGGGTGAGGTATAATTGACCGGCATCCTTGAAGTGGGTGAATCTATAAGAGCTATTAAGGAACTTTTGATATACAAGTTGTAGAAAAAAAACTTTTTTTTTTGTAATTTTTCAAGATTTTACAAGCGTTAAGCGTTAAGCGTGTGACAAGCGTTAAAGAGCGCTGCGCCATCTAACAGTAGGTAAAATATTGGGAATAAACAATATTCGCAATATTTTACCTACCGCTAGATGGAGCAGCGTAATCAGCGGTTTTTATACTAATTTTTAAATAAAGAAAAAAAAAATATTTTTTTTATTTTCCCACGATTTTTTATCAAAAGTTGAATTTTTGCTCGTACTTTCCACCCACTTCAAAAACGCCGGTTAATTAAAAGTCATCTGTATAGAGGAAAATAAATAAAATACAGAAAGTTTTCGTCGATTGCCTATCGTCATCAAGCGGTGCTTAAAATCCCTATGACTCTCGGATTTCCAGCATCGGTTCATCGGTGAATACTCATTTCGCCACCGTAACGAGCGTTGCGTGTCTGCGATTTTCCTCTTTTCCTTAAGTCGGTGACGTCACGCGACTGACGTCACACGGTCATAACGACTCTTGAAATAGAAACATTGCGTGACAATCACTCAAGCGACCGGCTGCGCCTACTCCGGTTCGACTTGTGCACGCTTCCTTTTTGACGAGTTGAGCGGTAGACAAGTTATGATAGCCAATTTGATCGATACTTTCATGAAGAGCGAAGATGCGAATGGTTTTCCTAATAAATGTGATGATCGAGAAGGAAAATACGAGACAAAAATTTAGTAGGCTCCACTCGTTGAGGATATCGGGTTTGATTTCCGGCTGGGTCACCATTTTTCGTTGGTGTAAAATTAACGGTATTGCGATTTGAATTTTGTTTATCGAATTTAATAACAATACATACATGTACAAGCACATATACATATAAACACTCCATAGTGGGGTTGGTTGTAAGAGATCGTCGTATGATAATAAACCCTTTATTATGACATTTCACAATAAAGATTAGTAACATAATTGAGAATCCTAAAATAGGAAGTATATGGCCAGGGATGAAAACTGTTTATCCAGACGTTATAATTTCCCGTATTTCCCATCCAATATTATGTATCGCTAATGTTAGTAAAATAATGGCATGGTTGGCGGAATCGAAAGCTTTCGACAAAGCAGAAAAAAGCATGTGGATTTATCATCTTGTTTAAAGTTTCTAGTACTTATCTTATTTTTTTTATTTATTTATTTCACAAAAAATAGGGGGCCATCCACATTTTTAGGATCCATCCACCTAATCACGTTTTTAGGATTTTCTACCACCCTCCCCTCCCCCATGTCAACAGACCAGACGTAATCAGCGACCTGACCCTCCCCCCTCTTCCCCCCAAGATTACGTAATCAACCAAATTTGCGGAAAATGTGAAGAATCGTGAACCCAGCGTTTGTAAAGTGTTTGGACAGTAAGTGGAAAGAAACATTTTAGAATGCTTTTAAAAATGTACTTTATTAATTTAAAGTAATAACAAAATAACAAAATCTCAAGATCCCAATCTTCAGACCGCAGCGCTGTAAAGACGGTATTGAAGAGAAAAAAATATATAAAAATGCATTTAAAAATAGAAAAAAAATAGAAACAGAAAAAAAATAGAAACAGAAAACGCTTGTACTGAGAAACTTCATGTGTAAATCCGCCATAGTTGATGCGCCACACAACCACGTTAATTTTTCCGCGATGGAGTTAGAGCGTGCAGCGGCGCGCTAGTCCAGAGTTGCAGCCGTGCCGCCGCCTCGTAGAGGGGCCACCGGCTGCCAGCGCGCGCAGGAACAGGCCCGGCCGCCCGGGCCACTCAATCGCAAACGAGCGCGTGGACTATCAAGGACATCGCGCGTGCTCGCGCGCGTTAGACCAAAAAAAATGCAATGCGGACGGAAACCCCCCCCTCCCCTCGTAATCAAGCGTAAGCCTCAGCTTCAAACCCCGCTTCCCCTCGGTGATTACGTAATATGTGGACGGCCCCTAGTTCGTATTTGAATTAAACATAGCTTGTGCCGCTCTTAACTAGGCAGAGCCAGTTTTAAGGAGAACACCAATAAAAAGGTTATAAAAATAAATATCTTCTGAAACAAAATTTTGTTAAAAATTAAACTTTCAGTAGTCAATAATTTCACAACCTTACACGAAGTAATATACCCAATTTGTATAAGAAATAATAATTAACAATTATTAATAGGTAATAATAAATTATAATTAGTAAATAGGTAATAATAACTAATAATTAGTAATAATACGCATATACTAAATACTTAAATATAATAAATATAAATAAGTGGATATAAAAAAAATATTTTTAAATTGTTATCAATATGTTTTCCGTCTCTCTTGTACCAAAGTTAATTAACTATAATTTAAGGCAATTATTTTCGCTGTTTCCTACTTATTACCGACATGTATTTACTCATAATGTTAGCCATTCTTGGAGCAAGAAAGCTGTAGTGACGTTGTCCAAGAAAAGTTAAACGTTTCTGTACCATAAAGTTTTCCTTGTAACGACCTGTTCTCTCACTGTTTTCCGGAATAATTATGGTATTTTTATATGAATATATATGAAGGCAATCTGCTTGATAAGTTCCTCTCCTCCAGCTCGTGAATCATAACTGGCTGAATGCCTGAGCCGATGCTCGAGTGAGTGCCATGGGGGGATAACGCTTACACGCGCTGGCGTATATGCTAACGAGTAGTCTGTAATTTGTAGCTGGCAAACACGCTGCCGTTAGCAATTAATTTTCAGCGCTTTTTTCCGTGGCTGCTTTCCGTGTTGTCAGGCGCCATATCATCCATTTTCCACAAATTCCGTCCTCTAATCTATTTTCTCGACTTTTATTCTATGTAGAAAGTTCGTCTTTGATAGTCCATAATCTCCATAGGGACGCACGGTTGAACACTTATTTTCCTACTTTACGGGAGATTCGATTGTAAGTCTCCGAGTATTCCAAAAGCTCGAGCATTGATTATATAGAGTATTTTAGATTACTCAACGTCGTACTACTATTTGGCAACAAGGATTTTACTTCGAAACAACGCATATGGTACTCGTAGTTCTAAAAATTGATTAATCTTCTCTTTTTAAGTTCAATATGGCGGCGTTAGTGGTAAAACTGTATGGAGGCGTACTTTAGATGGCGGTCGAAACATGTCTTTACGGACCAAATAATAATATAATAACAACGCATTTTTGAAATCATAGCTCTTCTTATTTTAATATTATTCACATAAAGATGTATTTTTTAATTTGGTGTACAGGTTTCAATACGTATTCAATAATTACGCACTTTAATGTTCATATAGACCAATAGATGGCATTCTATATTTCCGTATTATTTCTGTGATGTAATCATCTTATATAAAAAAAAGCGATAAATGACACTAATAATTTTACGGTATTATTAAATTAAATAATTTTACGGTACAATTAAATAGTATTATTATCATCGACGGCTAAATTTGTTTCCTACTCTTTATTGTGAACAATGGGCGGGTTTATTGACATACGACAATCTCTTGTTTATATGTATGCGTGCATGTAACATGTGTGTAAGTATGTGTCTTGTTATTGCATTTCATCGACAGAGTTGAGAATGCAATCCCGCTAATTTGATCCCAACGGAAAATGTGTGAACCAGCCGGGAATCGAATCCGGGACCTTACAATGTAAGATCAGGCGACCTAACCACTACGCCACCTGGCCGTGTGGCCGTAAATTATTGGGTTTTATCATCAATCACTCCTTTATAAAATAAACATTCATTAACAATGTTATTATAGATAACCAAGAAATAGTAATTAGGTTTGCCGTCAATGCTATCAGGGCCACCTGCATTTCGCCGGTGCAGAAGAGTCGCCAAATCGTACTATGGAGTTAAGCAATCTATTACCATATATAATCAATGTCGAGCTACGTGCTCAATTTTTCATTCTTATACCACGAAATAAAGGATGTAGGTACACCTTTTCAACGAGTTCCCTTTTCGTCCTTTTATTTCGCGGCTCAAGCGAGCCGAAAGTTGCTCTCACCGCGGAGAGAAAAGAAGAATGAAAGGTAGATTTTAAAGGACTAAGTGCGTCTTCGCTTGGTTGCACTTTAGCCGTAGCACGGAGCACAAAAGCCTCGCCACTATTTATTGCGGAAATTAGCAGGTCACTTTATTTGGACAATGGCTGGTTAGCCGGCCGCGGAGCACAGTGGTTCCAAACCGAAACCTTATATATTATTGTTTCTGTTTATATCATAATATTATTGTTTTAAGTTCTATTTGCTTTATTTATATGTTGCTCTATATCTATACGTTCTTCCGTTGCTATATTGATATGTATACTAAATGTGTACCTTTTATTAGTAAAATTATTTATCTTCTACTTTTACATCCGAGTGAGGGTTTAGATAACCAAAAATTTTAACAAAAAAAAACGGATTCCATTTTTTTAAATAAGTGTAGCAGCCTTGTCATGTGAAACTTAGAACAGGCTATCATAATTGAATGCGTATACAAAATTTCGTGTCTGTACTGTTAACCGTTGAAGAGTCCGCCGCGACGGGAGCCAACCTTGGGTGTAGAATCAGGTCATGCTTACAATAAAAAATGCATTATCATCGGATCTGAACCAACATGTAAATTTTCAACTTCATATCATAAATATTTGAGGAGTTCCCTCGAATCCTCATAGATCCAATCACCAGAACAGGATTGTAATAAAAATGGGACCAATCTGGAAGTATACCCTTTCTAAAAAAAATAATTTTCCAAATCGGGTAATAAATGACGGAGTTCTGAGGTAAGAAACATTAAAAAAATACAACCGAATTGATAACTTCCTCCTTCATTTGAAGTCGTTTAATAATCAAATTTACAAAAATAATAAATAAAGAGGACGTCAAAAATATTCAAAATACCCTTCAGTAAACTACAAGAAAGTAATCTCAGCTGCTCGTGTCTAAAATAAGGCCGTTAAGAGCCCTATCACATATTTTTTCCAGAAAGGCAAGAAAAGTGGATTTTTGGCGTTCTAATTTCAAGAAATGAAGAGATTTCTACAAACTTTAATTACTGAATTACCTGGACCATTTCTTGATGTTGACCATAGCGGCCTTTAATTTTAGATATAACGAATATTATTTACTTATTCAGCCCATTTTCCGAAAGTCGTTATTCGTAAAACGCTCGGAAGGCAAACTTTGAGCTCCTTAATACAGTAATATCACTACAACGAAAACCGTATAAGTACTATTTTTTTTTATGTCCGTCATGTATTCTTGATGTACACTACGGCTTTATTTTTTCGTTTTTTGACCACATATCCAAGGTATACATTACTTACAATTACACAAAATTAAAAAAAAATCTTCCTGTATCATTCTAATTTTCTCAGAAATAAAATAAGATTCTTATATAATACTTATACTATATTAAAGTTCACTCTTTTAGCAATACGACATAATATAAATTATTGTCATTAGAAAGGAGAAAACACTGCAAAAAACAATTAGAAATTGTGTTTATATTTGCTTGCGCAAGAGAAGAGCGCTCAGTGCCGCGGTTTTCTCCCAGGGTTGAATAGTTATTTATTTATTTATTTATTTATTTATCCTATCTTTTATAGTTACATCCAAAAAAAAATGCGTTCATTTTTTCAACTCATTTTAAAAGAATACCTACGCTATTTTGTAATAAGGCTCTTAAACAAATACAATTATGTGTTATTTGTGGTAATCTATTCTTAACCTAATATTGATCAGTAACTAATACTAACTAACTAAACTGAAATTGATCATTTCAAAAATAACAACACCCTTAAATCTCTAACAATATAATTACCTATACGAAAACAAGAGCGAATTCAGCTTTTTATTTAATAAAATAATATTTTGTATTTGGATTTATTTTATAATTATTATTCCCAATACTTTTATTATTTAATGATTATTTTGATTTTTTAATTATTATTTCGTGTATTTTATTTAATTTACTATAACAATTTCCAAACAACAAAATAGGTGAAAATCCCTCCAGTTTGTTAGACCGCTGTGCGGCGGTGTCGTGTCCTCGTGCGCGTTTCGCTCACGTCGTTGGCCTCGATTATACTCATATACAAGAAATCGCATCGTCGCTGAAGCGGCTACTCGAACAGTGTTTTATTAGTGATGAAGAAATTTGCATATCGCGAATAGTAGCTACGTTAATCAGGCAAAGGCATAAGGCCATGCCAACTCCCAAAAAAATTATGAAGAAATTTGCATATCGCTAATAGTAGCTACTTTAAACAAGCAAATGCATAAAGCCATGCCAACCCCAAAAAATGTATGAATAAATTTGCATATCGCGAATAGCAGCTACTATAAACAACCAAAGGCATATGACCAAGCCAACCCCCAAAAAAAGTATTAATAAATTTGCATATCGCGAATAGCAGCTACTATAAACAAGCAAAGGCATATGGCCAAGCCAACCCCCAAAAAAAGTATGAAGAAATTTGCATATCGCGAATAGTAGCTACTTTAAACAAGCAAAGGCATAAGGCCATGCCAACCCACAAAAAAAGTATGAAGAAAGTTGCATATCGCGAATAGTAGCTACTTTAAACAAGCAAAGGCATAAGGCCATGCCAACCCCTAAAAAAAGTATGAAGAAATTAGTATATCGCGAATAATAGCTACTTTAATCAAGCAAAGGCATAAGGCCATGCCAATCCCCAAAAAAAGTATGAAGAAATTTGCATATCGCGAATAGTAGCTACTTTAAACAAGCAAAGGCAAAAGGCCATGCCAACCCCAAAAAAAGTATGAAGAAATTTGCATATCGCGAATAGTAGCTACTTTAAAAAACCAAAGGCATAAGGCCATGCCCACCCCAAAAAAAAATATGTAGAAATTTGCATATCGCGAAAAATAGCTACCTTAAGCAAGCAAAAAAATAGAGCCATGCCAACCCCCAAAAAAGTATGAAGAAATTTTCATCATTGTGGCTATGCTAAAATGTCCTCTGATAAATCAAGGGAGAGCTCAAGCTCCGTTTGTTTTTCTTTAAAATGAAATTAATACCTTTGTATGAAAATAGGACTAAGTACATGTATCAATCATAAAGTTTGGTTAAACATGACCAAGTCCGCACATGGTCACTTTTGCCAGAAATAGTCATAAGTGTGTATAGACAAGGAAAGATGAAAATTTCTGTTCAAGTAGATAGAGATATTTTCAGGATTTAGGAATGTTTTTAAATTCACATTATTTTGCGTTTCTTAGAGTAGATATTTGTTCAATTTTGATATTCGCTTTCGTTCTGCCAATGGTGCTAAAATACATTTTTTTTAAAAGTTGCAATGAGAAAATAATACGAAAATCGTCGAGATCTGACATACGAGGTACGGGTACGAAGAGGTACAACAAATTAACAGCAGTTCCTTTACAAACTAAAAAAAAACAGTACCCATTTCCTGACGATAAATATCGTAATGATAAATTAAATAATGATCATACTCGAATAACAATTCAGGATGCGGTGATTAATGATATCTGTAATCGCGGCAATTGCAATAGGTATAATTGTTCCGTTGCGTTCTAGTTTCGTTAAATTTGTTGACCTCTGGTTTATTTCTGTACACTACCTTGAGGTCACTTGCCCTGAGCAATATGGCGGATGGACATGACGTCAAGGTAGGGTAACGTTGAAGTGAAATTTGAGTGGGGGGAGGGGGGTTAAAATAAGTACGTTACTGGATGTCAACAATATTAGGATATTGACTGTGACGTTTTTTAAAGTCTTATTATGCAGCATCAGTATTATTTTAAGTTATTATATACGCACTCGTATTTACATGACTGTGTGTGAAATTGTTACGACAGGGGCGCAGACCGATCAGTGTCATCAATTTTATTTCAAATCAATCGATAAAACAGAATTACCTAGCGACGTCTTACGATTTAATTTATTAAAAATAATGATAGTATTTTAAACTAGAGATTTTAAAATTTACGGAGAAGCTGTCGCACATATAAAAACAGACTGTTAATAACTAGTAATTGGCTCGTTATTATTATTAATATTACATTTGTTTAGCACGGATGTTTAAATTGTAAACTCAGAAAACGTTCGCACTTACGATAATAATAATAAAAATACGAATGACTACAACACAATATAGTAGAAATATAGCGCAGCCTCAATGACTTCACACAAGGTCTTCGCTTTTGCTAAAGGCGGAAAGAGGGGGCGGCAAATTAAATAGTGAATAAAATCTAAGGCGGAATGGTTCGTCGAGTTGAGGCTAATCGTTTGTAGAAGAAGTGTGTATCGTATGTAAGTAGGAGATCTGTTCGAAGTATTAAACTGTGGTCGACATTTTGCGCATCTCTCTTACACGTCTCCATGTACCAAATGATGCTTACGAAGTTTCATTTGTTTGAGCGGAAAATAACAAGGTTGGAAGGAAAAGTGCTCCGTAGGTTTCCATGGCATTTTCCGTCATTTTACTCCTCGCGGGAACGATTCTTTGCTGTCGTCCATTTACGAGTTATCAAGAGCCTTAATTAGAATCGTGTGCTTGGTCTGTCGCATTTCGAAACAGACTATTGACTAATTAGGGCACATTTTAATGGAACGCAGGATGGTGCTGTTTAATCGACGGATGTTGAGTAATTAAAAGTACGCGAGCAGCGTTAATTAATACGATGGGCGCACTTTTGAGTCGCTATGTCTGAGCCCTTAGCAAGTTTGAGACTTTATTAAAATAAAAGACTTATGTGTAGAGTCTGTTCGTCAGTCCTAAGGAAGCTAATGTAGCTTTAAGAGCTAACGGGCCCTAGCCCTGTGCAGTTGGACCACTATGATCCATTCGTTCTCGGGTCGGCCCAACTTACGGGTCAGTACCCATCCGGTAGCCTCCTAGTACACAGAAAGAAATGGTATCTTAGATCAAAGCAATATCCTATTGGTCAAGATAACCCGAGTTTGAGCATAGGAGGAAAACAATATTTTCTTCGAAAGAGTAAATTGTAGTTTCAATTATTTTGTCTTGTGTCAATAAAATATAGTGTCAAATTGAGACAAATGCGTGTCTTCTTGCAAGGAAGCATAAGTTCTCATAGGAAGAACATACATTCTCCGTGTAAAACAAATGCTCTTTTCAATCCAAGAATATAAATTATAAAACGAAGAAAATGGTAGCGTATCCTAGAAATTTAGAAACATAGTAACCAAGAAAATTATTGTGTTTTTCCAAGATACTTATTGTGTTTGTCCAAGTAAATGATTGTATTTATTCAAGAAATTGTTGTGTTTGTTCAAGAAAATTATTGTTTTTTTTTAAGAAAGTTATTGTGTTTATGCAAGAAAATTATTTCATTAGTCCAAGGAAATTATAGTATTTATATAAAAGCTTTATAGTATTTATCCGAGAAAATTATAGTATTTACCCAAGAAATATATCTGTTTAACCCAGAAATTAGTTTTGTTTATTCAATAAAATATTGTGTTTATCTAAGAAAATGATTTTATTAATCCAATAACATGATAGTGTTTATCCAAGACTACCAAAATATCTTGATGCGACAATATTATTTTCTTATTGTCAGAATAGATTTTTCTTGACCTAATACTTTTTTAATTTATTTAATCTTATACCTTTCTTAAATCAACACTAAAATATTGTTAATTGAAGAATATTCCTTTTGCTTGAACAAAGAGTAGATGTTGCAATTTACAAATGTATTTGACTGATGACCGGAAGTAATTTTTATAACGGTTGGATTTTTTTTAAAGTGTTGGTTTCACCAAATCGAAAACGAGTGATATTTTTTTACGAGTTGGTGAAACAAATACTTTTTAATAAGTTAAGATCCAAATGCAATAAAAAAATATTTCCAGTCATCAGTCATTTACATTCGTAAATTGAAAAATCTACTCTGTTTTTTTTTTGTTTTTTGAAAATCCTCCAAATGGCAATATTTTTACGTTGATTTAAGAAAGATGCAAAATGAAATGAATACTAAAATATATTAGGTTAGGAGAAATACATTCTGGCATTATTAAAATAATATTAAATTATTCTGGCTGTGATGCTTTTCTAGCGAATGTCAATGAATTGGGTATAAAAACAAAAATCACAAATCACATAAGGATTCAGTTAATAAATAAACAATTTAATTGTAACCACTATTAAAATGAAATAAAGAAACTTAACACAAGACTTCACAATATTTTCAAGAATAATGTGGGTATTATTATTGCTATGTTAATGCAAAAATTATGATTGTGTGATATGAAAATAAACAATGTATTACTTTAAAATAATGTGTATTAATTTGACATTAACGCAGGTATACAATATCAAGGAAATTAAAAAAAAACACACACACACACTTATATAAGGCCACAAAATATAACTAAAATAGCGGAAGACATTGTCCAGAAAATCATAACCGGTGTAGTTATGTTTGTTATGGTATTACAACTTTTTTGGTAATAAAAAAAATTACTTGACTGACAATGTAGAATGAACAATGAATAATAATTACTACTGGACATCCCGTCCTTTACTACTGCACATTTTCGACGTCCTCAGCAGTCTGAAAAAAGTAAAGATTACGTTGAACAGAATTATCAGAATGTTTTTTTTCCAGGCATGAAACGGTGTATATATAAGTAGTAAACAGATGTTTGACTGTCGTTTGACCTGCGCATAATATTCTGAATACACTGTACACATTCTAAAAAAAATGATGAAAGAAAAATGTTTATTGTCAACTTTTTTATTTACCAATATTATGATTTTAATAAAACAGGTGCATATATGGTAGACAAAAGGTCTAGCTAAAAACAGCGTCGACCTGGCCAGTATGAGCCAGGAACTAATTTTAAAAAAGTTCGACAAAATAATAATAAGTGACAATACAATAAGCTATTTGAACCAAATTGCAGAAAAATATAGAATAACTGTTTAAAAAAATTATAGACAAACTACATTAAACACAAATTTAAAAAAGTACAAAAAAATAACATAATATACAGCAAAACAACTGCACAGAAGAACTCGAAACTTCGAACTGCACAGCGATGTGACTCATCACCAGTCGCACCGGGAAGTCACTAAAAAAAAATAATTAAAAAAAAAACTTACTGAAACTTTAACTATTAATCCCTCGATAGCTTGAATTGTAGAGAACTTAACATTTTTAGAAAGTCTTCCTCGAGGTGGTAGAAGATGTCCCAGTGTTGTTATCTGTGCTGGAATGTCACCTGAAAGAAAATGTGAGAAAAATAAAATTAAATCATTGCATTGTATTCGCAAGCCGACTGTTCTTCTTACGATTACTCCATTTTCTGCAACAATTGGAAATTATTTTACATAAAAGTTATATAATTTGTAATATACATCGATGAATTCACTTTAGCTCTCATATTTTCGATAGAAAATTAACTTTTCAAACAAAATTAAAATTCCCCTTACTCCCCCTCCCCCCCCCCCTCATTAACAAGGGTGTTCTAAATAAATAATATTGCACTTAGGTTATATAGATATACATACGTAGTACTTACCAATAAAATTCGATACGACGGCTTCCGGAATGCTCCAAGAAGACAGCAGCAATCACTGCAGCAATGATGAAGTGTCAGCAACAGACTGTTCCATCTTCGTCCAATACAAACAAATTTGTATAGCCGTCGGCCAACACCAATAGAATTGTGATACTTGTTCACCTTCTGCGTTCGCCCGGCAGTGTTGCCAGACATATCACCCCATGCTTGGCTTGAAAAAATATACTCATTCCCTTAGTAGGTACAGTAGTTTTCCTTTGTTGCAAATAAAACAACTAGATAATTAAATCGTTTTATTATTGAAAAAGACGAAGCGTATATGTATATGGTATATATGCATGCATGCATACATTGACTTTTATTATTATTATTTATATATCACTATTATTTCTTTCATATATTCTTCTTATATACTCTTATATATGCTACATTCAATCTAATTAAACATCTTTGTAGTACTCCAATATGCTCACTCCTACATCCCTAAGGTTAGTTTGAGAAGAATGCTCAAGAGGCATTAAACTCGCCTATTTGTAACCTTTTTATTTGGTGTGCAATAAAGAATACATACATATATACAAGTGGGGACGAGGGAAGCGTTATTCGCAGTACAGGTTTTGGTGCAAAAATGTCAGGATATGCAGCAAAATGTCTTTCTATGTTCCATAGATTACGAAAAAGCATTTGACAGAGTGCAACATAATCGTCTTATTGCACTTCTGAACGACATCGGACTGGACAAGAAAGACATCCGTATAATACAAAATCTGTACTGGAATCAGCGCGCCACTGTCAGAGTTGAAGGGGAAGGATCCAAGGAAATTGACATTAAGAGGGGAGTGCGGCAGGGCATGCATGTCGCCGACTCTTTTTAACATCTACTCTGAAGCCATCATGACGGAAGCTCTGGAGGACTTGAACTGTCGCATTAAAATAAATTGCCGCCTCATCAACAACTTGAGGTATGACGATGACACTGTTCTCATAGCATCTATATATACGGAAGCCGAGCTACAGGAGATTGTTGATCGAGTAAACGAGTGTAGTGTCAAAGCTGGTCTCAGGATGAATGTCACCAAGACTAAGTTTATGGTCATTTCTAACAATCCCAATATCCAACCTAGCGTATCTGTGGCGGGTCAAAAACTAGAACAAGTTGATAAATATAAATACCTTGGCACCTGATTTACACAAAACTGGGACTGTGAAGTAGAAATCAAAACTCGCATCGAAATTGCACGCAGCGCCATTGGAAAAATGAAAAAGGTTCTTCGCAATCGAAACCTGAAAATCTCACTTCGAATACGTCTTCTCCAGTGCTACGTCTGGTCCACACTTCTATGTAGGTGTGAGGCCTCGACTATTAAGGAAGATCTCAGAAAACGTATAGAAGCATTCGAGATGTCGATATCTTGAACTGAGAAAGTCACCAATGAGGAAGTTCTACTACGTGTAGGCCAAAAACGCAATCTTTTGCAGACCATCAAACAGCGCAAAGTTGCATACCTGGGTCACGTGTTTAGACACGACAGGTACCAACTTTTGCAACTCATTATGATGGGAAAAGTTGCAGAAAAGAGGAGACCTGGCCGTAGACGGAAATCTTGGTTGCGGAACATTCGAGAATGGACTGGGATTACAAGTGTCGCCGAATTGTTCGCCTGGCAAAGGACAAAAAGAAGTATGCAGAGCTGACTGCCAACCTTCACTAGTTTGAGAGGCACCCTAAGAAGAAGAAGAATTATTAAAAAAACTACTTAGCTATGCCCGACCGCTTTAAAATTCGGCTTCGATTTCTTTCGACCGATTGGGATTAGTAGGTATATCTTGCTTGGTCATTAAAAAATTGCGAAAATGTCAGAATAACTAATACAAAGTAGTAAATTTTACGCTGTTTCCTTGTAAAAGTGCAGTAAATCGCGTTTGACATGATATTATGACACTTTGGTAACTATTTATTGACAAAAACCTATAGGGTTTTGGTTATCTCGATATAAATAATAAAACTATCATCGCAGTTTCACTTGTATTTTTGAATTGTATATTTTTTCCACTTCTTTCGATTTTAGGGGTGGCAAATTTGGGGCCAATTTTTTTTATGTCTTACAGAAATTAATAACATTCATATTTATATACTTAAATGTCATTAGATCCACACAAACAATTCAACATGTAATATGTTTTTCCAATTAAATGAATTTTTATGACCAAAATGAGTGCATTGTCATCATCAACCCTTACGGAAAAAGCCCTTTTCTCTGAAGAAATGTATCCTAATGATTTAGAGACTGACTTTCTTTTGAAAGAATTTAGGTAAAACCAGATTCTGTGTTTGGAATGTCTGTGTGAAAGGTTTGTCTTCCTGTTCCCGAAAAAACATAATTTGCAAAACGTTTATCTAAACTTGCATATAGCAGTTCGCATGGCCTTATGTACACCAGTGACAAATTGTTCAGATGGGGATGCTTTTCTTGCTTAAAACGGGTGAAGAATTATCTAACATCTACCTTAAGCCAAGAAAAACTAAACGCCTTAGCTCTTTTGTGCATAGAGTCAGAACTAATGAACAAGATTTCATACAATGATATAATTGATAATTTTGCGAATAGAAAATCGCGCAAAAAGGTATTGTAAAATTTTCATAACTTAATTAATTGAATTTCATCGTCATCATCAGCCGGATTGTTACCAGATAATTGAATATATTGTTTTTATACTATAAGAGCAATAACAATTATTTTATTACGTCTACCCAATGTACATTATTGTGTAAGTAGTATTAAGGCATATCTTACCCTGCCTTATTAGTAGTACTAGTACATTATTGAGATTTTATAAGCTCAGAAATATACCCAAAAACTATTCCTTGTGGAATCTTAACTAAATCGTTGGGTTGTAAAAATAATCAAGGAACTGACACATCGATCCCCTAGCTCACAATCATACTAATTACGGGGGGAATGTGGTGTAGTAAAGACGTTAGGACATAAATCATAAAGTTACAATTTCATTCACAAAAATATATATATATATAATTGTGAACTAGGGTATCGAATTGTAGAGTTCGGTAGAGACGGAAACATTTTAATAGCCTACTCGCGGCTAATTGTATTGTATGTATTTGCAAAAATGTATTAGCCCAATACCTTAGATGAGATCGCAGAAGAGCCAGATCCGCCATCTTGTTTCAAAATGGCGGCAGCTCAAAGATAAAAAAAACATATCTTAACAACCATAGGTCCAAACTTGACATGATATATCGTTGGAAAGCTCTTGTTAGCCCCTACATTTTTCTTTAAATTTATTTTTATTTATTAAAAAAAAACATTTTTTTCAAATTTATTTAATAGCTTTATAATAGCTGGCCAAAGAAATCTACATTTAATGGGTGCGTGTAACCGATTTTTTTGGAAGGCAGTGGCTACGCGCCCGTCCAAATGAATAGTTCTTATATGTTCTAACCTAACCTAACGTGTTCGTTTGCCTTTCGCAATTACAGAAAGCATACGATAAGTGGACGGGCGCGATTAGCCACTGCGTTTTTGGAATGATCTGGAGGGATTTTGTATAACTGATCTGGTAACACTGACAAAACTAGCATTGGTACCTACAAGACTAACAAAAAAACAAAATTCTCGGGTCAAGACTCGCAAACATACGAATCTTGGGTCAAGACCTGTAACCATACGAGTCCTTGAGTCAAGACTGGCAATTTTGATTTTCTTGGTATGCATGGCATAACGCGTCCTTTAAATTTTGTGTATAACGGAAACCTAGATGTTTGCAATCTGGCAAGGATCATGCTAGCTCTACGTGCTCAGTAGAAGCAGGGGCGGATCTATATAAGAACTTTTTGGTCTGCAGCCCGTGGCCCCGGGGGTATAAAGGCCCCAGCCTCCATTGAAGACAATGGACAATATTGTAATTTTTAAAAATTCCTACGACAAAGTTGGCAACCCTGACATCAATTAAACCATATGCGCGCGGAAATCGAACGGCATAGGGGATTCCCCGTCGCTTGTTTTCAGGGTATTTATTCGCAAACGCATACAGTCATTCGCAGCTCACTAAGGCCGGCAATACACAATTACAGACATAGTGAAAAATAAAGTGTATTTATTACCCAAATATTACGTATAGTTACGAAGCTATGAACCTTGTGTAATGGACATTCAAATGACGCATCACGCATGCCAAGAAAATCTGAATTGCGAGTCATAACTCAAGACTCGTACGTTTGTGAGTCTTGACCAAAGACTATTACGTGTACGAGTCTTGAGTCAAGACTAAAAAAAATAAAATTCTTGACCTAAAATTTGCTAATTTACAAGTCTTGAGTTTCATTCTTTTAGTCTTGACTCAAGACTGGATTCTGGGGTCAAATTTCGCAGCGTATGTACGTGTCTTGGGGCAAGACTAAAATAAAACTGTTTTCTTATATCAAGAGTTCTTTATTTTTGGCAATGCATAATTAAACTATTAATTTTATTTAAAATTTAGAAATCTTAGTGTTTCTGGGTCCAAAGTATACATTCAAATAAAGGATAAATACGTCAATCAATTTCAATTTAAAATAAAAACAGATTAAAAAAAATGTACTTTATTTTATAAATATATACCACGGTCAGTCATATTAAATACTACGATGCTTGGTTTATTTAGTTCAGTCCTAGTCCAAATATAATTTTTGTAAATAAATGAAATACAATTACATTTGTATTTTTAGGATTAACACTTGAAATATGTTTAAAAAAACACATTGTCCTTAAAAGACTTGCAGTTATATTCATTCCGATAAAAATACGTTATTACATTATATGGCATTACGAATTGACTTAATTATATACGTGCTTTCAAATCAATTCAGTTAGTATTTATACGATGAACACTCGAAAAGTGCTTAAAAAGAAAACAAACTTGTCTACCGAAAACTTATAGCGGTATCTATTTCGATAAAAATATTTTAGTAAATTAAGTGACGTAACAAATTGACTTTAGAATATATGTGCTTTCAAATCAATTCAGTTGGTGATTCTAGGATAAACACTCGAAATGTCTTTAATAAAGAAAACACATTTTTACAAGGAAAATTGGCAGTGATATTTATTTCGATAAAAATACGGTATTAAATTTAAAGACGCAAGGAATTGACTTAAGAATATATATGCTTTCAAATCAATTCAGTTGGTGATTCTAGGAAGAACACTCGTAACGTCTTTAATAAAAAAACACATTTGTCTAACAAAGATTTGTAATGATATTTATTTCGATAATAATACGTTATTAAATTAAGTGACATAAGGAATTGACTTAAGAATCAATGTGCATTCAAATCAATTCAGTTGGTGATTCTAGGATGAACACTAGAAATGTCTTTAATAAAAAAAAACACATTTGTCTAAGGAAGACTTGCAGCGATATTTATTTCGATTAAAATACGTTATTAAATTAAGTGACGTAAGGAATTGACTTAAGAATCTATGTGCTTTCAAATCAATTAATTTGGTTATTCTAGGAAGAACACTCAAAATGTATTTAATAAAAAAAAACACATTTGTCAAACGAAGACTTGCAATGATATTTATTTTGATAAAAATATGTTATTAAATTAAGTAATATAAAGAATTTACTTGAGAATATATTCTTGGTTTTAGAAAAAATATTAAAACCAATTTTGCATTCATGCAAACGTATCGCATGTGTTGGTTCGAGTATATTGACTTAGTCTAAGAAAATATATACTTAAAATAACGAAATTTTTGAAACTAATATTACATTGATACAAAAAACTCACGTTTGTCGATTCAAAAATACTGACTTCCTCTAAGAAAATATCTACTTAAAATAACACTATAAACTTAAAACTTTCGCGAGTCTCAATTTGAGAAATCGTTTCTTTCTGTGTAGAAGTTCGAGCCCGGGTAGGACTCTTATGTCCTGTGGATCAGTTTCCCCCGGAAATTGTTCTTCGGGGACGGTTTGTGCACCGTGCGGTGTCAGGCAATCGATTGTGCATTCCGACAGATAACCAGGGAAGTCTGGAAACGGCTTCGTTTCCTATATAGCGGGGGCGACTGTTGACTTATTGAGAGCAGCTCTAGAAACGACCAATTTCCACCCGAAAGACGGACAAAGGACGCTATGGTCCGCGATAATTCGAACGAATCGCCGCTTACGTTAGGGAGAGGACCGCGCAAGCGACCTCAAATCCGTAAATAGTCGGGGGGTCGGATTAATCCGACCATAACTGGTAGCTAGGGCGCGTGATACCCGCCGGGTTTCTACCTGGCGCCACGAGGTTTGAAGTTGGATTCTCGCGTGCTAGTTGAAGGACTTAGGTAGTAGATTGTCTACGTCTCTAAGTCTTCTACGCTCATTCCAGGCTGAAAGAACGATCACATATTGTTATACAAGCCAGGGGTGACGGTTTTGCCGTAGTCGTCACCTCCAAATCTGTCCTGTCCTATACAAATTTTAGAGCAAAATGGTAACAGATAAACGACTCGCTATGGTCTGAAACGGGTAACCGCTTCTTATTGCGTTTCATTTATTTGCTTATTAATCGGCTTCTAAGGGTCGTAACGTGATGTTAAATAGCCTATAACCTTCCTCGAGAATTGGGCTATCAAACGCAAAAAGATGTTTTCAAATCAGTTCCAGGGCGCGGAACTACGCAAACAAATAAAACGAGCAAACTCTTCGGCTTTATTATTAGCATAAATTGCATTTATCTATTCTTGGTTAGTATTTTATCTAATACTAGCTGACCCGTGCCCACTTCGTTGGGCGGTAAAACTTTTTACTTGTGATGAAATTATGAGTGTGGTTTGGTTAGTAGGTACTGAGTGCTAAGATTTATTTCCTGACTGCCAAAAGAAGGGTTATAATTTTACTGCATATGTATGTATGTATTTGCATGCTAATTTTACTATATTACCGTTATTTGTGAGTGTCTTCTTATGAGTGTCTCATTTGTGAGTGTCTTATCTTTTTAACCATTTATGCAGTAAAAGGGAAAAGTCTTTTGTTTTAAACACTTGAGACGATAAATTTACTTACTTTGATAATAATTCTTAATTGTTGATAATATGACCAATAAACATGATCTAACGATTTAAATGAATTTTTTAATATAAAATACTACTTTATGTTACTTAAATATAAAAGTTAGACATATACTATCGCTGACATTTTTGTAGGCATTATCAAGCTCTACAACTTTTCTCTAGAACTTAATCATATATCTCTCATCGTTAAGGCAGCGTTCGTTAGAAACGTTTTCGTTCGACCGTTTTTTCTCCGTTTTACTTTGCAAATCCGACTACCACGAAAAAGTCTTTTCACTTTTGGATTAATATATAGCATATGACACACACAAATAACGTGGCTTTCTATTGGTAAAAGAGTTTTTAAAATCGGTTTAGTAGATCCAGAGATTACTTCCTACAAAGTCACAAACTTTACCTATTTATAATATTAGTATAGATTATAAATACATGCATATATATTGGGCCCGATTGCGTTTCTTTGTGAACTAAAACTAAAATTAGTCCAAGCGAACGAGACAGAGCAATACGTTAGAGCGGAATATGAAACGAACGAACGTCGATAAATACTACCTGCCGAACTTATACTCGCCCGAATAAATTCGAGCATATTTCGTGCGGTGTAAGATTTGACCTTGGCGGGCAGTTTTAAAGCGAAAAAGTGACAACCGGTCATCTCACACTCCGCTCTAGCGTATTGCCCTGTCTCGTTCACACGGACTAATTTCCGATTTTAGTTCATCGCAATCGCAATCGAGCCCAGTGTCATTTCATTGAATTTAAATAAAATAAAAACACAGACGGTGGTTTGGCTCCTAAAGCTATTGGAGCCTGGCTGCTTAGTACGAGCATCTTCATTCGTTCTCTAGTAACGTTCTGGCTCCGTAGCGGTGGCTCCAGAGCCGTGGCTGCCAGTGCGTTATAGCCCTTATATTATAAATAAATGGCAACGAAGGTAATTAAATTAAATATAAATAAATGGTGCCGTGACACAGTTCGTCGCCTGTTTTATCAAAACGACTAAGGATCATAATAACAAACAAACCTCAAGTGCGGAAATGCGATAACATCAATTAATAAACTAATTACTTAGTCATTTCGATCTTATCGCAATTACGCAATGTGACAATCGGAAAATTACATACATCATTTGAAAAAGGAAAATTGATAACGATATTAAACAAAAGAGGACATGAGACAAGATGATAACTGATTTAGATATCAGCTCGAGTTACCTATATAACAGACATTTATGTAGCTCGATAAAATGAATATATGTCAATTATAAATGTAAATCGGTTCAAAAGTATATATGGGCATCTTACCAAAGAGAATTTTCAGCTGGCAGATAAAAATGTGTTCTTACCTGAAAAGAAAAGAGAAAAACCATTTTTAGTTTTCAAAATTATGATAATACAGCGATTAAGAAATAAAACAGACTAAAAAAGGAAAACCCTCTGCTTTCATTTTGGTTGAAGAGCAGCCTCATGTCGCGTTTAGCTGTCTTTTTTCGTGTTCACAGAATATCTCAATTTCAAGAATTGTGATTTCAAAAAGAAATTTAATAAAATGGACAGCTTGCGAAATCGGCGCACTCTATCTGACCTGTACTTTGTCAACAGCGTACTGTATGTACTGCACGGTAGACTTGACTGCTACAAAGTACTGCATTTGTTGCCATTCTATGTCCCCACAAAGTACGTCACAGCTGTCATTTTGACGTCTTCCATTCCACGCACACGTCGTTAGTTACCTCACCAATAATGCTCTGCGCTCCCCCATCCCTATATTTTTAAACACTGCAAATATCATATCAATGTCAAGCAAGACATTATACATGTAAATTCGATGAAATATATCAAATTCGCACGAGATCACGTTATTCACCTAGAAAGCTAACGTTCGTAAAAACGACGAGCATCTAATAAATATCTTCCTCTCCCTTTCTAATTGTTCTACCTACACACTTGCGGTTTCGCGCCAACTTAGCGACCGCTAGACTGCGTCCGCGTGTTTTGGTCGCAGTTAGCCGGTAAGTAATTTTATATTTTATATATTTTATATATTTTATATATAGAGATACCTGCTACATACTCGTCAGTTTGACGAATAGTTAGCTTATGTGTAATTTTTACACCTATACTTGATGCCAAAATAAAAGTATGTAATTTGATAATTAACGTTCTTTTGTAGGTTTTGCAATTTAATATAAAAATTATAGAAAACGAATTTACTGCGTGAAATTTGTAGCACCCGACGTTTCGGTGACGTTGCAGCCGCCGTTGTCCAGGGTAGACATCTCTACCTTGGACAACACCTGTCTACCCTGGACAACGGTGGCTGCAACGTCACCGAAACGTCGGGTGCTACAAATTTCACGCGGTAAATTCCTTTTGAACACGCTTTTATTAGATCGACCTGTATGTAATTATGTAATGGAATCTAAGGTAACTAATTTAACCATCTTCCAAGGATCGTAACGTCATGAAAATTGGCAGCTGAATGTAGTTCTGATGACAATACAATAATATGGTACTGTCTAACTGATCTGATGATGGAGTCAGAAGATATGAACTGGAACTTCATGATGGAACATCGTATCATAGCTGTGTTTGGACTTGTTAGAAAAGTCTTGGAATGAACTTTGGCCACGATTAGGCTTCAAGGTCTGATGATGGAGCCGGAAGATAGGCACTGGCATTCTATGATGTAATATCGTATCATAGCCGTGTTTGGACTTGTTAGAAATGTCTTGTAATGAACTTTGACCACGATTAAGTTTCAAGGTCTGATGATGAAGCCGGAAGACAGGAGGTTTTTACGTGCATTTATAAAAGCGTGTTTTTAGTGCTTCTTTTAAAACTATTATTTTATTTTATTTTATTATATATTTCATACCAAAGAAAAGAAACTAACTTTCTAAACAATAGTTCCTGATTTAAGTCATTGTAAGTATAAGTGCCTTCTAGATCTCAAACAAACATATGCCATTTAAGATTTGTGATTTAGTACCCACATAAAATGTAAAGAAATATTCATCCCATATTTCCTATAAATAAAAATATCTAAAACTCTTGGTAGTCATTGCATAAGAGACGAGAATATTGAAGGCACACAGGCTTGTTGCATCCAATACAAACGTAGAATATAAATCTGCTTCCGAGCTATAATAGCATGATGTTGGCATGTATGTACGAATGCATACTTACAATTACTGTGTAGTTATCCTCGGTTCTCGCAAAGCGCTCGAAAGGCGGAAGCGTATCTATTCATTGAAAAAACGGACTAGACCAGACTGGTTAAATATCAAGGTCTCACCGTAAGTGTTAAAAAAAAAAGTCTGCACGAATGAAAAAGAGACAGTCAATTAAAAAACGTGCCAAACAATGCGCCACGTCGGTTCGGTCTCCCACTCGATTCAAAACGATCTGATTATTACGCAAACGCACTAGCCCATTAGCCGAATCGGAGTTCAGAATCTGTGTAAAGGGCTAATATGTAAAATGCATTGAAAATGGTTCTTAGATAGTGAAAATAGCTTCGTTTTAAATCATTATTTTCTTAATTTCCACCTGTGCATGAGCTGATATAGCAAATAAAATAATTATAACGACGGCTAAATTACTAATATCGTATTTTAATGCTATGGAGCAGGTTGACACGCTAATAATATTAAAAAAGAAAACAAACATTTAAAATGAAGCGCAGTTTCCTTGTTGTGCAATTTTTATTTATAAGATACGCAATACCGCTTGTGCCGGCTGTTGTGTTTTGCTACAGTCGATACTAATCGCTGGTCTATTTTTTATCAGTCACAATAGTCGGTAATCATGTTAGGATTTTCCACTGACAACGCAGTAGCGATGTTTTCCGTTTACGAAGAAAATACTGCATCATTCGGCGTCGCGGCGCCCATAATGAATTATAAACTAATGAAAGCCGAAAAAGAAGCCTTACTTAAGGAACAGTGACAGGCAAACGGCTCCCGCGTGGGTGATTATGTGTTGTTACAAATTATTTTATTTTCCTTCTAGGAAACGAAACCAGCACCTAACACCTAAAAATGAAATGAAAAATGAAAACAATCCGCGATGTCGTTAATAAATAAGTTGAGGAGTCGGCGAACAAAACGATCAAAATCGGTTTTGGAGCAAAAACATGTTTTTTTTAATCGGTACGCTTTGGGCCGTTCCATCGATTGGTAAATCTATTAACTACCAAAACGACTTAGAAACTTTAGAAAAATGAGGTAAAAATCACCAATTTTGTTTAAAACGATCCATCGCTAGTTCCAACTCTTAGGGAACACCAGATGGGACTTGGACGTAGTTGGATTTAAATCTACAAATAGTAACTGCCTGATCACAGTTGTTGACATAGGAGGTAAACTATCTCAATAGATCGCCCTGTAAAGCCAGTGATTTGAGCTTTCTTATAAGTATATGTAGTATGGTTTACGCGGTCGAATGCCTTCGATAAATCAGTATAGATTGCTTCGACTTGGCGGCGTTTATCCATGGAAAATCATCTATGGATTACTTGTCACGTGACAAGTAATCTGTAAATTCGGTGAGGTTCGTTACGACTGATCGCTCTGCACAAGCCCGTGTTGATGCGTTGACAAATATGGAGATACGACAAAGTACAACTCATCAAAAAACTATCTTTAGAAACATTTTACTAAACCTTGGTAAAATGGAAATTGATCGATACTTCTCGTCATCGCGTTAGGAGTTATTCTTGTGTTAAGAGCGTCGCTTTGGGAGCTATACACATTTTAGTGGAAACGTACCTTCCCAATAGAACAGTTATAAAGAACACTGAGGAGATATGCTGTGAAATTCATGGAAGTAATTCGATAAAAATGCTCAAAAAGGCTTTTCCTGTAAGGATTATGATCCTATATGTAGAGATATAAATAAATAATAATAAATCTATATCCGAAATAAATAATAATAAATGATCCAAAAAAATATGAATTTAAGATAATAAATCGTTAATCTCAGAGTCAAGGCATTGAAGAACACTCTAAACAAATTGGAAAGCCTTTCGACGTTTGCAAGATTTCTAGCCTGTTAACAGGATTCATCAACTTGTCGACTTATAAGTACAATGACATAATGATATATTATTTTAAAATCGAAATCTGAAAAACATTATAGTCATTATGGCTCATTTTTAAAGATATTTCTTTGTGTATTTCTCAGAAGATTTAAAACGTTATTTAATAAAAGTTTAGAAGCAAGAATCTTTAGACTTTTATCTAACTATTTGTATAACGTTTGTAATTATACCCTTTATATTGATTATGCGGTACCCCCGATGTTTAGGGTGGTACCCCTCCTTAGATGGGAGCTGTAGTGAAATTATTGTAATTAAATAAAACTACTATTTCAATAACGTCATCAATACAATAAAACCATACCGTATAATTAGCATTGATCATGGATTCGATTACGTGATTAGTGTATTGATTGAAAATAAATATGCAGTAGCCAGTAATGAGAGTCTTGCATAAGTTAATTAATTACATTAAAAACAATAAGCATAGTGGTATATACAATACATGATGACAGTGTGGCGTATCGAATACGAATGCAAGCATAAACTAACGATTCAAATGATAAGCAGAAAACACGCCAATTCAAATCAATGCGCTGCTCAAGTAGCAAATGTATTATGAAGGTTGCATAATCTGGAGAACGGGTAACCTAATTATTTGCGGTCATAGTATGAGTGCTACTAAATTGAAACCTCAATCAAATAAAACTGATTAAACGAGTGTCTATACACTCATTTAATCAGCTTTATTTGATTGGGGGTTCAATTTAGTAGCACCCACACTATAACCGCAATTAATTAGGTTAGTCGGTCTGTACAGACATTTCTTGAAGGTTGACATTTTATGATGAATGTGCGCGAGAGAAAATGGCGTTCTGTAATAGCCAACATTTGTTTATTATATTGAGGACACGTGCAGCTGTCTTAGCATAGTGTGTCGAATTGACAGTTTTCGAATCAAGCCAGTCAAGAAACATAGAGATCTGGGGGGATATCGATACTGTCCGACCTGGAGTGGTAATAACATATTATCACCATAGTGAACCGAGCCATTCCACAATTACATCACCGCATTCTTGATGCTGAACATTTATAAATCATATATTCGATCACTGTTAGAGTCGTTTATCAGATTAGGGGTACGTAAATTAAATTAATTAGGAAGAAGAAACTACTACAGAGATACTTACAAAGTCGTCCCGATATCTGAAACAGTCCAGCTACGAGAGCTTGCAGACTCTGTGACACCACACTGAGAAAAATATTGGATTGATTCTTACATTATCATTTTGTTATTACGGTTTCATACAGAATAACAATGTTTCAATCGTAATTTTGTTGATTTACAAGGAATTTTGTTGAATCTTCATTACTCGATTATATGTATCAACATTTTCCTTTCGGTTATTATGGAAATAACAGTGTACTGTAGTTCAACATGATTCATGTGTCCGACTATAACCGTACGTAGACTACTACATGCTGACATGTTAGAAGCGAGATCCCAAGGTCGAGATCTCATGTTTTAACATTACGACACGGTAACTACAGTCACACCAACACCGTTACGCGTCATGTTAATTTATACGCATGGACTACAGTCCTAGTTAGATACGTAATCCTCGTTGAAACATGCGTATTGCCGTGCATTGTGTCGTAATACTTTCTCAGGATACTACTAAAGTCATTCGTTCAGTAACGTTCCACCTACATATTTACGCGCTGAACACCAACCACCAACAACGAGGGACAGAAAAGTGTCAATATCGAGTTTTGTTCTGAACCACCGTCGTAAGCACTTTTTTTTAACAGAGTGGTCGAGAACTCAAATAAACTTCACAGTAGTGTTGTGCGTGCCAAAAAGATAAATTTTACAAAAATCTACAAAGTAAGAAAAAGTGAAAGGACGAAATAATAAAAAAAAACTGTATGCCAAGTCAAGATTCGTAAATGTAATTTTTAGAAGCGGTGATACATATCCGAAATGGCTGCCGCAACAGGACAAAATAAAAATGTCACATATCGCAATATTAACTAATTTCTCTAAGAGTCTACATTAATTTTAACAAGGACATGAGCATTGACTTCTATATACTCCTGGTTATCCAGAGATTGAACACCATTTAGGCTTCCAAGGATAGAATAATCCTCGTGTCTCTCTCACTAAAGCCCTGCAGTCTGTGTCTCAGAGGTCTCTTGATCGAAACGAATTCTCAATTTGAAACAAACAGTCAGTACCTCTTCGCAAGTGACTATAACCATAGAATATTTGTAGTATTCCAAAATAATAGCAATATGTATTCTTATTTCGTGCGCAGTAAGGTAACAAGCATCGTTATTTATTTCATAAATAATTCGAGACAAAAAATGCGTGAGCGAGATGAAATCCCCGCAGGGAATAAACAGGCTTGGGGCTTGGAGGCAGACGATGAGATACTGAAGACGCGGCAGCATGCAGGGAAGTTGTAATAAAGTTCAACGGCGCTGTAAGAGAGACGGGCGTCCCTCAAGGACCTGAGCTGTCTCCCACGCAATTTCGTAATACGCCGCGGTTTGCGTATGTATGGTAAGAAATGGCTCATCGATCACCGAGAAATTTCCGCGTTTGTCGTCAGTAAATGAGTACTGGTTCTAAATAGGTATCAATTTAATTTAAAAAAAACGATCACATGGGTTTATATGGTTAGAAGGCAAATCACGACGATGATGATAAAAATAAAGGAATAAAAATAAGGAAACTCTAAATCTATTACAATCCAAAACAACTATTAATCAATAATTGTCATCACTTACATACAGTAACACTAAAAAAACGTCTATTTACTAAAACTAACAATGAAGAAAATCAATTACTTTTAACGACAGAAATGAGACCCGAAACGATAAGAACGACGGTTTTTAGAGACAGGAGATAATGGGTCCGATTGCGTTTCTTCGTGAAAAATCGGAATTAGTTTGTGTGAGCGAGACAGGCCAATAGAGTGAAATATGAAATGAATGACTGTCATTTTCTAGCATAAAATTACATATCTACATAAAGCGGCATAATCTAAGACCGGACGAAATTACGATGTTTTCAAACTAATTCAGGTGGTTTTATGTTCGACAGGTAGTTTCGGTGCGGAAAAAGATACGATAGTTCATTTTACATTCCTCTTTGGTTGCTTTGTTTCGTTCGCGTGGGCTATTTTCTCATATTAGTTTTTGGAGAATCGCAATCGAGCCCAATACAATACAGTGCAAATAATCGCCATATGGACGAGTAACAAGCAGCATCAACATAAGTTTTTATTACGAACATGACTGTACATTAAATATATTTGCTAAAATCTAGTAAGTAATGAATTTCACACAGTGAATACTGGTGTCCAACTTTAGTGTTTGATAACGGATATTAGACATGAATCCGTATTATGAATACTAATTACTCCTAACCGACAGAGAAGACTACTATTTCGCCAACCTTTCTCGAAGTTCATGTCTGAAATTCTCCAACACCTGTATCAATATTTCCTTTAAACCGGTCACATTTTCCCTTTCAGCAATTCCAGACCCGTCGCTTTTCTCTTTCGACGTAATTTACAGAGAATTCCCTCGTGAATATCCTTTCGCCTGAGTGTTTGTTTATATTTACATTTGATTTGCGGTTTGACTATGCTTTGTGCACGCTTCGACTTCACCACTGCAACGTGTCTCAGTATATCTAACTACCCGCAGTTACGTCTGACTAACTAACTTATGGAGTGTGAGTCATTAGCGTTTGTGGATTCAGGCAGAGTGCGCTTTGAGGAACAGTACATTAACACTGCAGTGACCCCTGTTACTGCGTTTATTTGAACAAGACTCCAGGTCTGTTAAATTAAATATAAACGAATTGATAATATCGATATCTCAATTCTGTAAGAAAGTGTCAGCTTTAAGTTAAATATGAGGGAATATGTAATAATGTCTACTCCTTCAGCTGAAAAACATTCAAGTCGAATATGCTCTAAACTTTAGTTTCAAATCACATTAACCTTCACGGAATTTATACATGCAAGATTTTTTTCATTTCCTTATATTAGGCTTAGATGAACGAAAGGTTTCAAACAATAGATAAACGAATATTACGACGTTGAGGCATTGCTCAATACGGGAAGTAGTTTTATCAAAAATAAAGGTGGACATGTAGTGAAATAGAACACCATAAGCAATCTGGAGGTTGAGAAGTAAACAGCATTTGCCATAATATATACAAAATATATACTATGTAATATATATATATATATAATAATATACAAAATATATACTTTAATGACATTAAGTTTTATTTTTGTAATTTTACCATAGATATTGGTTTATTTTGATTAATTTCAATAAAAAATTTCTTCATTCTAAATATTTTCATTTAGGTTTTCATTCTAAAGTTTGTTAGAAAAATACAAGTAACATTTCTTAAATTATCAGGAACATTTCAGTTTCAAAATGCAACAAATTAAAAAATCCCTAAAAAAATACATTTTTTTAAGCCTTAGCTGGAGTCAAATGGTACTCAAGATTTTCCTTTTGTTTTCCAAGTTTTATAGTAATACGACAAAAAATGAATTAAAAGCTGATGTTTGAAATCCTATTCCTTGGTTATTTTAAAACAAAGATTTTGCAGTTGTCCCAGATTACCCAAATTTTGCAGTCCCGTTGGAACTAAGATATCGATATGGTCCTAAAGTATTCGTGGAACCTCTGTGTACTAATACGACTTAAACGCAGTGAAAATAAGTATTTGTGTCTCTATGGAGAGAGAATAAGGAACGTCAGGTATGTTATGAGAAGTTATGGGAAGAAATGACAAGACACTTATCATAACTTGAAAATCACAAGAATGTAATCTTATTACGTATAACAGGTCCTGATCCAACGCCGAGTTGACAGTCCCATAGTCTCATTAATATGAATATTATGTTTTAAGGATTTTTATTAAATACATAAATTATTGTACTAATAATACTAGTACCTAAAATAAAGAGCTCCCGATGGTATCCACTGCATAATATGATTTTTTGTTTGTTATTTTTTTAGTCTAGGAACATTTCATTTCAAACTAGCTTATTGTCACAAAAAAATAAAACAGCTGCTGCGAGAAATGAAAGAAGTCTTGCGGAACGGCTGATCGATAGAACGTATGACCTTGTTCGTTTGGAAATCATTAAAGACTCTTGTCTAACCAGTTGCGGGCTGCACCGACTTCTTGAGAAAACTCACTAATTATGGAAATACAACATAAACTATACTATGTTGAATGAGTATAAATATTCTGAAAACTTGATTTTACAAGATATTGGAAAAGGAAATTAAGGATGTGGATATTAGTAAAGAAACGGATGAAAAAATAGGTGCTCTTATACATATTCCCAAAGTTTTAGAACTATCAAAATGTTGTAAAATTTCCAATAATTCGTAATTCAGAACTGCTTCACTCTTTTTCTACTTGTTAGTCATCATGGCAATTTTAACTTGAGAGTGGTTAGGAGTAATCACTTTAAAAGCGATTGTTATTGGATGACAACTGAATAGAAATTAAATGATTAAGATCATAGCAATGAACGAAACATAGCAAGAATTAGGTACTATTAACATTATTGAGAAAATAATAGATTCTACAAGAAAACTAGACAATTTAAAATAAAGAGTAAGAAGTGTTAGATGCATGTTGCTTTTTTTATAATGTGTTAGTTACACGAAAATCAATTATTACAAAGCCTCATATTGCGATATAAGCCTAGAAACCCCAGTTCAAACTAATTTCGTATGCAGTGTCAACAAAGCAGATGTCACTACGGGAACATACACAGAGCGTTCATCTATACTTGGGGCAATGGAGTTGAAACAACGCTCTGTTTCCATTTACTATAAAGAGTCAAGTTTCATCCTGACCCAGATTGGTCGATGGACGATGGCGTTATCACGTTTCAGTCGAGATAATGCTTGCATTGCCGTTGCATCACGTTGGATTTACTTTACCAACGTGTGTGAGGGACGGAAGGTCGGCCACCTCTCTCATTTACACAGATAAGAGGACAATGGATGATATGACTGAAACATCTTTTAATTGACACCACATAAATATTAACTTATTGTATTCGTCAAAATACTAACAAGGTCTAACATACAAAAGCCAAAACAGATATAAATAGAATTTGAATGACAAGAATTGTGAACCGATGCTCGTTTCTTAGAGAATCGAAAACTATAAATCAAAAAGGTTAATGCCGGGACGAGGTCGCACACAATTGAAGCAATTAAATACCTACCTGGCATTGTCAATAGGTGTCATCGATGAATGCCGCGGACTATTGGGCAATTGGAAAATCAACGACGTAAATACCGCACAACGCTAGATACCATAAGAATGGATAATAGACACTCATAAGAAGCACTTTTTAAAATTCTTATAAACAAGGGGTTTTTTTTAATTTAGATTTTTTGCGTCCTCTCTCGCCCGGCTAGCTCACCAGCATCCCCTCTTGTGAATTATAACTATGCGCAAAAGGCCTTGTTTTATAGAGCTTGTTACGTTATAATTTTGTATTTACGTAAGACTACCAGACGCCTTTAAATATCTGTTTCAAAAATGCATGTCTAAAAATAATATTTGTTTTTTTCTAGTAAAGTTGATTAGAATAAAAAAGTTAAAACTGATGAAGTATGATAAATTAAATCTTTCGCTGCAAACATGGAACCCATAAGTTTGAATGGGTCATTTGTGTATCAAGAAAGAGGAAACATTTCCTAATTTAGAGCTTCTGAAAGGACAAGGCAGGGATAAACCTGCCATACTTATCAGGAATCAAGGAAATCCAAAAAAAAAGTTTTTTTAAAATATTTGATTTTAAATCACAACAGATTATACTACACGAAAAACTATGGGGAAAATGGTCTACCAATTTCTGGATGCAGGGCCTTGTTACTGAAAATATCTAAATAACTAAAAGTTGAACATAAAAATGCTTCGTTCCAGTAACCAAGGCCTAAAAAATAAAAAAGACGTTTTTCAAATCAGTTTTTCAATCTCCTGTAGAAAAAAAACCGTGTTTTAAGTTTAAAAACCTATACATAGACAGTTAGCTCTGGAAAGGTATGAGTAGTTATCTCAAATATCCCGTAAGGCTTTTTATTATTATTAATGAATTTTTGTATATTTTAGTAAACGACGGAATTAATTGTATATTATGATCAATCAATTATGGTATAATTTAGTATACGATCGAATCAATTATTGTATATTAATATTATTAGTAAATTTAGCTATATAAATGTAATTTTTGGTCTGCGATTCCCCTTTGGTGTACGATTCGCCTTCGCCTTTGCCATAAAAATTCTGTGTTTCTGTAAGAATTTTATTACATTAAAAATAATATTGTTTATTGTGTAGCATTACGTTATTTATTTGCGTGGAACTTTTTTCGATATCGTCTTTATTTATTCTTTTTCCTTTTTAACTCTCGTGTGATGGATCGGAAATAGGACAATGAAACCTTGATATCCACGTCAACCAATTCAAATATAATTTTACAAGTGGCATTCAACGATTGATAACCGCTTTCGCCTTGAAGATCGTTGAACCGCGCAACGGCAGCGCAGATAAAGAGTTTTTGGGTCATCCTAGACTCTTGACTCTAAAACACCGTTCGTGCAGTCGCTGTAGCAGAACTACATATGTACCGATAGGTCAATCCGGTCAGTGTGAGTAATAAACAAGAGTGGCAATAAAAGAGTCCAAAATACATTATGTGATGCAAGTGGTTTGCAAATTTCTGGAAACATTATTGCAAACACTAAGATCCTGAATATAGTTCTTTTAGGCGTGTTTACAAAAAAAAGTTACCTTATAACAGTAGGACAATTTACGATCGCTTACAGTCCTACAAAACAAATTAAATACGAAAGTGGATAGACAGAGTCGAGACACAAACATTGATCCACCCGTCTTAGTCATTTTCTCCAGCCAATCTCTTATTGCCAGCAGTACATAAAGCGAATGAGATAAAATATTTGTTTTGTACTCGAGTTTTTTTCTCCGTGACTTCCACAGACATTTTTCCAGAGACAAATAAAGTTTTGACAGACGGCAAAATTGTGCCTTTTACCTCTTTTACGACGTTATTTCTAAGAACTTATTCGTATTTTCTTCTACTTCGTATTTTCTACTACTTCGGTCCATAGGCTAGTCAAAGATCTTACTCTACTTAAAACAGTCTTTGAGAAGCAGCTATTCTTAACTTGAAAATGATTTAAACATTTTCTTCACGATATAGCGTCATCGATAAAGCCTAATGTATTCTGCTAAATACTAGCCCAGTGAAATAGGAACAAATTTCGACGTTTGACGCAAATAATTGGTAAGAGTTTAAAACTTGGCATATATGTTAAAAGTCTCCTACTCTATCTGTTGCGCTCGAGCCGCTATCTTGGAAAAATGGCGCTCCGATTCAGTTTTTCCGCTTATATCTCACTAACTTTAGCGATATCGAAATCATGCTTCATGTAAAAAATAAAGCTTTTAAAACTATCTACTAAAATGTTATAATGTATAAAAACAAATAAAGTAGGGGACTTTTAGTGTGTTTAACAGTACGCATCAAAGAACATCTATGCCAAGTTTCAAACTATTACCAGTTATTTCTCCTAAAATTTCTTATTTGTCTGGGCTATACGTGGGGCACAATAAAATGACTATCCTCTGTTAGAATCAAATAATTTATGTATTCTGTATGTGTGTAGGTGTGTGTTAGCGTGCGTGTGCATGCGCAAGCGTATGTGTTTGCGTATGTGTGCGTATGTGTGCGCGCGTGTGTGTGTGTGTGTGTGTGTGCGCGCGTGCGAGCATGTGCGCGTGTGTGCGAGCGAGTGTGGGCGTGCCTGCGCGCGCGCGTGTGTACGTGTGTATGTGTGGTGTGAGGGTGTGTGTGAGGGTGTGTGTGTGAGGGTATGTGTGAGTGTGTATGTTTGTATACATATTTATACAGACAAGTCGGAGAAAATAATTTATGAAAAACGCTGCAACTGACAGCTTATATTGGCATTTAGAATTCAATCGTTCGCTTCGATTGTTTGTTTTGTTTGTGTATGCCACCATCCCGCTGTGCGCTGCCGTTCGATTATTTTTCTGCGATGGCTTTACAATATTATGTACAGAGGTAATTCTATGGATTCCATTATTTTCATTGACATAGAGGAATATTCAAAATAATAATGTTTCTTCTATACAGTACTTATTAAAGCTGACTATTCTAACCGTATGAATCGCAGCTGAACGAGAAACTGTATTCTATAAATTGAACCAAATGTTTTATTGTTGACATAGTTAATTGTAAATTTGAATAATCTTCTCTATAACGTACTCCATACTCTAACTTAGCCTACTTAAGCGACTCTTCACTCTTTTATCGAGTCGTGGTGTGCCTCTCAGACCTACCTATATAAGTCAGTAAGTCAAGGGGGGGGGGGGGGGATTTGGGGGAGGGGGGGTGAGTTTGGTAGGGGTTGGGCGAGTTTAGGAGGGGGTTGAGGGGTTTGGCGCGGTGGGGGGGGGGGTTGTCTGATTGCCGGGAAAGTCTTGGGGTGACAACCGATTTTTTACTTTGTTTACATATTCCAATAACTTTTCATAAATTCACAAAACGATCACAAACAACTTTATTGAAATTTGGACAGTACATCGTCTGTCGGGTCAGGTAGTGTGTAAATAAATATGTTTTTTATTTTATTTATTTATTTTTTTATTTTTTTAAACTCATTCATTGAGCTTTGTGCATACGCTGGTCAGAATATCTTTAAAATTATTTTGATTTGTTAAATCAAAACGGTACTATTTTATTTATATGTATCTGTAGCATTGCCCAATAATACCATACCGAAGAATGGACGTGATTGGCGGTTTCAACCGACTCGCTAAACAAATAACCACAGCGGCCAAAGAGCAATGTCCCGTACGTCCTATTTAGCGAATACATATATACCTGTTTGTATAGCGATTTTATCAGTTAGCAAAAGCACACATAATGTATATAGCCAGGCGAAGAAAACCAGACAAACCAGTTCGCAAACTGAATAATCAGAAGACATTGACAGCAGTGTGCCCATATATAGTATTTAACGACTTTTAGGGTTATTTTTTGGTCCGAAAATTTGTGCGGTGTTTTCTTTAAAATGTAGTATTTGTTGGTATTTTGACATTGAATAAATTTAATATCATTTTAAAAATATATGTATTTTCATCGCATAGATCAGCAAATGCCATGAAAGGCGACGTATCTAAAAACAGAGTTATCATTACATAGAAAAATATTAGAAAGTTTGTTAACAACAAAAAATATTATATAATAATATTTTTTTATTGAAAACTGTTTTCATTAACGCACTTACTTACAGTGCCAAAAGTGACGTTATATGAAACATTCCTTACCTCTTTTTTATCCAACCAATATTCCCTACATATTCAGATGCAAAAAATATTTTCTAAATCTGATCAGCTCTTCCAATTGACGAACAAATAGGGAGGAGGGGGGTCATGCATGTATGTAGGTATATAGACCGGTCATGTATAGATGTATATAGATAGGAAGGTACAGTCGTGATTAATTTTGTTTATTTTCCGGGTCTATAATAATTTAAAACGCCAAGATATATGTAACTAACAAAAATAAATTTAGAAATTTTACATGCTGGCATTGAGGTCGAAGCAAAATAAGTCCTAACTGAACGCAGACTGTCCGCGTTTTTTCTCGGTGTGTAATTTCGTGTGTTTTTATTGGTGGCGACCGGGACTCGTTTTACTTTTCAGGCAGAGGGAAAGTATTGTGAAAGCACTTCTATGTGTCTGTGTGTGTATTCCTCCACGATAGCGCCCAAATGCTTCATCCGATTGAGGTTGAAATCGGTCCATTAGGGGCGCTCTAGACTACTGAGAGGTTACAAAAATACTACCGAGAAGGTTCGCGGGGGTTGCGGGGGTTAGAAGGTGTGGTAATCGGGGGGGGGGGGGGGAGTGCAAGGGGTTAATAAGGGGGAGGGGTCTTAGAGTGACACAACCGATTTTTTTTTAAACTGGACTGGCCGTCCAGCAGTTCTAGAACTTTTTCGTTATGAAATGAAATACAATATGTTTGTAAGTATATTTGTAGTATTTTTGGCCATACCATAAGTGAAAAATGGTATTTTCGACCAAGCCAGTATTTTTCCATTTCAAAATCTGTTACAATAATTATTGATAGGTCGTTTCGTTGCCGACGCGCGGGTCACCGATACCCACCCAACAACGTCATTAGAATATTGGGACAGGTGCCAAATTGATGATGGCACGGCATTGAAGTTATATCAAACGGCAAATATTAATCTAGAGTCAATATTGTACGTGCTTAAAATCACGTCATAGGAAATATTTCAGATATTTGTCTGCCTGCTAAGTGTTTGAAGAAGTATCGTTATTAAATAACTAGATGGAGGGGAGGGGGGGTTCATTAAATACAGATAATACTAATGAGTGACATTACATAAGCGGAGCGAGAACGACCCAAGATAATAATTACCTAGTGATAACAAAGTACATACATACATAATTGATATCAAATGCAGCTGCTCTTTGCACTTGGATGTAGTTATTTATTGAAATAATAAAAAAAATGCATCTGCTCCTAACTAATTGTATTATTTCCTTGAAATTATTTTGCACGAGTTTGATGATTACACACGATAATAATTATCTATATTATATGTAGCCTAGAAGATAAATGTTTTAAAAACACTCTCAAAAAAAATCTATCTGAAAAGCAGCCAGAAAAATATGACATTCATGACTTCGAGAAAACTACTAAAAAGTTGACTTTATTATTACTTTGATTTTTTATTTCACTGACAATTATCTTGGCTTTTTGAAGACTTTATTTTATTTTCTGAATACTATTTTAGATTTATTAAGCGGTTTTTTGCCAAACTCACTAATATTTTAACGTTGGATTATTATAATCATGAGGAATTTCAGTATAACATTTATTACAAAAAACTTGATTGTAATGAAAAATATTTTTTAAAACCTTTTATGACGTGTCTACGAATAACATTACATAGTAATTGCGTCACAATTTAAGAAAAATAAATGGATATAATTTTGAGCATATTTATTTTATAAAACCTAATAAATACGAAATTCCAAAATGAAATTCGTGACAATTAAAGACAGGGGATATCAATTCGTCAAAAAATAACATAAGAAATATATTACGACGTGTGCAACATTTTTGATGTGGATAACAAGATAGTGGAGGTTATCAGAATCGTCGATCGAGAAAAATGACTCATATAATGCGCGATGACTCTTCTGCAGAATTCACCCAGGAGTCATAAGAACCGTATTGTTAGAATGTTGGAATTTGCGAATTCGTGGATTTTTTTCCTGTTTGAATACTGCCAAAAATATACGACGGTTTAAAATCGCGCGTTATGAATTTACAGCGAAAAACTGATGAGTTGTGTTTCGTTAAGAAATCACAAGAATTTTCGTGTTTGTTGTTGCGGTATAGGAGTTTGTAACGTAATAAGAATGTATTTAAAATATATATCTCTTATCTCTTGTAACTTTCTTTCAACAATGCAATGAAACATACTTTTTCTACGCTGTCACGATAAAATTCCCCTTCTGAACGACACAGATTGATCACATCTCGAAAGTGTTGTCAGTCAATAGAAGAATCATGCAGCATGCAAAATTGCATACAATCCTATACAATTGGAGCGAGACGATGAAACACGAGACCGAGATTGCAGATTGTACTCTGAGACTACAAGCAGAAAATATGCCACGGCCTCGAGTACAATCATGTCTTTCAGAGTGTATCTATACAGATTAACTACAGAATTAGAAACTTAAAACATTTAAGTAAAAAGAGAAGCCGAAGCCGAGATTGAGAGGTTCAGAAGCCGCGTTAGATGTGATTATTAGATTCACGAGACTCTGCAGCTTTATTATGGAAATAAAATTAAACACATATCGCGATAGACTTAAACGTACAGTACCGTGCGAATTAATTGGAACAAAGAGTATTTTCTTCGAAAACTGCTTTATTGTACATAAACATACAAAAACAGTACTGCTAGTTATAGATCGTTAGTTTTAATATAAAATGTGTCCTCCTTTTGCGTTGATAACACCTTTCACTCCTGTAGGCATAGAATTTACAAGGTTTTGTCACCTTTCTTTTAGTTCATCATCAGAAACCAGACTTGAATTACTTGCAATGATCATCTTGGCTTTCATGAAGAGCCGTTTTTTTTTCAAATGGCCCAGAGGTTTTCGATCGGGTTGAGATCGGGGGAGTTTCCAGGTCATTCAAGGATAGTAATTTGGTTCTGTGTGAAAAACTGTTTCACTTTTTCCGAAAAATAGCATGGGGCGAGATCCCGATGAAAAATTCCCTCGTTGGAAGGATAGACCTTGTGGAGCTCTCGTGTCATATGGTTTGATAGGATGTCTATATATTGGTACGAGTTTGAATTTTATGCCTACAAGAGTCAAAGGTGTTATCAACGCAAAACGAGGACTTAGTCTACATTAAAATTAACAATTTATAACTACCAGTACAGTTTTTGTATGTTTATGTCCAATAAAGTAATTTTCTAAGAAAATTACTCTTTGTGCCAATTAATTCGCACGGTACTGTATATGATAATGGTTGCTCTGAGTGTATAGATCTTAAAGCCGGCGTTTTTAATATTTATAAGCCCCATTGCTCAGTAGATAAAGTAGTCTTACCACATTTGTGCTTACTCAACGTCGGACAACAAATATCTGCTGTGGACACTATCTGATGTTAGGTTAGTTGCAAGATTTTGCCATATGGCAATAAGCTAGCATTTTTGTATTATTTTTTTATCTGTCTGTGTGTCTCTCTCTCTCTCTCTCTCTGTGTGTGTGTGTGTGTGTGTGTGTGTATTCCTCCAGGATAGCGCCCAAACAATGCGCTCAAGCTGAACTTTGGTATACAAGCATCATTTGGGCATGCCAAGAGTTAAAAAGATTGCGGATAAAATCGATCTTCCAGGGGGGGGGGGCACTAGTCATATATCATCCTCGACATATTGTACTTAAGACACTTGAAATTTGGTACGCAGATGCCTTGTTCGGCCAAAATCATTAAGTAAAATTTAAACTCATATACAAGCTGCACTAATAATATTTCAATTCCGCCATATCTTTTAATCAAATATTACCGGTGAGCCGCCCGAGGCTAGCCGAGAAAGGCACCCAACCGGGTTCGACCGCCGGCCGAGAGAGGGCGCTCATCGATTTTATTTTTGAAATTAATATTCAAATGAAAACAGTACTAATCGGAAAAGTCTTGGGGTGACACAACCGTTTTTTTTGTTATGCCTGAAAAGCATATCTGTTTATGGGTTAGTGGAAAAAAGACACCGAGGACAAAGAACTCTGTGTTATCACAAAATGTAAAAAAAATGCATGATACAATCGCAAAACATTTGCAAGACGCGACGTTGTGACATTGTTGTGACTACTGAAGCCGGCATGATAAGATATGTATAGAAAACGGGTGGTCGTGACGTATGGTTTTTTCCCTGACTTCATCGTGGGCAGAGAAGCTAAATATATGTTGTCATTCATTAAATATATGTTGTCATTCATTAAATCTATGTTGTCATTCATTAAGGTTCTTAATGGTGCCGTGCAGCTTGGGTGGTGTTAGCCAAAAATCTATCATCTGGCCTGGCCAACTCACGGTTTAACTCCTATCTGGTAGCCTCCTCGAAGAGAGGATTACCCTACCAGGGCCGCTACAACCTTCTGCCACGGCTGTAATCCTGCAGTCGAAAGCGGTTGGGATCAGAAGATCGCGTATTTGGGGGAATACTTTGGCCGAAACTGGGCAGTTGGTGCACCATCCGGTTTGCTAGGTTGAATGCCCAGCTGGCAAATAACCAGAAGGGTCTGGAGACGTACGTTTCCTATGACAGCGGAGGGTAGTTGTCGACCTGATGTCTTCTACCCAGGTAGAGGCCGCGCAAGCGACCTCGAACCTGTGACCAGACCGGAGGACATGAGGTTGGCCCGCTGGTAGTAAGGACATGAGGTTGGCCCGCTGGGTTTACACTCCGATGCCTCGTGGTGAGGCGTCAGCTTGGGCATGTTAGCGGAGCTAGACTGTGGACTGTGTTGTTTCTTAGTCTCTGTGTAATCATCTCACGACTGAAAGAACGATCTATATCGTTATAACAGCCTGAGGTGTCGGGTTCGCTCGTTACAAATGACAGCTTTAAAGAGTCATTCATTAAATAGCAACGTCTCAAAATCCCTGTATAAGTAACAAACATTAAACAAAAATAAGGCCAATGCCAATCGAGTGATTTCGAAGGCATAATAAACCGTCAATGTCGGCTAAACAAGGCCTTATTTTAATACCTATATTATAATGTGTGTCTAGCTGTCTCTGTGCTGTAAAATTGTAATGAATGAAGAAGGAATGAATTAATTTTGCCGCTCCAGCCAGGAGTGTTCCTGAAACGGTAAACCGAATACTTCAGGGGGCACATTTTTAAAGCTGAGGAGCAGCAGATTTTAAGGATGGGAGGAAAAGGTATGGCCAAAACGATTCCTGAGACGGCTAAACTACCGTGAACACCTGGAAATTAAAACGTACGAGGGGTGTTTGCAGTATTTTAATTAGATCACCCTAAGTGACAGGCGCACACTAGCAGATATATCATTGATATGTGGAACTGTAAACAATGCGATCGATTCTCCTGCACTGGTGTCGCGCGTCTATCTGAATACCACAATACAATACCAGATTTTCTCGTTTGTTTCACTGAGAAAAATATTGGGTTACTTCTTACATTACCATTTTGTTATTACGGTTTTATACAGAATAACAATGTTGATGAAATTTTGTTAAAACTCTATTAGGTACTCGATTATATGTATAAACACTTTCCTTACGGTTTATCTCCCGTGAGGTGAGCATAGAAGACTTTGGGAGCTAAGGGGCCTTGCTGGGTTGGCCACGAAGACCCATTCTGTTCAGGGTTGGTCACACTCACGGGTTAACACCCATCCGAGGGCCTCCACCCATGAAGTGCGAGCCTGGGTAGGACTCTGGTCTTAGGGTTAGTTTCCCCTAGGAATCAACCTTCTGGCGCTCCTGGCGTAAGCCAATCGACTGTGCGGTTGCGGACCTTACGGCGACTGCTCTTGAAACGACCATCGGCTACCCGATCCTGGGTGAACAGCCGGGCAAAGGGTGCTGTGGTCCGCGATAGATTAGGTATACACCGTTTCACCGCTTCGTAAGGGAGAGGATCGCGCAAGCGACCTCGAACTCGTAACCAATCGAGAGACCGGAGTAATCTGGACGCAATTGGAAGTAAGGGCGTGAGTGTGAGCCCGCTGGGTAACATACGTTGGCCTCTTACGGGCATGTGGCGGAGCTTGACGGTGGATTGTTTTGTCCAAGTCTTCTGCGTTTACTTCACGGGAGAGAAAACGACTAATCGTTAAAACTTCCGGAGGTGACGGGTTCGCCCGTTGTAGTTGACAACTCTATGTGTATATTTATTATTACATATATTTGAAATTTACATTAATATCTATAATAATATTAAACAATTTTTTTTATTCGAAGCGTGTTAAATAGAAATTTCATGGATACGTTAGTAGCCGTAGTCTTAGTTTTAATTCTTATGTAAACACCGTCTGTACATACAAAATAAAATAAATAAATCACTTCTCATCCCTCAACCGGTTAAGCTCCATAATCCCGTAGACAGCGCATAATTTGAGTGATTCATTAGCACGGTGGAGCGGGGAAAATTGTGTACATGTATTTGGACGCGGTCAATTAGTCTGTCAGCTGCGGTCTATAACCCTGGATATTACGGACCCTCGCATGCGGAGAGGGGTCTTTGACCTGCGGTGTTGGTTCTTCTTCTGAGAAGAGCATGTCGACCAAAACCAGACATATAAGGATCACAGGACTGATATCAGTGCCGAATTAACCCATGCAAGGGCCTTTAGGCCGTCAATATCTCGGGGCCCCTTTTGCACTTTTTGGGGCCCCATTAGGGCTGTCGAACGTTCTGACGACGATATAGTGATATATGAACATACGTTATAGTGATATATGACGATATATATATGAACATATGACGACGATATGCATATAAACAAAACACGACCGCACCCGGTGAAGTGAAATTTATAATAAGAATTATTCACCGTAGACCATATCGCCATCCCACTAATGAACTTTAGAGGGAAGCTAAAGTCCTTGATTGTAGGCAACATTTTCTAAAAACTTCTCTCTTAAAGCTATTTTTGGACAATAACTCAAATTTAGGAATAATTCAGAACCGAAGACCAACGAGACAAGTTTTAGAAAATAGCTTAATAATACCCACGATGAAAACGTCATTTGGACAAAGACATTACTCTTTTATTAAGCCGAGATTTTACAATCTGATCAATATGGAAATAAAAATTAATTTGACATTTAGGGAATTCAAAAATAAAATAAAGAAATGGTTATCGAATCATGACAGACTAACCATACATCAAATGTTAGAAATTATAGTTTAATCTACGAAACTACCAAAAATTAGTCGACTTTGTTGTTATATATTATTTTGACAATGAATTGTACTTTTTTTGACTATTGTATTTTATATTTATTTCTATATGACTTAACATATATTAAATATTAATGACTTTTTCTTTCTTTTCTTACTTAAGTATAACTTTATTTTTCTCTTTTTTTTAGTTTTGAGACTATTCTGTTGGTCATTCTGTATTTAATCGAATAGTATATTATATGTATTTATTGTCGATTATATAATGGAATTGCATTTTATTTATTATATTATGTGTTAAATATTTTTTATTATATTTTTTTGAGGACATTTTAGGGCAATTTTATGTTATTAGCATTTTACTAAAACGTGCACATAATTTGATTGTAATATTAGAGTCCTGTCCACCCTAGAACGGGCTAGTCCCAGTTGGGTGACAGAATCAAATAAGCAAAAAGTTTAGGTTTTGACATTCGGTTCCTGTAATTTTTGTAAGCAAATCAATGTTTATAGTTTATAATTCTTAAATAAATAAGTAAATAAAATAAAAATACATTTCTGTCAACGCGTATGTCGCATAGCAAAGTCAATAACTGCAGTTAGCAAAGTGCCCAACTGTCGATCATTTATAACAATTTATACATGGGATCGTGGGGTCAAAAAGATCTTTAAAACATTTTCTCCTTTAGAATGTCAATTCATTTTTTCTTCTATGTATTAGAAACAATAAAGAAATATATTATTGTAATGATCCCTTATCGCGGGGCCCCTTTAAGGCATGGGGCCCATTGGCCGGTGCCTACTTGGCCCATTGGATAATCCGGCACTGACTGAAATGATCAGGAGCGACAACAGAAACGTCGCAAAAAAATTGACTCGTCAATATCGGGCGATGTAACAGAAAGATACGGCGATTCGTGACATTTGCGACTAGACTGCCGTATCAACGAACGATAATGGCCAATGTCACAGCACGGATAGCGCAATAGATCGCCAATGGGCGGTGCAAATGCCAAATGCCGACAAAAAAAGAAATATAATATCGATCAAGACCTGATCAAGACCGACCCCCCCCCCACCCCCCCCCCCCCCTTACCCGCGATGACTATCTAAACAATAGAAACACTGGACGACGCCTTCTATGAAATCTGATAAATATATAACGGGAAAATGCGTTATTGTTTCCAGGAATTAACCATTCTTCAGTCGATTAATTTTGCAGACACATTTATTGCAAAATAATTAATTTAGTGTTCTTTTGTTGTCCTATTTCATTGGGATCATCACAAAAATACAACACCTAAAAAGGCTAAGTCGGTTTTATGAGATAAAGCGATCAAAACAACCAAGAATAAAATTGCAATACAAATACTGAAACTTTTATTGTACGGATTATAAATAAAAAAGATAAGTTAGCAATGCTCTTAGTCATGAATCTTGAAATCAGTATTTTTCTGCGACGGACTAAATGGACTATTTGTGTTTTCTCGATGTACTTGTATATTTTTTTTCTTTTCTTTGCTAGTTTTAACATTTTTATTTTACCAGAACGTTATTAAGAATATATGCATTATATGTAGCAACCTTTCTCAAAAATAAAAAATAAATACCACTAGATTCGCAATATTTCAAGACAAAAAATATCTTATAAAGGTGTTTTACTTAGTTTTTAAGATTGTTAAAAAAAAGTAACTTAACCTACCGTCTTAGGAATATATTAAGTATTGCTAAATCGTCTGTTTTTTTTCAAAAAAAAAATGACCCAGACTACTTAATTCGATTATTTTAATGCTAAATCTAAAAGAAAAAAGCGTTGGTTTTTTTTAATAAATATTTTTTTATAACGGTTTAAAAAAAACCTAACTAACCTAATGACAAATAGGTGTTTTTGAATTGTTTAAAAAACCTAACCTAATCTACTGAAATGTAGGTTTTTGACACTTTTTTAAATGCCTCTCTTATTTATTGAGTCCGACAGTAATTGCAGTTTCGGAATCAGCGTGGTGAATATAGTCAGGTGATGTTAAAAAATCTAAAATGTAGAACTGGTAGCAATACCTAATAAATACCCCGCCATACTTATAGGTGTTTATGTATTATTTTTAAAAAAACAACCTTCCGAAATGTATGAGTTTGACGCTTCTTCAAATGCCTATATCGTGCTTGTTTATTGAGGCCGAAAAAATATTAAAGTATATATAAACAGTTTCGAAATCAGGGTGATGAATATAGTCGGGTGAGGTTGAAAAATCAACAGTGTAGAACAGGTTCCTATAATGTATTAATTCAATTATAAAAAAAACCACTACTAAATTCAATCGTTGTAATGCTAAATCTGATAGGAAATAACCTCGGACACGCAATATTGTGATACTGTTCTAACGCAGAAGCGAATCTACCTACGTTTATACAATTAAAACAAAGAGTTTCAAATTATATACCCTAAAAATGCTACGAAGATGACCTCTCGGAACGCTGTCTGGATTGATCCTTTTTTTATCATGAAAAGACTCACCGCAATCTTTCCTAGAGGTGTGCTGTGAATCGTGGTGGTTAGCGGTCCTGAAGGCCTGACCCATCTTGGAAGCTGTCTGCGCCTACTACAATCTACCCCACTTGCAGCAAAATCACAACAATCGGCGCTCCTCCGTCGAGGCGAACAAAACACAAAGTTCACAACGTCGCGAATCTCGTCAAATCGAAAAAGAAAGGTTATTAATTTTCGTCAAATGTTCAAGTTTCGATCCGAGCGCGAGAACTGTCTTTTTGAAAATTTTCGGAAGGGAGCGAACGAATGGGGCGAGCAAACTGCGCGTGCGCGGCGACCGCTCACCGGCAGAGACAAGAGCTGAATACAAAGGCGCTGAAAGCCGTAGACAGTAGTAGACGTCAAAACGCGGAGCTATAGCGTTGCCAACAACAGCAAACGACAAAATCAGATGGTATGATTCAATTTGAAAAGTTTCATTTCCGTTGTTTTTACATTCTTTTTACACGACTGCCCAAAGAATGAAGTGTTGTGTTTAGGATTCAAGTTTGTATGTTTTCCGTTTCTTTATTCCACCAAAACTTATACACGCTTGAACCGATTTAGAAGTAGTGTATGGTATTGTTAGAATCGTTGTCATCCCGAGTTTCATAGTGAATGAATGAATGAAATGAATGAAAATCTCTTTATTGCACAATAAAAATAAGGTACAATGGCGGAGTTATTGCTACATTACAATATCTTCCAGTCAACCAACATGCTGGTGCTAAAAGAAGAGTAGGCAAAAATTAAAGTACAATAAGATACAAAAAGATTTTAAATTTTTTTTTAAATTATAGCATATAAAATGCATTTTGTGTGAATCTAAAGTAAAATGTAAATAAATAAATAAATTTTTGAGTAGGGCATAATACATATATACATACATATAATAATAATACATTAAAATATTAATAATAATAATAATAAATAAACTGCCAAAATAAGGTAAGGAAAGGGAGGGGATAACGGAAAGGTTAGAAATTAGGGTCAAATTTATTGTAAAAGGAAGTGCTTTTTCAATGATTGCTTAAAGGTGGACAGCGAGCTGGCGCCTCTAATAGTTGGAGGAATTTGATTCCACAGTCGAGCTGCATGTACGGTGAAGGAGTAGGAAAAAAGTGTTATTGTGTTTTGAGATACGCAGGATATTATTCTGAACTGAACGAAGTGGGAGACCATGACTTCCTAACCTGGTAAAAGCCTCCATTAGGTAGGAAGGAGATGTAGGATTGTGAACCTTAACTATGCAAATATCAAGTAAATAGTTGTCTAAATGCCCAAATTTTCAAATGTCAATAAATATATAGTGTTTCGTGTATTAGGATAAATATATGGTGTTTAGTATCAAATGAAAAGTCTGATGGAGTACATTTTGGAAATGTATATGTCGATACGGATCTATACGGACACTAGATCTATACGGATAAATACACAAACAAAGACTTCATAAAAAAAATATTGCTTGAGCACCGAGGGCATCCGACTAAAGTGCGGCGGCGGCGCGGCGGCGCGGCGGCGCTCCGTCGTTTCAAGATAACTGCCGCAGGGTGCAGGACGAACTTTATTCTCTTACAAAACTTGCTCTCAGCGCGAACATTTTTTTCTAATAATTCTTATTAGAACAGTTCACTTTTCGTAAGGGCAGTCGCGTCTTTTATTTTTTTAAATATTGTTCTTGTACACTGTCTTACTTCTCGAGATTATGAGATGACGACAAGAGGTACGCCACGATTTGTGACGTCACGAAATAATGACCAGGGCCCGTCCCACGAGGGCGGCGCGGTACCCGACACAACTGCCGAACAAAAGCTCGATGTAAGAACATATCAGGAAATAACAAACAATCAGTAAGTTTCAAGCTATTTTCAAACCAGAGCACGAAGAAATCTGCCAGAATAGGCACCGTCCACTTAAAAACTACATCTTGTTACACCAAATATGTAAATAGGAAAAGTCTTGTTTTCGAACAAAAATTAGTATTAGAGTTTTCACCGGATCTCAGCATTTTGAGATCCTGGGAATTTAATAAATTAGTTGTTGGAAAATGTCTATGTGTGTGGGTCTATATCCATTCTATCTCAGTAACTATGCGACTAATTAGGATCAAATTATGTATAAAAATAGTTTATCCTAATGAGAACGTATCTATCGTTACTATCGTACTATCGTCATCGATACTATCGTTATTATCGTATAGTTACACTATCTATCGTATCTAATGCACCTTGTGTTAGGTGGTGAGTAAATATTGAATGAAATATTGTCGCAACAACTAAATTTGTACGCGATTGCTTATATTTTATTTCACTCAGTCAACATCAACATTTAATGGTATATTAAATATCTCTTTTCTGTTATTTCAGTCGTTTCGAATATAAATTCTATTTGATGAAAATGGCGGGTTTGACGAGTGAAACATCCTTATATAAAGAAAGTAAAAAATAACCAGCGGCTCTGCGGCCAGGCGCTGCGCCGCGTCACTTAAAGGTATAAAAAGAAGTGGAAGATCAAAGATGACCTTAATATTTAATTTTTTCTGGGAGACAGTGCGGCTGTAAAATAAACATCAAATACTTTTTTATTAATATTTGTAAAAGGCCTGAATATGTTTACTTTCTGTTATGTATGGGTAAATCCTGTCGATTTTGAGCAAAACATATTTATTATTATGTTTAAATATATTTTAGATTATTTCATAGTATGTTGTTTATATGATGGCAGTGTTTTCAATTTTAAAAAAAACATATTACAAGAAGTTTGCACCGGATCTCCGCGTTTTGAGATATGGGGAATTCAAAAAAGTAATTTCTGGAAAATGCTCGTGTGTGTATGTGTGTCTTTTACCACTGCATCTCAGAAACAACACGTCTAATTAAGACCAAATTACGTATAAAAATAGATATCCTAATTCCGGGATTTGAAAAGCTGATAAGGGATATCGGCCCTTAGAGTATACACAAGCAAGCGATGTATACTCTAAGTATCGGCCATTTTGTTGACATCGTTAACATTTAAAACAATCATAAATCCGGAAATACTGGTTCTAGAAAAATTTATAAATGTGAAGGAAATGCCTACAAATTAAAAATGCTATAACCTGAAAATGTAATAACTACATAACTCCATTATTATTAATGCTAGAATGGCAAAAAAGTAACTTATAATGCTGAGAATAATGCTTCTAACTCATTCCTTGTATCTGAAGTGGTTTACGAGTTTAACATAATAACTTTAAAATGATGGGTAAAAAAAAATCGAATCTAAACGTCGTGATTATTATAAACGATACAAAACAAGAAAACAAAATAGTTTAAAAATCGAATGCAAAAAAATTATCGTACTTATTTATATAGCCAATGCCTGAAACCGCATTGTATGTCGCTCCATCAAGACGAAATTTGGGAAAGTATATAATACCGTGTATCAACTAGATTTTTAAAGTAATGTATCAGTGGAGAGCAGCGGGTTTGCATATTTTTGAATGGATGTTTCCGTTTCTAAATATGAATTTATCAATGTTGTTGCTTAAATTATTTGTGAATTTCCTGATATTCTTTTGCTCCAAAAGCGGTTTTAAAAAATAAAACCAAAATGACCTATTTGACATAATGACGGCTACTTATTTCTAGTAAAATTTTTGTTTTTTTTTCATTTTTAAGGGGGATGGGACATTTTTAGATGCATGTCGTTAGAAAGATATTTTAATGTATTACTATTGATTAGATATATAGTATTAGATTGCTCAAGTACATAGCGTACTATGTTTACATTGATATTGACAACCCTTCTACGCCGTCAAAATGCAGGTGGCGCTGATAGTATTGACAGCAAAACTTATATAAATTTATTTGGCCATATATAGTAACGTTGATAATGAATGATTTTTATAAAGGACTCATTGATTATAATCCAATAATTTAACATAAACCCAATAATTTAATCGTTGAAAACCATAATAACATTTAATTTATCAATGCCATCTATCGCATTTTTGTATAGGCGGATTACATCACAGAAATAATACGGATAGATAAAATGCCATCGATGACAACTTTAAAATATGGAAATATTACGTATTAAAACCTGTATACCAAATAAAACATTGACATATATATGTTAATATTATTAAAATAATGAGAGCTTTGATGTACATAATTCGTTTGTTATTATATTATTATTTTATACTGTATAGGCATGTTTAGAGCGCCATCCACAGTTCGCCGACATACTGTTTTACCTAGAAGGTCGCCATATTGAACATAATAATAAAAAAAAATAAAAGAAATAAATTAAAAAATAATAAGAGAATGTTATTTTTTCGTAGGGCACTATGAGTGGCATCTACACGTTGCGTTTCGAAGTCAAATCATAGTTGCCAAGTCGTAGCACGACGCTGAGCAATCTAAGACGCTAATAATAAATGATTGTAACGATATATAATATTGTTACTATGGCGGTTCGTCTCAAATCGTTGTGGGTAAAAAGTTATAGCGACGCAAATACAGAGCGGAGTGAAAGGATACGCTGGAGGTTTCCATTATAATAGACAGGGATCAAATTGGTATAAATGTACCAGCACATTGGACGCGTTTGACTAGGCGACGGACAGTGGACGTTGCGCACACGTTAATTATTAAATCTGGCAACGCCGTTTAATCGCGATTCAGCTGACGATCAGTTTGGCGGCAAACACGATGCTGATTGCGACGCGGGCGCTGCCAAATGCCGTAAACAAAGAGTCTATGTATATTTTAGATTTTGCGAAGTTACATGCGTATGCTAATTTATACAGGGGCTTGCCCGCGCTGACAATGAAATAGTTTCTGGCTCTTTGTTTAGAAATTGGCAGATAAATGATTGGCAGTTTACTTTGAGGGTATCTAATGCAGAGTTTGGTGCCAGTCATCTCTGTCATCTTTATTTAGAGCCACAACGTGCCTTCGTCGAGTATATTATTCCTTTCTCTTCTATCACCAACTTTAGTTTTTCCGTTCTTTAGTCCATGTGTGGTCAAGTCTGCAATTACAGAGTCTAAAATACCTACGGTTTTTTAGGCTTAAAGTCCGTCCTCATATTAAATAACCTTCCTGGCTATTAGCTAAGTTGAGCATTTTGATGTCCACTTACATCTTAAAGATTTCCTGCTCGGATGGACGCACAGTGCTTCGAATATATGGGGAGTTAATACTAAAATTATAACTCCACTGTATGATTAAAAAAAATTAATAAAATCACTGCTATGAAAATCACAAAAAGAATTAAGTGGTGAAATTTTATTCCCACAATAATACTTTAACTTTAGTTGTAATGACAAAAAGTAACTTTAGTTGTAATGACACAAAGTAACTTTGTAATGAAAAAAATGAAAATATTACATATGTAATATTTTACTTTTTGTCAATTCGCAGAGCAACAATTCGTAAATAATACCATTGATTGTATAGGGTATTTACATTGCTCAATGTCGTATTGCGTTTTGGCAGATAGGATTTTACTATACGAAACGCAACGTGTAGATGGCACTCATAGTTTAAAGCATTGATTAATCGTCTCTTATGTTTGGTAGCCCAATAGAAGGCGTTCAAAACATTTACGGTTTCCTACCTCAAAATAATATAATAGTATAATACCAAATTATTTTTTAAATTGTAGCTCTTATAATTTTAATATTGTGTATATGCAGATGAATTTTTTTTAATTTGCTATACAGGTCTACATTTAATACGTAATAAAATCAATATGTAATTCAAATAGACTGGTTTTCCCAACCAAATAGATGGAATTCCAATGTCTCCCTATTATTTCTGTTATGTAATCAGCCTACATAAAAATGATAGCACTAATATTGAATGTTACTATTGTTATCATTGGTTAAATAATGGGTCTTAATATTCGATCAGCCCTTTATAAAAAATCGTTTATTATCAATGTTATTATAGATCGCCAATGCTATTAGTTTCGAAAACAATGCTATCAGCCCCACCTGCATGTCGCCGGCGCAGAAGGGTTGCCAAAACGAAAAATGGCTTAAGCAATATAATACCCTATATAATCGATAATAATACTAACAGGATTAGACAGCATGTGACATCTTATTTTTATTTTTGGGTCGATGCACTGTGGGACGTTGCATCGTCGCAGACGTTTTTGAAGCGTCACCAAAAAAAATGTGCGTGTCAGTTTCGACGCGCGACTGGAGTTTACTCTTTAAGTGCGATTGGCATTGAATATACAATAGGCAAAGATGGTAAATTAATGATTGTTTTAATTGTATGACATTTGTATATGGCTACAATATACCTATTATAACATTATAATTTCATGTTTTATTATTCGATTCGAATCGAACATACTGTCCCCATCTATCGAGCGGCCCTCGAAATACGCCGGTAAAACAGCCACCTTCCACACATCACATCTGACATTTCTATTCGTAGGTCATTTCTACATTCGTCGTTTTAGAAACCGGTATCAGCGGGTTAAAATATACAGCTCCCTATCTCTTTCTCACGTGCCTGCGAAAGAGACGCGCGCAGTCCTCGCTGCGCAATTTTCCATTTAAGACTCCGGGATAAGCTAGTTAAAAAATCTATCTCTTTCTCGCGTGCGTGCGAGAGACGCGCGCAGTCCTCGCTGCACAATTTACGATCCACATCGCGCAGTCTTCGTTTCAAAGTCAAATCTTTACTGACATTAAACGTAACGCTTTTTGTTAACGTTCAATTTTACTATCCATAAAATTCAGATACCGGGGGCTTTAATGAAAACGATTGTTAAGGAGTAAACTTCAAAAAGGGCGATGTGGCATCATCGATATATTTGCTAGATATGCCCTTAGATACAAATAAGTTGGCTCCACATACCCTTAGCTCGTAAATCATGTGACAGAGAGAGCAATAAATTGAAGAGTATGCGAGAGAATAGCGCGACGATATTCTTCGCGGTAGCTCTCACACCGGAAACGGTCGGCTGTCTGCCAGAGGACTCCAACCAAACTACTACTGGCCGGCTTTCAGTAGTGGTTTTGAAGTGTTCATTTTCGAGCGAGAAAGGCCCATCTAATAGGGGATCATATATCGATGTGAGGCAGCAGCAACATCGCCCCACCTCGAGCCGGTAAACAGAATCGGAGAGTGCGTATACTAACCAACCAGTAGTTGTTTGAATATATGGACGATCCGGCGTGGCATTATAAATAAATAAATACAATGAAGGAGTCGTCGACACAAAACACTCGGCTCGCCATACGGCCAATCCCCCCGGAGCGCGGGCGTAACGCACTACAGAAGGTCAACGCAGTGCCGCGAACGCCGCGGCGCCAGCACAATCAAAAACATTTCTTCAAATTTGCCGCAGCATCTGAAAACTATGTTTTTGCCAAAAACGCGTTTTCTAAAAAATCTGAAAGAAAAACAATGGCTTCTTGTTTTGACTCGCAGTTGTTCAGTCGTCCCATGCAAATCGCAGTAAAAATAGGTAGTACACAAAGGAAAAGGTCATTTCAAACTCTAGCTGATAAAGAATAATATAACCTTTTCAAACCCTGCCTACACAATTGTGTGGGTGATCACGAGTTCCTAATCCACACAAATCCACATTTGATCTACGAATCCACATTGATCATATAAACCGTACCCCCACGGGTACGGTTTATATGATCTATCATATATATTGAACTTTTGGAATTTTATACTTACGGGCCCGGTCACCTGATCTTACATTATAAGATCCCGGTTTCAATTCTTGGCTGGGTCACCATTTTCCGTGGGGATAAAATTAACGCAAATGCGTTTCAACTCTATCGATTAAACGCAGTAACAAGACACATGTTACACACGCACAAACACACACACATACATATAAACACTTCATAGTAGGGTTGGGGTGTAAGAGATTGTCGTATATATATGACAATAAACCCGCCCATTATGAAATTTAATAATAAAGAGTAGAAACAATGTTACCCGGCGCTGCTCGGGTATTTGCTTCTTTCCCCTTCCCACTCCCCTCCCCTACCCCCCCCCCCCCCCCAAGTAGCCTATGCTACTCAACGTTCCTTCAGCTATCTCAATTTTTAAAAATCACATCGTTTCATCGGTCCATTTCAACTTAACCTTTCACATTTATAAAATTTTCATGGCGATCGGCTAAACGGTATATACGTCGATGTTTAGCAGCGCCATCTAGTGGCAAGTTACAACAACGCGATATCGTAAAAGTCTTAGTTGGTTATTTTCCCATTTATTTGAACTTCAATATTATTACGTCGACGTTCACCATACGTCTTCCTCAGCTTGGACGATTACTCGAGGTTGTGCGTAGGATCCGCTTTGAATTGTTCGATCGTACAACTTCCTGTATGCCGACATACAAATTGAGGCCGCATTATAATACTGTACTCGTTCCTAACTCGGATCTAGTTAATAAAAGCCCCTCTTGTTCGTATGAGAGTGTATTTTATCGCAATTGCGCAAGTTTTATAGGTTGTCGTCCTTGTCTGCGGCGTGCACAGCGCACTCGACGCTGTTACTAGAGTGAATTGCATCATTTATTGCATGAACGGAAACTATCGAATGTATAACTTATCTTTGAGAGCGATCGATTGACTGATGCGCGAGTTCATGTAACGTCCTTAATTCGATTGCGTTGCTTCTAATAGTACGTTGTTAAATGAATACAATAAAAAAAACAAAATACGACGCAATATTCGTTTCACATCCGAATCAGTAGCGCCACATTGATCCGTTACCACAAAATTTGGGCCGTCTTCGTTGCGAAGGTTAACGACTATTTTGGACATTTGAACATTGGAGACTGCTGTTTATCAAGGGTTTTGTCTTTGGTCTTTAGAATAAGTTTAAATACTTGCAAAGACCTTATTTCAGCCTTGATCAGCCCAATATGCGTCATTCAATAAGACGGAGAAACCATATCAAATGTATGTGTAAAACTTGTGCCACAAACGAGCATTCTGGTCATGGAAAAGAAAGCATTCTGTGAACGTCTAGTTCATATCGATACCTCAGATCCATAGGGATACAACTCTATAATCGTTGTTTTGATATATGTAATGAAAAAAACCCATAACATATTTTTTTGACGTACTGCCATAAAACTAGTAAAATAAAGCGTTTTTACTGTGGATGAGGCAATCATGAAAAGCAAATTTTCAAGTTGATTTTTAAAATAATTTCTTGCGTTGTGCCTTTTGGAACTGGCATGTTCCTAATAATTTAGATACTTTACCCATGTTTTTATAATAAACTTTAGAATGAAAACCTTTTTTTTTTGTATATTTTTATTCAAATTAAGCAAGTTATTAAAAACCAATACTTTTAATAGAATTAAAAAAAATAAAACATGGTATAAAAAACGTATAGTTTATATAAACTTAGCAAATGCTGTTGACTTCTCAACCTTCAAAATTCTGATGCTATTGCATTTATGGTAAAATTATTTCCTATCTTGACCAATACTAAACAATCCACAAAATCATCATAAAATAAAATAAACCTCATAAAATTCGTTTATATGGATAAACGAATCCCCATGGATTGAAATGGTGACACACAGAGGGGATTTCAAAGTGCAATATTTCAAATAATTGCTGTTTAAAACTGAAAATAATTCTTTGAGGCGATTATTTCAGGGTGCTTCGAAAGTCGTTATTTTTATAAGAAAATCGCCCTAGAGTTCATAGTGGATATTTGCAAAAAACATTAGGTACACCACAGGACGAATGTAAGTGATCTTTTACAAACTGAATATTTACCATACTAAATAGCTACTTTTTCATGGATTCAATTAAAATACAAACATCTACTATGTAAATAAATCGGTCAAAATAAATAAATAGCTGGTTGAGAGGTCACTCAAAATTCTAAAAATAAAAAACTTGAAGATTTGAAATAATATATTTGAAAATTACAAAATTGAAACAGAATCTGAGCGCTTCCTATTTTTTTATTTAGAATAAACAGCGCTAAATAATTTCCTAGGTAACTGATCAATATTATTAGCTAAGATTCCATTGTGATTTACTGTCTATTGTTATCGGCGGGTCCGGGACAACGGGTTCCGACAATTCAACGGCGGCAATGGGTCCCGACAATTTATATACGTGGATACGGGTGTCATTGTAGAATCATAAACTTGTGATTGGTTGTACTGTCACCGGTGATTATAGTACCGATCATTTTTCCTACAATCACTTTCAAAAATAATCTTATTGGGATCGACCAATAAACTTAAGTCAAAATCCAGCTTCATTATTAGCAATCAATCCATTATGAACGAGCTTATTTTCTAGTAGTTATAAGTCATTAAATTGCATTTTTTGATTGTGGCGATTAAGTTTCGGTGAATTTTCAGTATTAATTTTAAATTACATTAACATCAGAGGCTTACCTCCAAAAATATATTATATAGGCGTCTCTTAGTATTTAAAAACCTTTATTGTACACCAAAGTATACAAATCGGTAAGCCTATTAACTAGTATCAATACCTACCGCCCAAACAATAATTTAAACTATACTTAGTGACATGTTCTCTTGAATATGGCTTGTATCCGCTTACCTACTGATAATTTCTACCCATAGATTTTGCGTCGCTGATGCAGATCATGAAATAGTCATTTTCGCCAAAAGGTGAACTTAATGAGTTTTATTCTATAGCGGCGATGTGTACGCAATGTATTTACGTTGAATCAAAACTTTTTTATTTGATTTGCCTGGTGGATTAACTAACCGATATCGCCTATAAATAAATTTTAATAGTGTTCTCATTCAGTGAGCCGATACCGCGGTTTCAGTGTTGACATTCCACACTTCAGCGGCGTTTCAGCTAAGTTGCAGCGCGGCATCTATTACTTAGCAGCGAGTTTGCCAAGTGGCAGTTAGCGCACATCTATGCGGTGCAGTACTGAGCTTGTCTGCGAAATTAGTTTCCAAGTTGCCTCAACTGCACTTACTGGGCTGTGTGAATTTCTCACGAGAGGCTGATAGCGACATTAGAAGACAAATGAGAAATGCGCTTCTACGAGCATAAGCGCAGGATAGACTCTAATAAATAACTTACGAGGCATGTGCAAGAAGTGTGTACTAGGGCTCTTACGTGCAGAGGGAATTTCTTTTTGATATGTTGGTCACACTGCCATGTAGATTATCTCCTCCTCTTTCCAACAACACCACGCGGGGATCAGTACGTTCAGAACTGTCAACGTAGCATCATCTTGCGTATAAAATCTTAATGTTACCTTTCGCCAGGTGTGAAATTCGAAGCGTTAACCGCTATCTCGTTGCGAAGAAAAAGTTGCATCGGCGATGAATTTCTTCCACTCTTTCGTTACTGGAACATGGGTTGCCCAATATACCCCTAAAGCCAAGAGAAAATTATCCCAATGGCGTCGCACAATTTTAGCCAAAAAATCATGGCATCCGTGTATACTAATTAAAAGCATAATTTTGATCGATGTTTTACCTCAGGGTGAAACCATAAATGCTGCACGGTACTGTGAGACCTTAAAAAACTGCGAAGGGCGATTGAAAACAAAAGGAGGGAATGCTGCAGAAGAGGGTTAGCCTTCTGCATGACAACGCCAGGCCCCACACGGCCAAAGTCACAAAGCAACTTCTCGACTCGTTTGGATAGGATGTTTTGAACCACCCCCCGCATTCCCCTGACCTAGCGTCATCAGATTACCATCTCTTTACCTCCCTGAAGATGCACATGTGTGAAAAACGATTTTAGACCGACCAGGAAGTGATAGAGGAGGCGAAGAAATGGATGAAATAGGTGGCGGGAAAAATCTATGACCAGCGCATCAAAAATTAATCCCTCGTCATACTATCGGGTGACTACGAGGAAAAATAATTGGCATATACATATGTATATACTGATGTAACCTTGCAAAAAAAAAACTTTTGTAGCCTACAAAAAAATAGTACACTTATTTTCTGGATATCCATCGTATTTATAGTGACGAATGGACAGATGGTTCATACGCTATGAGTTAAGGCCAATTTTCAAAGCTCCGTCTTTGACGAAGATGTTTGTATACTTCCGATGCGCATATTTTAAAACATCTAACCATCTCTCTTTATCATGTATGGATTCATGAAATAAATCCAGTTCTAATATTCGGGGTGTTCGCGACTGCACGAGTAACCTTTCAAGGGGTAAATCTGAAAAAGTAATCAAGAAAACTGTTTTTTTAGTTCGACTTTTGTCGACCCATCGCCAAAGCTAGAATCAACTCTTATATTTTAAAAAGAAGCTTAAGACATACCTGCTAACCAGATAAGTAAAACTTTTTTTTCCGTTACGCTCCATGCTCGCTGTCAGGCATAGTCGAAGTCGAATGGGTTGTAAAATCTTTTGAAATAATTTTGAGGATGATGCTTTTGAGGTAGAAATAAAAATACGCAGCGAGCTACTCATGGCAGCGAAGGACATCCCGGATAGGATTGGTAACATGTATGTATTGGGCTATGTGGGTTTAATGGAAGTCCCTTTGTCGCCGGTGAATGAACGTGCGTGCGTATGTGAGTTCAATTGACTCAAAACGTCTGCCTCAAAAGGGTAATGTAAGTTTTGGGGAACCGGAAAAAGTCATACGGGCTCATATCTGGTGAATATCGTGCATGGTAGAAGACGTTCACTTCGTAATCGTGAGCAAGTGTCGATGTGTCGAATATCCAAGAATTCTGTTTCTACAAATCTGCCCTATCGGGGCGAGCGTTTTCTCGCAGTTGCCTCTTAACGTTCCAAAAAATATCGTTTGTTGACCGTTTGCTCCTCTGCAGCTGAGGTAGGAATTTGGAGTGGAACCCTATAATCAAAGACAATAGTAAGCATTGTTTTGATTCTTGATCGACTTCGACGTGTTTACTTCAAGTTCGGCTCGCTATCGAATAACTATTTCAAGACTTGTGGCTAGTTTGCATGTCAAACTCATCAACCCTTGTTTGTCGACCAGTTACAAAAGCGGTCGGTCCGAATTGCCTCGTCTTCAGCAAACCTTATTGCGGTGACCTTCGTGAAGAACATCGCAGACCACACTTGAGGGCAGCTAACCTAACCAACATCTGTAACAAACTGGTTGACAGATTGTACCAAAACTCTGCGACAATTAAAAACACTGCTACTGGATGCACGTTTGGCGGTATTTGATATCAAGCAACTTATTTTTAACGTTATTTTTAGCTAAAGATACGGCATTAGTTTTATGTTTATCATCTTGCCATATCAACATTAAAGTAACAATGCAAACAAGGGAACAGTATTTGACATCAGGCAACTTATTGTTAACGTCTAAAGATACGGCATTAGTTTTATGTTTATCATCTTGCCATATCAACATTAAAGTAACAATACAAACAAGGGAACAATCTTCCGGTACCTAGAATGAAGTTATCTTTTGGTCAGCGAAATTACACGTTTATAGCGCATAGAATATTTAACCGTCTCGATGTTATCAGCATTGAGCAGTGTACGAGCAAAATTATTTTTAACATTAAATAATAAAGTGGATGATGAGCTAAGAGCGTATGTCAATACGATATGATATTTTAATATAAACGCATACATGAAATACAGTTCTGACAAGACTATCTATGTTTTTTTTAATACCTTTGAATTTTTACTATTTTTGACGATTTTCAATATATATTTTATTTTATTTTAAATATGTTAACTGTATTTTTATTATTAAATAAATTATTTATATTACCTCGACTTTTTTTTAAATATTTAAACCATTTGTTTGTTTTATATTTTTTGATTTGTATTTTTTGTTCTGGAAACGATAGCCCTGGAACATGTATATCCCAGTTGGGCGGGCTCATCAAATATACTCGTAGCTACAGTATATTTGATATACATTTGACAGTATATAATTTATATGTTCGGTGTCTTAGTTACGAGCTCTTAAATTGCGAGCTGCTCAGCGACGTACGGTCATTCCGATTGCTTTATCTATCTTGACCACTCCAAGCCGTACGACACGGGCCACTTAAGATATAAAAGTGCTCGTAATGACTTGTTGCTAACTACTTACTCGTCACGATAATACTCGGTCGTCGCTCAACAGCGTGGCAAGCACTCGTTAACAAAGAGAGGCAAGTTCGTTGGGTTGAGCGACCATTACAGAAGATGGACTTTGATTAACCCAGATCCTGTGGGGGAGATCCTAAGACCCTAGTTGTTACACTCTAGGTACATCTTGTAAATAAAAATGCCCATTGTCCTTTACATTACCTTGGATCGAAGGATTTAACAGACATCTTTATATTGATTTTGAAGAATCCGCCCACGCTTTTCCAATATATTATCAGTCTTTCAGGAAACCCCGGTACTTCAAAATTGATTTATAAAACGCGGGCTTAAGCGAGGAAACGTGACTCGCAACTCGATCGCCTTCACTAGTAGAAGCGTTGCAATTCCAGGTGAATTCTCGATTTGGCGATTTAGTACATACATAAATATCTGAATCAGCGCCGGATCTAACTAAGCTGATGGTCTATTTTAAAAAGGGTCACTAGGAAAAACGATCAATGACGATTGTTTTGTGAAAATAAGATACTAATGCCATCTTGAGCTTTTTCCTTGTAAATGCCCTGGCGTGCTGGTTGATTACAATGTCCGTCAACACGCCCAGAGATTTATCTTTGAACCCGTTATATCTCGATATTTTTAGAGAGAGAGTAGAGAGAGCATATATGTTAATATGTCATTATGTTTGTTAGAGGTTATATTTTACATAGAAAGAGCGACTTACCCATTTCAGTGAATGCCAGAAGAATATTTTATTAAGTAACAATTCACTCTATTATATTTATTTATTTATTTATTTAGGTACATAGGATTAGGTATACAGTTCATTCATAGGTCATGTAATCTTATAATAATTATATAAATTATTTAATAATTAATATAGGGAGGTTTAACACATCTTACATGACCTTTACTGCCAATAGCACATCTAACTAGGCGATAATTTGGCCCGTCTCTAGATGTGCATATTTTTATGCAATTTTAAGAAATGAAGTGTTTTTTTTTAAATAAATTATTTGGACCCACCACCTGTATATATACATAAATTTACCAATTTTATAAAAAAATATAGCTATGTAATAAATATATACATTTATAGTTGTAATTTAATCATATTTAATTAAGAAAAATAGATAAGTGATACTAAATAAATTGTCGTGCGTTCCAAAGAAATTGATCAGATTTTACATATCCCTTGTTAAGTAGCCATCTATTAAGGTTTGCTTTAAATATTTTTATGTTAGGATAATTTTTCATGTCTTCACTAAGGGAATTATATAATTTTGGGGCTATGTAGAATATATGTCTCTGGGCAAATGTTGTCCTGACTGACGGAATTATATAATTGATACTCGCGGACATTCTTGTGTTCAGATTGTTTTGAGTTCGGGCGTGGTCATCTCTAGATTTGTAGAATGCAAGAAGCGCTTGCTTAATGAATAACTGTTTAGCTGATAGCACATGGGATTGGGAAAATAACAAGGCAGATGGATGACGCCGGTTTTTTCTGTGAATTACTCTCAATAATAATTTCTGCGCTTTTGTCAATCTATCCAGATTATCATTAGTAGTAGCGCCCCATGCCACGACTCCGTAGGACAAAATACTCTGACACAAGGCCATGTATACCATTCTTATGGTTGTTTTGGACAGAATGTTGCGCAGCCGAAGAAATACATAAACCAGCTTTCTAATTCTCGAACTCAAATTTGCAATCTGATTTTCCCAACATAGCTTCTCATCTACCGTTATGCCTAAGTAGGAGACTGTTGCAGATTTGCTTAATTTAGTACATACACATCTATTCTTATCCAAGCATTTGTCGGTATGAATGGCAAGTGTTTGGTTGAGAACCTGGCTGAGATTTTCCCGCAAGCTGAAAGTGATAAATTTTGATTTCGCAGCATTTAGCGTTAAAATATGGTTGTCGATCCAAGTTTTAGCCAGTTCCAAGTTACTTTGAGCTTTTAAGAATGTATCATTCCAATTATTAGTCGCAGTAAGAAGGACAGTGTCGTCCGCGAAGGATACAATTCTACCATTAACAGGTAATTCGCACAATTCGTTGATGTAGAATATTAAATATTAGAATATTAAAATACTTCAACGTTAATAGTATATTTCAACGTCAATAAGAAGAATAATTTGCGTCAATACAATCTGCAAATTATGAAAGACGCGTGTGAAAGACGCGTTTTAGTCAATTCTTTGAATTATAATAATCATCAGTATACGCAAATTAAATTACATTTTATAACTAGAATTGATATGACGTCATGCTGTATGTACAATTATTTGAATTTTGGTATACGCCACATCCTAAACGAATCGAAGCATAATCAACCGAGAGAACAAAACGTGTAACGAGAAACTAATAGCAATGTATGTATTATTATTATATTATTCTTGCATTAGAGTTTTCGCTTTTTTCTGATGTTTTTTTAGAAACTCAAATATATTTGGTTTACAGACACTATATATACTCATTTCTTACTCAAACCCTCGCTAAAATGTCATGTTTTTAGGTTAGTAAATTGTAAAAAAGGGAATTATCAACAAGTAAATATATTAGTAAGTATTGCACTGAAATTATGTAGGTTCAACTGACTCCCGTAGGGTGGCTCACTTGACCCCACATATGGGGTCAGATGAACCGAGCGACCTTTGCCAATACAATCGTTATTTCATCCTCTTATATGTAGCCATGGGATTAACCTGACTAGTTAAATGGAAACATTTCTCTACCTTAAACAAAATAAAGTCCACACCGTTTTGAACAAAATCCGGTTCAACTGACCCCGCTCTACTCTACCTATGTATTCTAATTTGTATAGCGATCGGTCAAACGGTATAGAAATTGATGTGCTGCAGCGCTATCTAGTGTACAACGTAGTGGATAGAGCGAGAATATATTCCGTGCTCAAATACAAATGTATAAATTTTTTTATGCCGATCGGTTGGACGGTAAAGAAGTTGATGTGCTCCAGCGCCATCTAGTTGCGAGTTACAACAAAGCGGATAGCTTAAAAACCTTCTCCATGAAAAAAAAACATATATGTGCCAACTTTCATGGTGATCGATCAAACGTTGTCAAAGTCTTTTAAGTACAAATATACTAACATATTTTTTTATATGGATACATAGATATTACTTTTTTGGCTGTTTCTGTAACTCCAATGAGTACCTGTCTATACCTTGTGTTAGTGAGTAAAATAGAGAGGGAAATATTGCTGCAACGAACAAACTTGTAAGCCAATGATATTTCAATTTCACTCAAAGTCACCATCAAAAGCTAATGGAATATTAAAGATCTCTTTTCTGTTATTTCAGTCGCTTCAAATATAACTTCTATTTAATAAACGTGGCGGGATTGACGACTGAAACATCCTTATATATATATAATAAAAGTAAAAAATAACGAGCGGCGCTGCGGCCAGGCGCTGCGCCGCGTCACTTAAAGCTATAAAAAGAAACGGAAGATCAAAGATGACGTTTACTCGAATTATATATTTTATTTTCCAGACCCATCTACTGACCAGAAGGGAAATTATTGTGAAAGCGCAATTTTCTTTTCGAGGTGAAGACGAAATTATCCATTTTGAGCCCCCCTGAGACGATTAAGACCATTTCCAGACCGAAGTATGTCTGTGTGCCTGTCTGAGTGTCTCCTGTACGATAGTGGCCAAACGCTTAATCCGATTGAGCTGAAATTTGGCATGCAGGCATCATTTGGTCATAGCAAGAGTTGAAAAGATTGTGGTTGAAATCGGCCCGCCTATTCATACATCATCATCGAAATATTGGACTTAAAGACTTGACATTTGGTATACATATGCCGTGTTGGGCCAAAATAATATTGTAAAATTTTAGTTGGAATATCTCATACACAAGCTGAACTTATAATATTTAAATTTCGCCGTACACTTTACTCAAATATTAACGCCGAGTCGCCTGAGGATAGCCGAGAAACGAACTGCGCGGCTTGAGGCGTCGGAATGGGATCCAGCCGGAACCCTACACAACTGGGTCTTAGTGGCCAAACTGCAACTTGGCTTATTAGCTCTATCACGCAGTAAGAACTTCACGGATAGAACGCAGGGGATATCTGCTTGTTATGGATGATTTACATTGAATCAGTAACAGGCCGCAGTGCTGGCGCCGAAAACTGACTCTCACTGTTTAAAAAGAGTCAAGTCAGTAGTGGTTATTTTTTCACGCATTTTTTCACGGAGTACGCATGTTATCGGGAAAAAAAATAATTCTCGAAAACGGCAGAATTTGAAAAGAGCGAATCATTTGTTAAGAAAATTTTATTATCTGCTGTTAAAAAGTTGACGGAAATGTAAGAAGAGGTATCAAAATGAAACGTCATTTTCGCTAGTTAAAATTTTCGACATGATGCGACGTCATCCCTCAGCGCAATGCCAGCGACTGACCAACTACTAACTTCGGCGTTTAGACAATATCAGTAGCGCTATCGCGGGTGGCGGAGCGGACTGACTTCAAAATATATAGAGGGAATATTGAAGTCAGCATTGACGCGACAGCGCTGAAGTCACATCGTGGGTGCGGAAGACCCAAATCGCGCGTGCGGAAGACCCTATCTACGCACATCGCGCGTGCGGGTTATCTTCGGCGCGGCACTGCGGTATTTCTGTGCAGGTTTAGACCAAAAAAATCGCGATGCGGTGACCAAAGTTGATTACGTAATCAGGACGGGCACCCTCTTCCCCCCACACGTAATCAAGCGTAAGCCTCAGCTCAACCCCCCCCTCCCCTTGGTGATTACGTAATATGTGGACGGCCCCTTAGAAGATCCGTCAAATTAGAAAAATCGAGCAATACGCGCTATAGTAGGTGTCGGTTCTCGGCAGTAATATCGAGATTTTTTTCATAAACTAGGGATATTGTCGGTCATCCATTTTTGCCCGAGAAGTTCTTTGCCAATTTTACAGCTGCAAGAGCTTTGAAATATACCATGGGAAGTTCATCGGCATGACACCAGGACCACCACACATTACCGCCGAACGATTACACTCCGAACGACCAAGTTCCAGGCCATTTATCTGTATGGCTTAAACTTTTTAATCCGTTATCTGATGAACTAAAGGAATTCAAAAATATTGAAATTTGAATTAGATTCATTCGAGCATACATATTGAAAATGAACACATGTGCACAAACAAAAAATTACACTTTAAAACAAATGTACTTATTATTATCACGTGTTAAGGCTGGTTGAGATGATTCCAGTCATTGGACCCAGTAGCGCTGAACTAAAAAAATAGACAGCATCGTAAGACATACATGACATATTTACAAACAAGACTGGATGACTGGATTGCTAAATCCATTCCGCTGGACTGAAATTGGTTGATCCAGCTCCACGATTCCAACGCCACTGGATCCAGTAGCTCCAGCTACTGAATTCGTGTATAACTGGAACCAGCCTTTAAGTGCAGTAACTTTGCGTTTATAAATAATATTACATTCCTAAACAATGTAAAATTGCGATGGAAATAAAATTACGTATTCTGATAACTTTTACCCCCATGATTAAATTAGCTATTCTTTGATATTACTCTTTGAGAGCTTGTCACATTTTATAGTCGTTCGATGGAGTGATGTCACACTACCATCAATTCGAGCGTTATCGCATTATTGTGGGAAAATTGAATCAGATTGGTGCGGTAGATTGAATTTTATTAGGTGTGGTATCGGCCCAGTCACGGGTAGTACAGTGTGAATAGAGCTCAATGCGGGATAGTGTACGCGTAGGTACACATAGGTCATATTCGCACATTCGCTTCAAAAGTGACATAACTCGAAAAACATATCTTTTCCTGGGGAGCCATATAAGGTTGGCAAAAAAACACTGTTCTGATTTTCTCTAAATGTTAAGATATATATTTATATTATTTTTCTCTGAAAAGTCCGATCTACATATTATACGAGTAGGTATGTGACACCTCTCACGCGCCAAAAAATCGAATTAGCGTTTATTTTTGTTATTGGTGTAAAATCACGCTCCGGATCGTTCTGTCCATGTCCCGATGGCTCAAATTGCTTAGTTTTCTTGTTATTCTAATTGCAGTGGCATCTCATAGGCGCGAGTTGGTGATTTTATGCGGCGATACCTCTTACATGATTAGTAGGAATTCCTCCCAAACAACTTAACTCTTTGACACTTTGCTTCGTTGGTAAAATGAACAAATATATTTTTATAATTTTTGTCCCATTCAAACAAATAAAAGAAAGTTAACCAACGAAAAAATCTCGTGAAAGAAGTTATTCAGTTTTTCAGTGCCCTGAAAAGTTTGCTTGTTGTCATGTCCGACGTCTCACATTTAGAGCGACGATGTGTAACTTTAAATTAGAGATAATTCATCGAAATTTTGAGTTCTGGCAATTAACTATTACAAACGTCACTATTCGAAATATGAAAAATTCATCAGTCATCTCTACAAAAGTAACTCAATCCTAAATGTAACATAATTCAAGTTAGTATACAAAATAAATCTTGATTTTGTCATTGACATTAGTAGTATCCTGAGAGTATATTATAGACTTTATGCGGCCTCTCAGTGCCACTGAGAAAAATATAACGATGTAATACACGTAAATACGCATGTTTCAACAAGGATTACGTATATAACTCGGACTGTGATCCATACGCATGAATTAACGTGACGTGTAACGGTGTTGGCGTGACGGTAGTTACCGTGCCGTAATGTTAAAACATAATGATATTGCATTACGTCGCGACCTTGGGATCTCGCTTCTAACGTGACAGCATGTAGTAGTATACATACATCCGGTTATATTCGGACGCATGAATCATGTTGAAACTACAGTGTACTGTTATTTCCGTATTAACCGCAAGGAAAATATTGATACATAAAATCAAGTAATGGAGTTTCAACAAAATTCCATGTAATTCAACAAAATTAAGATTGAAACATCGTTATTCTATATAAAACTGAAATAACAAAATGGTAATGTAAGAATCAATACAACATTTTTGTCAGTGTAACTAAATTACTTAATCCCCAGCAAGAAATATCGTTATAGTAATTTAAACGATGAATTGATTTTGTTCGAGTTGTGTCATTTTGAAGCGGGGGTGCGATATGGGTGATTGAAAGCTTCGCGCCACCGCATACGTCGAGTTTCGACTGCAAATCCATTATCGGAAAACTCTCCCCGTTCTACTAATCGACATCGACATGAATTCCCTATATCGCATGCACGAGTTGAAAGTGACATGGACGCTGCAATTCTGTACAAATCGAGCAAAAAATATTTCATTGGCGCTGGTTAGGTTAGAGTATATGCAATGTAGTCTGGGCTTCTGAGCCCAGTACAAAGCACTGCGATCATCGCACATCTTTGGTGTCTCCAATTGCGTACAGTTCGTTAACCACTTCTAGCTTAAGAGTTGTCAACTACTACGGGCGAACCCGCCACCCCCAGGAAGTTATAACGATACTAATGATCTATCTTTCACCCGTGGGGTGCATGCTGGGACTTAAGGAAAACACAGTCCATCGTCTATCTACGCCAACATGCCCGTGAGAGTCCAACGCCTTAAGGCGAGGCACTCAAAAGTGAAAACAGCCGGCCGACCTCGCGACCCTCCCTACCAGATTTGTCCGGATTTCTCCGCCCTCCAGACTGGTCACGGATTCTAGGTTGCATACGCGGTTCTACTTAACGTAAGCGGTATTTAAGTTTGAATATTCATGGACCGAGTCCACATTTGCCCGTAATAGTGACTTGGGATCGGGTGACAAACGGATCGGTTTACGGATATATGACGTCAGATCGACAACAACCCCCGCTAGCTCTGAAATACACACGCCTTCGGACCCCGGCCCTCCCCCGGCTATTCGCCGGATGAGCAGCGTATCTAGCAAACCGGCCAGTGCACCAATCCAAGCTCCGCCCGAGGTGTTCCCCCGAATCCGCAAACTTCTGATTCCAACCGCCCTCGACTGCAGATTACAGTCGAGGCAGAAGCTCACAGCGGCCCTGACAGGTTAAGTCCCTCTACGAGAATGTACCCGATTGGGAGTTGAACCGTGAGATAGTGGCAAAAATCAACCAAGCTACGCGGAACCAATTAAGAACCACCCTCATATAATTAAGTGAATAATTTATTTCATTTCACGAGAAATTGAACTATTAGTCTCATTGTTCTGCACGCATGTGGTTTGCCCAGATCCATTAGCACTTGCTAAAACCTTGAAACGATTCCATACGTTAGACTACAACCAACACTTTAATCTGCAATGGTAAATCTGAATTGATGGGACGTTGAATGTCCGCGGGAGCTGACGAGGTCAACGACCGAGAGTTGAACATTCATCAGAACGAGACTGTGTCGACTCAGAACACTCCTTATTCATCAGAACGAGAATGTTCTAGTGCATTGTTCGCCAACCAATAGCCCGCGGACCGGTGGCGGTCCGCAAGCTTTTGTCTCGTCGGTCCATAAACACTAGACTGTTCAAGGTGCTGTTTGATATGTGGCTATGGAATCTCTACATCAGCATCTACATATAATATGGCATCTGTCATGCCTTGTAAAACTGACGTAAGTAAATCACTTACTGCTAAAGCGTGACTCTGACCCAGTAGAGCCTATGCCGAATCAAGCTTGGATGGATAAGGTTACAAAATGGCGGATATATTTAGCTTTTTTAACGATTTCAATGTTATCATAAATAAAATAGAAAACGAATTTACCGCGTGAAATTTGTAGGACCCGACGTTTCGGTGACGTTGCAGCCGCCGTTGTCTAGGGTAGACTGAAGAGCTGTCAGTCCGTTGTTTTGCGGGTAGGCCGCAAACCGCTGCCGCCACTGCGTAGGTTATAACGGTGGTGGGGGGCCGGGCTCGGAGCGCGGGAATTTTTAAAATCCGTCTTGCACACAACACTCACTGTATCCTGTTTTACGTCTTTGCGTTCGGCGTTCGGCGGCGGGAACATTTTAAGAAGAGGGTTCCACGTAGAAGAGAGTTTGTAGCCGTCATCTCTATTGAAGTTCGGAGTTCTTCTTATTTCAATGGCTTCCCGGATCATGCGAGGAAAGTAGAATTGTTCCTTGGATAGAACAATGGTATTTTGAAACTGCATCCAGTGGTTACTTCCGCTATCCAATATATGTTCGCAGATCGCCGATTTTTCTCGCTGAACGTTTTTAACAGCTTTGATGTGTTCTGTCAGTCGCGTGGCTATGGGCCGTTTCGTTTGTCCAACGTAGGCTAGACCGCAGCTGCATTCGACTTTATACACACCCGGGGTTTGCAGTGGTATTACATCCTTTACAGGCCTCAAAAATCGAGCTATATTTTGGGTCGGTTTGAAGATCGTTTTTATATCGAATCTGTTTAGCATCTTACTTATTCGATCAGTCACGCCCTTGACGTATGGTAAGAATGCTCTTGATCTGCTCGGTTTTTGAGTTTCGTCCGTATTAGATCGTGTGCGTGTCTCGTGATATTTTCCGTATCCGTTTTTCCTAAGGACATCATTGACATGTTCCATCTCCTTCGGAAAATGCTCAGTGTCGCATAGATCGCGTGCTCGATTCACGAGCGACGTTTGCACTGAACGTAGATGGTAGGGATGATGGTGTGAGCTTGCATGCAAATATCTGTCCGTATGTGTGGGCTTCCGATATACCGTATGTGCGAGAGTATTGTCACTTCTCCTCGTCACTTTGACATCCAAAAATGGTAAGGAGCCGTCCTTCTCTACTTCATAGGTGAAACTGATTTTTGGGTGTATGGAGTTTAGATGACCCAGGAATTCTTTCACCGTTTGAATGTTGCCTTTCAGGATGCAGAAGGTATCATCCATGTAGCAAAGCCAGAGAATGGGTTTAATTTTGGAGGTTTTTATGGCTAATTCCTCAAAATATTCCATATACCTATAGGTCACTAACTATCGGCGATACGGGGCATCCCATTGCTACTCCGTCGATTTGTTTGTAATAATCGCCGTTCCATAGAAAGTAGCAGGATTAGGTCGGCGTAGCTAATAGGTATTAGCTACGCCCTATTAGCTACGCCGACATGCTTCAACATTGCCTGACAGATATTTGCATGCAAGCTCACACCATCATCCCTACCATCTACGTTCAGTGCAAACGTCGCTCGTGAATCGAGCACGCGATCTATGCGACACTGAGCATTTTCCGAAGGAGATGGAACATGTCAATGATGTCCTTAGGAAAAATGGATACGGAAAATATCACGAGACACGCACACGATCTAATACGGACGAAACTCAAAAACCGAGCAGATCAAGAGCATTCTTACCATACGTCAAGGGCGTGACTGATCGAATAAGTAAGATGCTAAACAGATTCGATATAAAAACGATCTTCAAACCGACCCAAAATATAGCTCGATTTTTGAGGTCTGTAAAGGATGTAATACCACTGCAAACCCCGGGTGTGTATAAAGTCGAATGCAGCTGCGGTCTAGCCTACGTTGGACAAACGAAACGGCCCATAGCCACGCGACTGACAGAACACATCAAAGCTGTTAAAAACGTTCAGCGAGAAAAATCGGCGATCTGCGAACATATATTGGATAGCGGAAGTAACCACTGGATGCAGTTTCAAAATCCCATTGTTCTATCCAAGGAACAATTCTACTTTCCTCGCATGATCCGGGAAGCCATTGAAATAAGAAGAACTCCGAACTTCAATAGAGATGACGGCTACAAACTCTCTTCTACGTGGAACCCTCCTCTTAAAATGTTCCCGCCGCCGAACGCCGAACGCAAAGACGTAAAACAGGATACAGTGAGTGTTGTGTGCAAGACGGATTTTAAAAATTCCCGCGCTCCCAGCCCGGCCCCCCACCACCGTTATAACCTACGCAGTGTCGGCAGCGGTTTGCGGCCTACCCGCAAAACAGCTGCCGCTCTTCAGTCTACCCTAGACAACGGCGGCTGCAACGTCACCGAAACGTCGGGTCCTACAAATTTCACGCGGTAAATTCGTTTTCTATCCTATTTATAATGTCAAACAACCGCGATAGTCTTCGATTTTATATTCAATGTTGGGCTTTTGCATAAATATGTTTTTTGTACAAATGCATCCAAAAAGTATCTGGAATTCTAAAGAGTTTATTTTCCAATATTTGTCAATTTTTACTCATTTCGAAATAATTGTTTACTCGAACCTTAGGGTATGGCCGAATAATCAGCTTGCTGAGGGAGAAGAAATTCGTACTTCGGATTTATTTTCTATATTACATATGCCAGAATCTATAAAATAGATTTTCAGAGTTTCTTGTCAGATGATGCGTTTTTTCTGTTTCTATTTTAGCAGTAGGCAATTCAAATACGAAAAATGCAACAGTTACAAAGGCGATATTGTTATAGATATAAGTGAGTAAAAATTGTTAGTAGTTCGAAGGGATCTAAATGAAACTCGTGGAAGCTTGTGATACCGTTTATTATAAAACAAGCCTTAAGCTCGGATCATCAATAGCTAATTGAGCATCACTTAGTGCGTATGCATTGTTAATAATTAATCTGCTATGGATCAGTGGGCATATCAATGTCGACAGAACCATCACGCCCAAGTTAAACAAACCTCTCTCGATATGCATTAATTTAATAATGACTAAATTAATATTAATCTCATGGATCCGGAATATTCCAATAACGTTGAAAGTGATTTCGAACTATGACGGCAGTTCTGTTATGATTGTACCATGTTAATATTTCTTGATTTTGCTATAATAATAAATTATTACTTACACTACTCATAAAAATATATTATTAGGCGTCTTTTTAAATTATTCGATGAATACTAGAATGTATGCCATATCAAAATAAAGAGCCCTTCCAATCCGAAGACACTGGTTTTTTTGAAAACGTGACATTGATTATTCAAAATTCTTTCTCTCTTTATATTCCATATATTATAAATGTGTAAGGAAAGCTATTATAACCATATGACTTTTAGTTGATTATTATATACTATTCCATTCTTTTAAGTGCCAAACCTTTCATCGGGCATTGGCGGTTATGATGGCACTTTTCAAACAGCAGCACGGAATAATTATTTTGATGCTATTATAGATACAAATTATTTATTGCACATTTTGTTTGTTTTTTGTTTGTTTCTACTCTTTATTGTGAAAATTTCACGATGGGCGGGGTTTATTGTCATTTGACAATTTCTTACAACCAACCCTACTGTGTCGTGTTTATATGAATGTATGCGTGTAACGTGTGTAAGTGTGTTTCTTATTATTTCCTTCGATCGACATAATTGAAAATGCAATTCCGCTAATTTAATCTCAACGGAAAATGGTAACCCAGCCGGGAATCGAACCCGGGACCTTACAATGTAAGATCAGGCGACCTAACCACTATGCAGCCGGGCCGTGTGGCATAGTGGTTTAAGGCAAATTTTAAGGCAAAACATTTAACAGGCGAACCTATTGCTTAAATTACAATCTCTTACAACCAACTTTCGTGGAAGTGAAATAATTTAGGTGCCAGAATAGTAAAATAAACAAAAAAACTTAATACTTAACAACAGTTAATCAAAAAACTTAACGTCGAACTCCGGAAAAAACTTCCTGTAACCTCACTGAAATATTTCGTTCAATACGCGACTCGGAAAATTGTAAACAAGAAAGTTGGAAAAGTGTTTTTAAGGCTGTTTTCATTGATTTCTATAATCTATTCTACTTATAGGTATTTAAGTCCGGATAATATTTTCGCGCTATCCACGTTGTTGAAACTTGCCACTAGATGGCGCTGCAGCAGGTTATCTTCTATGAAAATTTCATAAATTCGCGATGAAAATTTCATAAATTTGAATATTCTATAAAGTAAAAAAATATATATATATTTTATAAAAAGGTTTTTCTGATATCGAAAAATTTTGAAGCCATAGGAGTTTAACAAAGAAAGTGTTTTAATCGTTTCCTGAAAAGCTTAACTATTTTAACATACGAGGTCTTCGCTTTACAACGACGAAATACAATGTAGACAGCATACATAAGGAGAACGTAGAAACATTATAAGTAATCCTTTTGTAATCCTTTTGCTATTGTCCTCAAACCATTGTCATTCGAAATATTGCGAATCATACTTGATCGTTAGCCAAATATTTTGATCCCCGTTGTGTTTACTCAATGTTTTGAGGTAATTATCTCTTCGTTATTATCATTTTGTTCGTTCATTTATAGCCACGTATTTTCCCCGTCGTACTTTTCCCGCCTAAATGATAAGGCCCGTACTGCAGGTTTATAAACGAGCACGCGTAGTGCGATGAGAAGTTTAAAATTATATTTAAAGCCTTACCGCGCTCTGCGGTAAAATTCCGTGCGTTTTATTTTCGGATAATCTGTGAACAAAGGAAAAAAAACTCGGTCCGGATTTAAATTCTGTGGATTGCTGCAGATTCGCTGCGGTGTGTCACCGGACGTATTTTTCCATACTATAGAGTTATGTAGAACCCCTCGCACTGCGGAAATTATTTCGCAGATTTCGAACAAAATTTTGAATTTGAACTTGAGTTTGCCACGTTTTGAAATCCTGGGAATCCAAAAAAGTGATTTCTGGAAAATGTCTGTATGTGTGTGTTTGTATCTCAGAAATTACAGGACCCACTGCATCTTAGAAATTACAGGACCATTTAGGACCACACAGAATTACGGAATTATGGACCATACGAATTTGTAGAAAGTTAATATGTCTAAACCTTAATATTGCTAGGATTTGTTTTCCTTTAACTTGCGAAGTGAAGACATATTCAATAGTAAAATAAATATTGTACACCTTCTAGGTAAACTGTATAGCAAATAAAATAGTACATATCCATTTTGTACGGCCTCCTTACAGTTCACAATAAGGAAAGTATTATTATTGTTATATTACGTACAAATATAGTTCATCCTAATGCAGAGATTCGAAAAGCTGATATCATATCCTAAGGATTCAAATGTAATAATTAAAAAAAAAATATCATTTAAAAGGATTTAAAAATCCCACCAAACATATTTGTTTTGTGAGTTTTATAAAATAATTATTCTCAAATTCTGACATTGGCTCCCCCAATGTCATGTTTTTGCCCCGAATCGGAAAAAATCGTAGATCCGGGGCTGTCAAATCTAATATATCTATTGCAATAACGTTATGTTTGTATTTCAAAGTTGAAACCATCCGCACTTACTATTTTTCAATCCGTACTAACCTTCTATGGTGATTCGATGGCTTTTTTTGTGTCCCATGCGTTTGAAATATATACATAGTAGTATAGAGTAAATTTTTAGTACGAAAATTATACTAACAAATAGTATTACGCGGACCTGATTACGGACCTGATTACATGTACGGCCCGGTGGCATAGAGGTTAGGTCGCCTGATCTTACATTGTAAGGTCCCGGGTTCGATTCCCGGCTGGGTCACCATTTTCCGTTGGGATCAAATTAACGGAAATGCATTTTCAATTCTGTCGATGGAATGCAATAACAACACACACACTTACAGACATGTTACAAGCACACATACATATAACACGTCATAGTAGGGTTGGTTGTAAGAGATTGTCATATGACAATAAACCCGCCTATTGTGACATTTTCACAATAAAGAGTATAAACAAACAAACAAACAAACAAACAAACGTTTGACTTTCGGAAGCCGATCATTTTCACCTTCGAAATATCTTGACGAAAAACCCCGACAAATAATAATAATATTAATATTAATAAAACGCTTTATTCTCAGAAAAAGGCGAGCTTATTGCCAGCAGGCAATATTTTAGAGCCAACCTATACTATTGTATGAACATTATTTGCGAGTAGATGCTACATAACTTAACCTATATAAAGAGTATGACAAATACAAAAAAAGAGGATAGAAAGAAATATATAGTTAACTCTTTGTGTAGATTTGACACTAAACATGGACGGCCTGCGAACACTACAAGTGCACCAAATCGGGTCGAGGTTAGTTAATTTTTCGTAGATTATTTTTGTAATCAAAAATACTTATAACGCCAATATATTCCAAACGTCCAGGGAAAAATAATAATGAAAATAAAAATAAAGTTGCGTTGCCTTAAATTTCATTATTTTTTTTTTTTTTTTTACTTATAGCTCAGTCAATTTATACACCCGACCTTTCAAAAGGTCATGTAGTTGTATTTTGTATATGTTGCTAGGACCTATGCCATCTAATAGTAAGAGACCAAGTCTCCAGCTTCGAAGGACCTCTGCAAGCTGCGCAATGCTCAAAAACAGGTTTCTTGCGCTATCTATATCTTCTAAATATGCGTCCTATCTTAAAATAAATTAAATTGGTTTTAATTTAAGCGTAGACCGAGCACCGTATAACTAGAAGTTTCCGATGTTAAGCAATCTTATTAACGCACCAACTAGAGTTGTCCTGACTACCAACTAGAGAACCCGTCACCTCAGGAAGTTTTAACGATTAGTCTATCTCCCTGGAGTGAGCGCAGAAGACTTGGACAAAACAGTCCACCGTCAAGCTCCGCCACATGCCCGTAAGAGGCCAACGCCTTAACCGCGAGATGGCCAGGAGTTTTACCCAGCGGGCTTACACTCACGCCCTTACTTCCAATTGCGACCAGATTACTCCAGTCTCTCGATTGGTTACGAGTTCGAGGTCGCTTGCGCGATCCTCTCCCTTACGAAGCGGTGAAACGGTGTATACCGAATATATCGCGGACCACGGCATCCTTTGCCCGGCTGTTCACCCAGGATCGGGTAGCAGATGTTCGTTTCAAGAGCAGTCGCCGTAAGGTCCGCAACCAACCCCGCTCTATAGGAAACAGTACTGCTTCCAGACTCCCCCGACTGTTAGTCAGAGTGCACAATCGATTGGCTTACGCCGCACGGTGGGCAGACTGTCCAGGAGCGCCAGAAGGTTGATTCCTAGGGGAAACTAGCCCTAAGGCCAGAGTCCTGCCCAGGCTCGCACTTCATGCGTGGAGGCCGCCGGATGGATCTTCGTGGAACAGAATGGGTCTTCGTGGCCAACCCAACAAGGGCCCATTAGCTCCCAGATTATTAACGCACCATCCAATCTTATTAGCACCAAACGCCATCAGTCCGCAAATAAAACAACTGTATGACGAGATCCGCGACAAGATGGATCGACCCATGGCCGTTCAAAAAAACTTTTTCGTCCATTTCAATTAACCAAAAAAATATTAATATTTAAAACCTTTCGAAAATTTTCCACGAAAAACAAATCTTCCATTGACTTACGTGTTTCCTGTAAAATCTATTTCCACGTCTTACCTATCTGAATGCTTTTATTTAATACATGAAGTGTTACCTTCCACGATTGATTTTATTACAGTTTTATGACCCAACAGTTCAGTGAACGCAGCACCGGCGTCGCCAGAGTGTTCTTAATAATATTCTATTACCAAGGCATCGCCCTATCAAGGTCAATTATACTAATCTTATAGGTATTATTCATTAGAAAAAATATAAAATAAAGGAATGTGTCGTTACATTCAGAATTATGTAACACCATAAAAATATTTGAGTCATAATCAATTAAATTAAACACTTCAAAAATATTGTAATAGTGTTAGAGTAGGTACAAAAAAAACTTTAGATAAATAAAACAGCAATAATGTAATAATGCCTTTAAAAATAGCACAGAACTAATTGTGAATGAAGAGGAATTGTGAAACCTACTCAAGGTTATCTATACTAATATTATAAAGAGGTAAAGTTTGTGACGTTGTAGGAAGTAATCTCTGGATCTACTGAACCGATTTTGAAAATTCTTTTACCAATAGAAATCCACGTTATTTGTGAGTGTCATAGGCTATATATTAATCCGAAAAATGAAAAGACTTTTTCGTGGTAGTCGGATTTCCAAAGTAAGTCGGAAAAAACAATCGAACGAAAACGTTTCTAACGAACGCTGCCTTAAAACGATGAGAGATATATGAGTAGGTTCTAGAGAAAAGTTGTAGAGCTTGGATAATGCCTACAAAAAAGTCAGCGACAGCATATGTCTAACTTGAAGGTCAGTGACCTACTTGGACTGGTAAGAAGTACCGGGCTGTAAGAAGTACTGGGCGGAAGTACTAGCTGACCACTGACCTAATCACACAGTGGGTAGTTACAAAAGACCTTACAGATCTAGGTGACATCAGGGGCTGGAAACAAGCCCCCCACTCCATCTACTACATATGTCTAACTTTTATATTTAAGTAACAAAAAGTAGTATTTTATATTAAAAAAATAATTTAAATCGTTAGGTCACGTTTATTGGTCATATTATCAACAATTATGAATTATTATCAAAACAAGTAAATTTATCGTCTCAAGTGTTTAAAACAAAAGACTTTACCCTTTTACTGCATATAATTTCACTTTTACTGCATAAATGGTTAAAGAGATAAGACAATCACAAATAAGACACTCACAAGAAGACACTCACAAATAACGGTAATATAGTCAAATTGGCATGCAAATACATACATATATATGCAGTAAAAATATAACCCTTCTTTTGGCAGTCAGGAAATAAATCATAGCAGTCAGTACTAACCGAACCACGCTCATAATTTCATCACAAGTAAAAAGTTTTACCGCCCAACGAAGTGGGCACGGGTCAGCTAGTTCAATATAATCGTATAGATGGCGAGCGCCACAAAACTCGTACAATAAAAGTTAGTAGGTACCTACTAGGTACTAGTCATGCTGGTACGCGATGGTCTGTTTACCGAAAAACTTTGTATAGTAAGGTTGACGGTCGATAAGGTAAATGAAAATTCTTAATTTCTGCTCCATATATTTTAACACAGAGAGGACCATCTCTGGAAAATCTTGCTGAGCATGTTTCTGGTTCCGTGCAGTTTGAGCCGATGTCCTGTCTGTGGTTTTTAGGTCAACTCAACTCACGGTTCAGCTCCTATCTGGTAACCTCCTCGAAATGGACTAACACGAAAGGGCCGCTCTGAGCTCTGCCTGCGGATGTAACCTATAGTGGTTGACAGTTGGGATCGGAAGTTCCAATCTGATTTGCGGCATCAGGCAATGACTATACAATCCGAAGAATAAACGGGGGAGTCTGGAAAGGTACGTTTCCTTAGCAGCGAGGGTAGTTGCCGACCTGACGTCATATATCGTTAGAAACGTGAGCTTGGCGGGCAAAGGGTTCATCGGTCCGCAATTAATTCGACTTCGAATTACCCCTAACGTCAGGTAGTGGCCGCGCAAGCGACCTCGAATCTGTGACCAGACTAGAAAACGGAGATATTCGCCCCAATCTGGTAGTGAGAGGGGCGAGGTTGGCCAGCTGGGTGTACTTCCCAGTGTCTCGAGGTGTTGGACTCTTACAGGTTGTTGAGGTAGTTCGATTGTGGATCGTGTTGTCTGTGAAGTCTTTACGTTCACTCCATGGGAGACAGAATGTCACGATGGCGTTACAACTCCCTGGGCTGACGGGTTCGCCAGTTGTAATTGACACTCCTCAACGAGCATGTCTCTAGTTTATATGGTGAAGCACCTAGTCAAGCAGCAATAAACCACTGGTATTCAGAATTCCGAAGTGGACCTGCCTTTCTTAGCATCGTACTATCCGCAGGTCAACCAAAACAGTTGAACACAAGGCATCGCTACGCCAGCTATTTGAGAAGACAAGCGTGTGACATATCAGCGAACGACTGTGATGACAATCATTCGGCATGATGGGCGTCAGAAAGCTAGTTTCTCGTTGTATACCGCATAATTTAACTAAAGATAACAAATATACTAGTGTTAATTGGTACCGGTCATCTACTCAGCAAAGCTTCAATGGATGAACAAAGAATACTGTTTTTAGCTTCGTCACAGGTGACTAATCGTGGATATGCTTAATATGAGCTAAAAAGAAAGTATCGGTCAGCTGTTTAGGTTTTCGAAAGTGACCTTAAGCTAACAAAAGTTGTCCGTTCTTGCATCATATCAAAAAAGGTCGCTTCGTTTGTATCAAAATCGGGACATCTTGTCGCAATTCCCTTACAAGAACAGAGATCGGTTACCGCAGATTGGTACATAAATGATAACCGAGATCCGTAGGGATAAGCCGAAACCGTATAATCCCTAAATACGATAATGCGAGTTCTCGCACCGGTCAAAAACAAAGAAGTTTTGGACCATCCTCTACCTAGTGCTGGCATGTGTCCCAATTACCATTTTGACAACCCTGAATTACAATTATCTTTCAATAGTTGGTTCGTGTGTGTGCAGAAGTGGACTAATTTTATGGTTTTTCGAAATCGAAAATGAAGTAAATATTTATCAGTTACTTCCCGTTTGCCGTTTTTCCTATTCCCGATTATTTTTTAGTGCACCACGTTTTAAAGTTTTCTTTTAGTCAATTTAGTTTCCACACTTTGATAGTAGTATCTCAAGATCAAATGTTTTTATGTTATCCTAGCATGCCTAACTGCTCCGGATATTAGATAGGTGTAGATGTTCGCAGCCAGGGCCTTACGCCTGGCGGCCACTCAAGATGCTTTGAGCTGCTTTCGGGGTGAGCTCATTGCAGGTCGTCACGATAGCTGCGTAAAACGTATATTTATGCTGTGTGTGCGTATAAGTGGTGTGAAAATTGCGACATAACAACGTAGAATGACTATGGCACTTCTCGATTTAAGTTTGGAAGAAGAATGGGACAAAGATTTTGATTTAGAAAGGGGTAGCACTGGCAAGCATGTACATATATGAACACGGAGAAACGCCGACACTGGTTTGGTAATAACATAACATACAGAAGCAGTCATGGTGAATTTCGCACATTATGGAATTCTGGACTTTTGCAAGTCCAAACAGTTTAAAAATACAGGGGGGGGGGGGAGACATGCAAGAGAGGAGAGGGGGGCAAGCTGCCTAGTTTGAAATCGCTCGCCGAAACATTTGAAGCTGGGCGCGAGCTGGGTCAGTAATTGCAGCATGGCCGAGCTGCGTGGTATACGTAAGTATATAACACCTTGATCAAAAAGTATCAGTAATCCCCACCGTTTGGCGCTCCCAGTCTCCTGATTTCAATTTTCTTTTATTGTTAAGTTGGCAGGTCTGTCCGTGATATCTGGTAACATTTTCAGCTCGAAAGTTCGAATTTTGTAAAAGTTACGGCGTCTATAGTGCATCTGCCGTTTAGTGTGTCGGCGATTTTTTACGATTTTAAAAATGGAATTATCTTTGCAGCAACGCGTTTGCGATTCAACAGTGCGAAGACCGTGGAAATGTTGAGAAAGTGTTTCGGCAGCAATACTCTATCGAAAATAAACGTCTATGTCTGGCACGTGTCTTCAGAACTGGTCGTGAGTCCGTCGAAAATGGCAGACCGTCAACATCGAAAACTGAGGAAAACGTCAAAAAATTGAAAGAAATGTTGACCGAAAACCGCAAATTGACCATCAGAGAGATGGCAGAGGAGTTGAACATTGCATATGGATCCACTCAAGACATTGTGGTTAATGATTTGGGCCTCAGACGTATCGTTGCAAAGCTGGTGCCGAAAGACCTGAATTTCATGCAAAAAAGGGACCGCGTTGACGTCGCAAAAGACATGATTTCCAAGGCTGAATCCGACCCAACATTCATCAAACGGATCATTACTGGAGACGAAACGTGGATTTTTATGAGTATGACACGCAATCCAGACATCAATCGAGTGAATGGCGTGCACCGAATGGACCGCGACCGAAACAATCTCGTCCTTTTCAGTCGAAAAAGAAGGCGACGCTCACAGTTTTCATGGATTACAAGGGTGTTGTGCATCATGAATTTCTTCCAGACGGCCAGACCGTCAACAAGGAGTATTATTTGGGCGTTTGCGTGAAGCAATTCACAAACAAAGACCGGATTTGTGGGTAAACAACTTGTGGATTACGCACCACGATAACGCACCGTTGCACGATGCGATAATTGTCCGTCACTTTTTGGCCAAAACCAAACCAACCACCGAATTCGCAGGATTTGATTCCCTGCGACTTTTTCCTATTTGGTCGACTCAAGAAGCCACTCCGCGAAACGCGTTACAGTACCCGAGATGAGGTCATGGAAAAATCGCTGACCGCTCTGATGTTTCAGACATGTTTCGAGGATTGTTACCAGACATGTTTCGAGGATTGGATCAAGCACTGCCATAAGTGCGTTGCAGTCGATGGGGAGTACTTTGAAGGGGGCAATATCAATTTTGATGAATAAACTTGTATTTTCGATTTCCTAAATAAATTCCTGATACTTTTTGATCAAGGTGATAGCACAGCGTAGCATTAATGGAGTTTTACAGGCTTGTATGGAAAGCGATGTTTAGTTTTTATAATAAATTAGTCTTTTATAAAGAAAAACAATAATTATCAATGTTAACACAGATGGCCAAATAAATTGCTATTCATTTGGCCGTCAATGCTATCAGCGCCACCTGCATTTCGCCGTTTCAGAAGGGTTTCCAAATCGTACTATAGAGTTGAGCAATCTGATACCATACATAATTTATTTATTTATTTATTCGTTACATAAACATTCAAACGCAATAGCACAAAAGAAATATAATGTACAATTCGGGAAAATACCGCTATATGCTTCAAAATTTAGGCATATCTGTCTGTGCCCAGGCCAAATTGTGCATAAATTATATGTTAAAGTGCATAAAATTATTCCTAATGTGCCAAGTAAAGTGAAACCGAGCCCGCCTTGCTAGGCACTCCTGTGATAAGGCGAGCTCACTTCCTGAGTTCTTATTGGAGTGCCACGGTTGTGTCAGTAAAAATACCAAATTAAATTTTATATATATAATCAATGTTTTACATAGGCATGACGTCAAAAGTATGTAATTACGTGGGTGTGCTGCGTTTTCACGTATATTATGTTGCTCGGGAAACCAAATGTCTGACCGAAGGGCTAATTGGTAACATGTTCTTTTCCAAAAGACATAGCATTCCTTGTATTGAAAGCTACTATCGCGAAAGCTTCTTAACCTTTTTAGATGTAGTTTCTGTGAGGGCTCAGTTTCACAGTTTGTTGCAATACCGCCTTATATGTTCCGTAACTAATAAGCCCTTACAATGTTGCAAAGGCTTATTAGTTGCAGTGTTGCAAAGCCGTTTCAATGCAATTATCGGCCTGCTTAAAATATACATTCTCGATACTGACACGCTGCCGCTCCGTATTTTCGTACTTAAAACAGTCAACCGACTGTGGGAATAGATGTTGTCATCGCTGTGTGTATCGTGTAAGTGATTTTGTTAATAATAGTCATGAGTACTACCGAGTACACCATACTACCGAGTACACTATGCAAGCCCTGCGGGTTCCTTATAGGTAATAAGCCGTGTTCATATTATTCAGCGGAATAAATAAAATCGCGCAATAACGTACATATAGGGCTCGATTGCGTTTCTTCGTGAACTAAAATCGGAAATTAGTCCTTGTGAACGAGACAGGGCAATACGCTAGAGCGGAGTGTAAGATGACCGGTTGTCATTTTTTCGCATTAAAACTGCCCGCCAAGGTCAAATCTTACACCGCACGAAATAAGTACGAATTTATTCGGACGAGTATAAGTTCGGCAGGTAGTATTTATTGACGATCGTCCGCTCTAACGTATTGCTCTGTCTCGTTCGCTTGGACTAATTTTAGTTTTAGTTCACAAAGAAACGCAATCGGGCCCATCATAACAGCCATGATGTTTTCACTGCGTGTTTTTTTGTGGTTAGTTTCCTTATTATATTTTATGTACGTGTTTTCGCATAAGTGCGACAGTCAACATCGCATAAAGTATTTATAGAGCATCAACAAATTTATTAAGCATTTTGGTCGACTAGTCAATAAATGTCATTGTCAAGGGGTCGTTCACCTTGCTGTTAGCGCTAGATAAATGGAAAACATGGAATGTTTACTTTTGACCTGCACAATATTATCACCATCAAAATAATCTGGTTTTGCGATCGTGCGACATTCAGATTAGGGTTCTCCGCCATCTATTCAATATAACGCAATGGTGGCCCCTATAAATAATCATGTTTGCGGGCAGGATGCCTTTTATTTAAAAAAAACTGCGACGCTGTTGTTAGTTTCATCGAACTGAACTCAGCCATTATGATGTCACGTGTCACTCAAGTAGTGTTACCATACATACCCTAATGTACGAGGGAAGAGGTTTCATAAATAATGTAAGTAGGTACACATTTTTTAGTTTCCTACCATCGATGATTTTATAGCGTATTAGATTGATTAACGTAGTACTACGATGTGGCAACTGGGAATTTTACAACGAAACACGAAGTGTAGTTGTACCTATAGATCCCAACATTGATTAATCTTCTCTTATTATCTATAATATGGCGACTTTTGAGGTATAACAGCATGCCTGCGCACTGTAGACATACCTACGGTACATACTTATTACGAAAAATAATATCGTATCTCTAAGACACCTCTATTATTCTTTTGTTAAAACATACGAGGTAAATCTCGTAGTAATAAGTTTAGATAATGTTTGATTATTCATTATATTTATTGCCGTTTTACGTATGTTATCACCGAGTATTTATCTTTTATTCTGTCTGACTTTGGTTACTTTTAGTATTATTTTACTGCTCATTCGTTGCATTAGTTTTAGGCTACTTATTTATTTTACTTTAACAAAAAATATTTGTTACATCTATATTTTAATTATTGTGTTTTAAACAATTATGATTATGACATATCCAAATGTATTTGCAATTTTGGATAAATAAAAGACTATTGACTATTGATGAACTGACTTCCCAAACGTTGGAACTCAGTCATTAAGAAATAAGAAGACTAATATTGAAGGATTGTAAAAATATACTTACTGTAAAACAAGATTAGAATGAATATCACGCAGTGTGATCTTATAAGAGACTTTTTAACTTTAGTAAATATATTCTGAATACTTGATACATTGCGGTGACGATTTGAGTTTTAGGGCAGGGCCACACGATGCGGTGCGGCGCCGCACCGCAACGAGTTCGCCTATGGATTCGGTGCGACGCCGGAACGCACCGTGTGGCATACAATGGATACTTGTATGTAGGACGCCGCAAAGGCACCCGCTCAGGTGCCCGCGCCGCAGCTGCACCGCATCGTGAGGCCCGGCCCTTATGCGGTACCACCGAGCACAGGTGGGCGCACAACGCAAGCTACACCCCAACGTTGCCAGCCATGAGCGATGTAATCGTACAACAGTCTAAAAAGTTTGCCTTAAGGTGCTTCCTCACCGGGAGCATTCGCCTGCAATGTAACGTTACAGATTCGAGCATTACATCAGTGAGGGTGGAGATCCGAGCATTACAGTGCGCAACCTGTAATGATACAATCTATCATATTTTGATGCAACTTGTAACACCTATGCGCACAGGGTCGGTTGATTCTTTCTAAAATATCCAAACCGCCTGTGTTTAATTTTCTCAGGTTTTGAAATAATTCATGACACCAATATCGTTTCTTCTGTTTTTTAACGTAAATAACAACGTCGAATCAATATTGCCGCGATCAACACAACGACCGCTTCGTCTGACATTGTGGAATCAACTAAATGCTGAAAATCGAATCTACATGTTACATTACAGGAGAATGTTCGTCACTCAGAAAGGCAGTATTGTAACGGAATCCTTCAAATCGAATCTATAATGTTACATTAGAGCCCCCGCACACTTGACCACTAGTGGCGGCCACTAGACGCGGCTACCAATCGCAGCCACTAGTGGCTGAGTTTCGACCACCAGTCGCCGCGCTCGGTCATCACTGTTGGCTAGAGTCTGTTCATTTCGTTAGTGTATTCGCAGAGGTCGAACGCATTTGTAAAATGGAAACTCTCTTGATGTCGTTATTGTCAATTATTATACGACGTAGGAAACGTCGCCGAACTGAAAACCATCGACGTCAAATTAATCGCCGTTACTGGGTTCATCCAATTCTTACTACTCGCAATGAACATGGACAACACAAATTGCCGGCGTCTGTGCTCGAGTGTGCGCGGGAGTCGAGCGACTAAACGCGACCACAAGTAGCGAGCGCTCACCACTCCCGCAGCTTGTGGCTCGGACGCGGCCACTCGAACGCTCAGTCTGCGCCGATGCCATACAACATGTATGAAAAATCTCATCCGCAACTTGTGGTCGCGTTTAGTGGTCGCCACTAGTGGCCTAGTGTGCGGCAGCACTTACAGGTGAGAATGCTCCCGGCGAGGGAGCACCTTTAGGTGCATACCTACTTCAGCATATATCAAGATTTTTTAAAGAAATAAAATGTTAAGTATTTTAACTAAATTTGTACGATGTACAATCTAAGGCTAACCGCACACCGGGCCACCGATGGCGGCCTCTAGACGTGACCACTGGTGGCTCAGTTAAGCCACTAGACGCAGCTACCAATCGCAGCCACTAGTGGCTGACTGGCAGTTACCAGTCGCCGCGCTCGGCCATCACTTTTGGCTAGATTCCGTCCATTTCGCTAGTATATTTGCAGAGGTCGATTGTGTTTGTAAAACGGAAACTCTCTTGATTTCGTTGTTGCTGATTATTGTACGACGTAGGAAACGTCGCAGCATTAAAAACCATCGATGTCCAATTCATCGCCGTCACTGGGTCCATTAAATTCTAACTTCTCGCAATGAACATGGGCAACACAAAGTGCTTTTTGAAGAATTAAAATGTCATCCAGATAAGTTCTTCAACTATTTTAGAATGAGCGTAAAATCTAGCGTAAAGCGTAAACGTGAGACTAAAACATCTAAATCGAAATGCGGATCCATCGATATCGTGTACCTTACTTATAATGCTAAGGAAAGGAAGGTAAATTCTTGGGAAGGCTTTTATTCATATTTTAGGCGCGTGAAAAAGTTCTGGATTTAATATATTAATTGTTTATTCGTTCAGATATCAAAATCGTTAGGTATTATTTTTAATTATTTTTAAATAATCATTCCTTTCATTAAAATGCTTTGCGCGGTTTAAAGTCAAGAAGATGTTGATGAAATATCGCGAATTTGTTCCTTTTTAATATATATTATTTTTTAATTGATTCATATTAATATCAACAAACGGATACACAGGATTTAATATGTCTATGTGAATTAGTCTATGTGAATTACCTATATCGCTTTTACTTGTTTTTTTTTAACAATGTTTCATAAGCTAAGATCATCATTAAATACAATTTTTAACAAAAAGCAAAATGCTTTCTTTGGTTGCAGAAACAATGAATAATAAGACAAGTTTAAAAGCGGACGATATGGCAACACTATATTTCGCCCGTCAGTATTCCGCTAGATGGCCTGCAGTCTGCCTGACCGACCGACCTTCAGTCGACCGCGAGCCTGTGTCGCGAGTGGTGATTGCCCGTCGCTCGTCGCCGTCCGTCCGCCTCCAGACGCCCGCTGACTACTTGTATTGATCGTGCGGCCAAATGCTAGCTGTGTATACCTCGCAACATATTTAAGATGGATAACACCCCGCCATTCATCAGCAACTTCATAGAAATGTACAGGTATATAACAGAACCACATCTCGTTTCGTTTTACAGGAGCAGATAAACTGGATCAAGGCGCTAAATGCGGATGACTTTCTATTTTACAAAAGCAGCTATATTATTATTCAGTTCCGGGAAGGAAACAGACTTATGATTATTCTACGGATTCTGGTAACAGGGCGGGCCTAACGTTATTTTCTCACGGTCCTTATTGTTATTTGATATCCATTTATTTATTTATTTATTTCCCAACACATAATTAACCTTACCGTTAATTATTATTCTCGGCTTTTATTCTATACTATTGCTATTATATTATTATTATTATTCTACTCTATTACTATTATTATCATTATTATTCTACTACATAGACTATTATTCTAGACTATAGCAAACGAGACAGGGCAATACGTTAAACGGTAATATGAAACGATTATACATACATACGCGTATATTCAATGATTATCTAACCTTTCTTATTATACTAGGTACTTCTTTTTAACAAGTTTTATATTGCATACTACCTAAGTACCTAATTACTGATTGTTAAGAAATGCAATTACTGTACTTTGCAGTTCTGCTAAGTTCATCGTCCAAATATCTAATTCTGGCTCAGCCGAACAGTGCATTTATGGCACGAAGCAGTGTTGACGATGTTCGTTCTAGCTCGCGGCAACGCGAACAATACGTGAGTCCTAGCACGGCAATAATTGACGGGTACAAACAGACCCCTCATAAGCAGTTTATATAGTGACAGATTGCCAGCTAATGTCTTCTTACGTTTAGTGAGTTGTACATAACCTTTCGTAGAGGATTTTTTAAACCTTGATAATTAAAAATAGTACAAGATAATGAAAAAATCGGGTGTGTGACCCCAAGACTTTCACGGCAAGTAGTCAAGGATTGATTTCATATGAATATTACTTTCATAAATAAAATCGATGAGCGCCCTTTCTCGGCCGGCGCAATTCGTTATTCGGCTAAGGGCGGGGTTGGGCCAAGCGCTAATAGATGGCGTTAATATTTGATTAAAATGTAAAGCGGAATTTAAATATTATTAGTGTAGCTTGTACATGAGATATTGCAACCAAAATATTTCGGCTCAACGTTTAGCATATGTGTACCAAATTTCAAGACTCTAAGTCCAATATTTCGAGATTGAAATATGACTAGTGTGCCCCCTGGTGGACCGATTTCAACCACAATCTTTTAAGTATTGCCATGACCAAATGATGCCTACATGTCAAATTTAAACTTAATCGGATTACGCGTTTGGGCGCTATTGTGGAACGATACACACAGAAAGACTTCCATCTGAATATGGTCTTAATCGTGTCAGGGCTCAAAATAGATATTTCCGTATTCGTCACGAAAAAAAATGCGCGCTCACAATACTTTCCCTCGTTGTCGATTGGTATGCCGGTACAGTAAAATGTCTAGAATTTTTCATTATCACATCCGCATTTAATTTTTCAGCATACAAGATTTTTTGGCATTTGGTGCATGCGTTTATGATGTTGACTTTTCGGTTTATCTTATCGATTCTAAAAAAGCAAAAGCTATCAAATTGACAGTTCTTGTCATTTTCACGCAATGGTTTTGCAGCATTGTTTTCATATAGTCACAAAATTAATTAACATTAAAAGTAATCGTAATATTGAGAAAATTATTTGATTTACGTATTTAAAGTCAACATTTTTGGTAAAATCTCAAAAATGAGAACTAAACAAAAATTATATTTAAAAAAAATGTCGTTGCAATCACAAATAAAAGCAAAAATATTGTTATGTACCAACACAACTGATAAAAGTCCGCTGAAATAAGGAAGAAAAAATGGCGTTTTTCTGAAGAAAAAATTGAGAAGGACTTGGAGGAGAGACGAAAAGATAAAGTGCCATACATGGTTACCCAATTGTGAGCATGGATTTTTTTCTTTTTGATTTCCCGGCAGAGAGAAAGTACTGTGAACGCACTTGCGTGTGTGTGACTCTGTGTGTATTCCTCCATGACAGCGCCCAAACGCTTCCTCCGATTGAGCTGAAATTTGGCATGCAGGCATCATTTGATTATGGCAAGAGTTGAAAAGATTGTTGATTGAAATCGATCCACCAGGGGGCGCGTTAGTCATACTTCAATCTCGAAATATTGGACTTAGACTTAGAAATTCGGTACACAGATGCGTTGTTAATCCGAAAATTGTAAAATTTTGGTTGAAATATCTCATATAAAAGCGACACAAATATTTTTTAAACTCCGCCATATTTAAGAAAATACTATATCACATTAAAAAAAAAATATAAAAAAAAATCAATTTTTCAATACCACGGAAATGTAGTAAGTCAATACGTCAATATTACAAATATAGTACGTCAATACTTCTAAAACACTACTAAAAGACTACAAAAGGCAAAGGCAGGTGGGGGGATTGGCGCGTAGGGGGAGGGGGTGGGTGTTAGCGCGGGGGGGGTTTACTTGCCGGTGGTTGTGGGGTGACCCAACCGATTTTTTCTGTGGTGATTCTGTTCAGGGTTGGTCACACTCACGGGTCAACACCTATCCGACGGCCGCATTTTACATTTTAAGAAGAGGAACGCAAAGACGCCGAACGCCGAACGCAAAGACGTAAAACAGGATACAGTGAGTGTTGTGTGCAAGACGGAATTTAAAAATTCCCGCGCTCCGAGCCCGGCCCCCCACCACCGTTATAACCTACGCAGTGGCGGCAGCGGTTTGCGGCCTACCCGCGAAACAACGGACTGACAGGTCTTCAGTCTACCCTAGACAACGGCGGCTGCAACGTCACCGAAACGTCGGGTCCTACAAATTTCACGCGGTAAATTCGTTTTCTGTCCTATTTATAATTGCCGAGGTCTGCCATGAAATTATGCCGCTACTCAAAGAGTTAAGGTGATCTGTAAGATACTTCTTTAATGCAATAATCTTTCCGATTTGTTTCATCAAATAAAACGTTTTATTATTTTATTATTATTAATTTATTTAGGGTCACCTTACAATCATGGAACATAAAAGCCCACGCGTATTCAAACAAAACCAACATTTCAGAAAGCGTCCGTGCTTGTGGAAAATCAAAGACGAAGCATACTCCAACAAAATCCGCAGAGAAGAGGCTTACAACGAGCTGCTCGAGCTCTACAGGGAAGCGATCCCGTCAGCCACGCTCGACACGGTGAAGAGGAAAATCAACAATTTGAGATGCTCCTTCCGCAAGATTCAGAAGAAGGTGAAGAAAGCGGACGCTACGACCGGTGAAGGTTCATACAAACCTACATTATGGTACTACAATTTACTGCTCTTCTTATACGGACAAGATGACGGCAGAGCTGCGGCGGCTAGCGACGATGATGATGATGATGATGACAGCGATATCGCCGATTACAATAATGCTGACGTAAGTATTGCTGTTATTATAGATGTAAGTATAAGCATTTATAGCGTATTAGACTCCTCTAAGTCGTACTACGTTTTGGCAGGATTGCCAAAACCCAGGCTAGGATTTTACTACGAAACGGAACGTGTAGATGGCACTCATAGTTCCAGAAATTGATTAATCTTCTATTGTTATGTTCAATATGGCGGCTTTCGTGGTATAACAGTATGACGGCACGCTGTAGATTGCGCTTTAGCACGTTTATACGGTATAAAATAATATTTAATAATAAACGAATTTTTAAATCATAGATTTTATTATTTTAATGTTATTAACATACAGATGTCAATTTTCAATTTGGTATACAGGTTTCAATGCCCAATAAGTACGCACCTATGTTCAGATACACTAATAGATGGCATTCTACAGGATGAGTTTTTAGTTAGGGACATCCTTGAAAGGGGTGAATCAGTGCAAGAAGCAACTTTTGATAAACGTTTTTGAAAAAAAAAATGTTCTTCAAAATATACTTTGTATTTTAATTAGTTTTGTTTTTTTTTTAAAGTTCGAAAAGCCTTGAGCACGATGCGCCATCTAGCGGTAGATTAAATATCGTTAATATTGTTTATTCTATTTTACCTATTGCTATATGGCGCCGTAGGTATATTTTAGGTATAATTTACAACTTAAAGATTTTTTGTGTTGATTTTTCCAAAAATTATAAGAAGTTGCTTATTTGCTTGTACTAATTCACCCCTTTAAGGATTACTAATAACTCACTCTGTATTTCCCAGTATCATTTCTGTGATGTAATCCGCCTATGTGAAAATTGCGATAGATGGCACTAACAATTGAATGTTATTATTATTATCGTTGGTTCAATTATTCCTGTATAAAAAAAACACTCAGTATCATTGCTATTATAGATGGACAAATAAATTGCTATTAGTATGGCTGTCAATGCTATCAGCGCCACCTGCATTTTGCCGTTTCAGATGGGTTGCCAAATCGTACTATGGAGTTGAGCAATCTAATACATACATAATGAATGGTATTAGTAAGTATGGTGATATAAGTAAGGATGTAAGCATTATTTACAAATAGGTACAGATGAGCTCTTATATAATAACTTTATTGTGCTATAAAAACATTACCCTAAGAATATTACATATAGAAAGAGACAATTTATGCACAACTGGCGGACTTATCGCTATAGTGATATCTTACAGTCAACCATTTAATAAACTAATTTCTAATTGTCACCGTAGTGAAGTTAAATTTAAAATAAACTTATACAAATATATGTCAATAACTTATGCTAAGGTTGCCCAGGGAAGGATAAAGGAGAGGACAAGGTGAGGTATTTGGTTAGTGGCTGTGTAAAAATAAATGTTTCTTCAACAACTTTTTGAAAGTGTGCAACGAAGGTGCATGTCTGATAGAGTGAGGGAGCTGATTCCATAAACGAGCAGAATGGACCGTAAAAGAGTGCGTGTAAACAGAAGAATGATGTATCGGAATGGCGAGTGTGTTATCCCTTCAATCTTGTTATTTTAAAATATACTGTTCTTTTAGGAAAGTCTACAAGAGGAAATAGAAGTACAAATTAAGCGACCTTCTCAGCCGAGAACGGTAAACGTGAAGACACCAAAGAGAAATTTAAGTGGGCAATACCTCGACGTACTGAATGTAAGTGTACAACTTGTCAAGCTGCGTATTATGCCCGCTCCACACATTCGGCAATGGATCGCCTATGTCCCTCTCTCTCGGTCCCATACATTTTTCTGACGTGATAGTGGTGCCGACTCGCTTCCACCTTAGCAAGATTGGCCACCATCGGCCATTCTGAAGAGGGGCCTTTATAAAGGTAAAAATTTGTTGCGCAACTGTGTCCGAGGGGTGAGTAATAAATTTACCACTGGCACGATACTTCTACTATTTAAAAAGGGCAGACTAGTTTAGAAGGCCAAAAAATATTGGCCTTCTAAACCAGGCCCGCTTGGCTTGCGAAAGTTCCGATTGGCGTCTCGAAGGTCTTTCCCGATGTTATGTAGTGCTTATTCTAGCACAATGGGCCTAATTGCCCCCGTTGCAGTTTGGCCACTAAGACCCATGTGTTCAGGGTCGGTCCTACTCATGGGTCAACACCCTGGCTCGCACTTAGAACTGCGCGCCAGGGTAGGACTCTGGCCTTCGGGCCTGTTTCCCCTGGGAGTCAATCTTCGGGAGCTCCTGGGCGGTTTGCGCACTGTGCGGCGTCAGCAAATCGATTGTGCATTCTGACAGACAGCCGAGGGAGTCTGGAAACAGTACTGTCTCCTATAGAGCGGGAGTAGTTGTGTACCTTACGGCAACTGCTCTTGAAACGACCAATCGGCTACCCGATACCGGGCGAAGAGCCGGGCAAAGGATGCCGAGGTCCGCGATAGATTCGGTAGACACCGTACCACCGCTACATAAGGGAGAGGACTGCGCAAGCGACCTCGATCCTATAACCAGTCAGGAGGCAGGAGGTATCCTGAAGGTTAATTCCAGACAGAGATATGCTTCCAAACTAGTAGTCAGGGGGCGAGGCTGCCCGCTGGTTACCTTTCCCGGTGCCTCGCCGTGAGGCGTTGGACTGGGCAGGTGGCGTAACTAGTCTTCTGCGCTCACCTTCCGACAGAACGATCCAATATCGTTAAAACTTGGGGTGACGGGTTCGCCCATTGCAGTTGACAGCTCTAGTTGTGCTTACTCTGTCAGAAATGTTTCCGTAATTGGCTCATATTAAAACTACTTTTCATTTCATGCAGGATGACTCGGCCACATCAGCCAGGGCAGATTCGCCTCCATCGCCCGATTTCGAAAATCGGCCCAAGCGCTTTAAAACCGAGGGCGACATGATCGCAGAGGCTTACGACGCTATGAAGAAACCGATGGACGAGTACGACGCGGTCGGCCTGAACGTGGCGTGCAAATTGCGCCGCATGAACGAGAATCAGCGAAACTTGGCAGAATTGCTAATAAGCAAAGTTTTAATATACGGAATAAGAAAAAGATTAACCGACGAACATGACGTCGTCGTCTAAATACATTAATGCAAACAAAAAAAAGTTTTCTCGCAATCTAATCGCTTGGGTCCTTAGCGATTTGGCTTTCAAGGTCGACCCAGAACTCATTTAATTGATAAAAACCGCAGTCATCAAGGTCAACCGCCAGACGGGTGCAAAGAACTTTGTGCAGGTCAAAAAATATCTGTCTGGTGTCTGGGTGTATATGGCTTACGACCTACCTGAGATTCCTTGGCGGTTTTTTTTATTACCTGTGATGTTTAGAGGATGCTTACTTACCTGAAACAAAGAAACATTTTATTTGAGTATGGCTATTATATAAAGTATAAGCTGTATCCGCGGCTCTGCCCGCCTTAACACATTGAATGCCAACTTTGCAAAATTGCTTAGTTGGCAGGTGGTTTCGGTGCCGACTACGTAATATTACGTAGGTCTTCCGTTTAATTTTAACCCGCCGGACGCCAACAGTGCCTATAGGCACTTTGCGTCGTTTGACAGATCCGCGCGTAAACGTTTCGGCCGGCTCCCATATATATTATATAAATACGAGGTGTGGCATTTAAATTTCGAGAATGTGTGAATAAAATACAGGCAAATCAAGTTAGCAACCAAACTTTATTAACGGCCTTCACAGTAGTCCCCTCCTAACCCAGAACAACGTTTCCAAAGTTTCTCCCACGAAGATGTACTCTAAATTAAGGTCTGTGAAGACGACGGTCGCAGCCTCCTGGACGGCCTCTACGGTGGGTTCCTTTGGGGTGACTCTTCATTTTAGGGAACAAGAAGAAGTCACGGGGGGCCAAGTCGGGGCTGTAGGGTATTGTTGTTGGATTGTGAGAATTTTGGGCACCATCTTCGCACAGAGCTTTCATTCATTTTTTTTCTGTAACATCTTCACAATTGTTTATTTATTTATATTATATATAGTATAGTAACCCACGAAGGGTAAGGCGATGGTCAGACAGAACTAGCTCTCGAAGATGGTCGACATTTGCGTCTATGCGTGTCAGAATTGGCGCTCATGGCCGCGGATCGCCATCCAACGATTCACGACCATTTTGAACCGTGTTGCCCATTCGAACACACGTGATTGTGACAAACACTCTTCTCCATATACACCTGCCGTAATTTTCGAAAGATTGCTGCAGGATTTCACCAGTTATGACAAAAAATTGGATCACAGCACGTTGCTTAAAAACTGAGTCAGTCATTTCTGCAACCGAGTAAAAAAACTTGTCTCCGAAGAACACCCGTAAAAAACGAACCTGACGTGCGATTACCATGAAATCTTGACTGCGACTGAGTGAAAGGACCCATCTAAGCAGGCGCATGCGCGCCAGTCATGCAGTGTCGCCGGTTCGCACGCAGCAACTACATTATCGGAATTTAATTGCCACACCTCGTATGTAATATACATGACTAATAACAAGATTTATTACAAGGTAACAAGAGGGAATTCTTGAAAAAAACAATATTGTCAGTGTTTATTTACAAAACCGATCAAAAAGTTGTGGCGCAGTTTTTTGCGCGCGAAAGCCGGATTTCGAGGAAGTGGCTGTGTGTCTGGTTGGCGTCTAGAATAGGAGATACGATTATTGGTTGGCACCATAAATAAATAAAAAAGGGAGTAAAAATATAGTAGCTTTATATTTAAGCAGTGTAAAAATGACACATTTATCACAGCCACTTTCAGACAAAAGAATTATAATTTCACATATTTTTTGTAATCGAATAACTTAGAAATCTTCACTTGTAACACAGTAAACCTCAGAAAGAAAAAAAACAGAAAAGCGTATCTTCAATGAAAAAAACCCGAAACCGTATTTTCAACAAAACAAAACCTCTGAAAATACTTTGAAAAAAAATGTACCGAACCAAACGCTATGATATATTTTGAAGCATTCTATTCATATCCATTCAAAGCTCATAACAACAACAATAGTTATAACTCTCATAGTTTCTGCGCCAAAAACGAAATATTGCGAAATAGACCATTTGTATGGTGGCACCCATATTATTATGCCTTCTGAGGCAAAACCTCGTCATTCAATGGGTTAAAGTTTATGTGTTGTTGAAATTTTATTGTGATTACTATTTTTGATGATTTCTGTAAAAACTATTAACTTTCTAAAAAAATAACTATACCATTTTTATTTCTTTAAAATCCGCTTGTGACTATTTTCAAAATTCTTAATTTTTTTAGATTTCTCCATACAGTCCTATTTTAAAACCACTTTTTATATGTCAGCCTAGTTCCGAGTGTTAAAGAAATTCTAAAAAAAAACTGTCTTCAGCCTGATACGTTCGGACCAATCAAGTTGAAAACGTCTCTTCTATTACTATTTATCCTATCCGTTAGGAATTGAATACATGATAGGACTGAAATACTGCTACCTGTTAGGAATACAGTAGCAAAATACCTACCTATAGTAGTAGGTAGGTATTGTGTTGTTACAGATTGAAAATAAGCTAAAAAAATCGGCTCTGTCACCCCAAGACTTTCTCGGCAAATAGCCAAGGACTTCTAATTCGATTTTCGAACAAGCCACGCATCGCAAGCGTCGGCGCTTCTAAGGGCCTTACTTTTCAATGAATATATGGCGGACTTTAAATATTATTTATGTCGCTTGTATATGAGATATTCCAACCAACATTTTACAATGTGATTTCGACCCAACAGACACCTGTGTACCGAATTTCAAGCCTCCACGTCCAAAATTTCGAGATTGAAGTATGACTACCGCGACCTCTGGTGGACCGATTTTAAGCACAATATTTTCAACTTCTGCCATGACCAAATGATGCCTGCATGCCAAATTTCTGCTCAATCGGATGAAGCGTTTGGGCGCTGACGTGGAGGAATATATACACACTGACAGACAGTTGCTGTGGAGAATGGAAGTTGCTATAGTTGCTGGCCTTAGGGCTAGTTTCCCCTAGGAGTCCACATTCTGGCGCTCCTGGACGGTCTGCGCACCGTGCGGCGTAAGCCAATATATAGGAAGACTGAGCGGAGACTTCAGAGACTGCAAAATGCCTGCGCAAGATTTTGCTTTAGGATTCCTCCACGTCATCATGTGTCACCATTCCTTGCGAAAGCTTCCATGTTGAATATGAGTAAAAGAAGGCAGCTCCATCTTGCGACCCTTGTACTCAAGGTAGTACGCAATAAACAGCCGCGATATCTACTCGATTATGACGTGGTCCCGTAACCGGCATGTCCATTCAACACGGGCACGTGAACAATTTGCTATAATACCCAAGCACAAAACGACACATTTCCAGTGCAGCTTTTCGTATTATTCTGCGGTTGTATGGAATCGGTTGGGAATGGCTTTGCGATCGAAATCAATTGCAGTATTTAAGGACCACTTTAAAAGTTTATTATTAAAGGAAGATATTTAGATGTCATAATTTGATTTTATTTTAAAATAACTATTGCAATTGGATTATTACTATTGTCTTCGTTTATTTATTAATTTGTAACCTGATTATTTAATGTTAAATATTTTGATTTTGATTATTTTTGATTTATTATATGTAGATTATTAAATTTATGTAATTACGTTATTTTATTTTAATATCATTTGATGTTAAATATCTTGATTTTGATTATTTCGATTTGTGTATTTATTTGATTATGATTATTTGGATTTTTTGTTTTAAGATTTAGTTGATTTGGTTATTTTATTTTAAAAATCATATACCTATGTATCAATAATTAATAGGTGTGTCCTGAAAACCAGGATAAGAGATATCCTGAAGATACCCCTAATTTGCAGCGTTTGTAGCTTTATTTCATAGTCTTTGTCTATTTAAAGTTTTAATTTTTAATCTGTGTGTTCTTGTTTTTGTTTTGTATATGTTTTTTATAACAGCTGCAAATAAATAAATAAATAAATAAATAAATCGATTGTGCACTCTGACCAACAGTCGGGGGAGTCTGGAAGCAGTACTGTTTCCTATAGAGCGAAGGTGGTTGCGGACCTTAAGGCGACTGCTCTTGAAACGACCATCGGCTACCCGATCCTGGGTAAACAGCCGGGCAAAGGATGCCGTGGTCCGCGATAGATTCGATATACACCGTTTCCCGCTACGTAAGGGAGAGGACCGCGCAAGCGACCTCGAACTCGTAACCAATCGAGAGACCGGAGTAATCTGGTCGCAATTGGAAGTAAGGGCGTGAGTGCAAGCCCGCTGGGTAACACACCTGGTTATCTCGCGGTTAAGGCGTTGGCCTCTCACGGGCATGTGGCGGAGCTTGACAGTGGTCTGTTTTGTCCAAGTCTTCTGCACTCACTGCACTCACTTCTGCACTCACTTCACGAACAATCGTTAAAGTTCCTGAGGTGAAGGGTTGGCCCGTTGTAGTTGACAACTCTATTTGTCATATATTTGTATTATGTCATTGAAAGTACTTGACAGAGCGGGCGACAGGTGGTCTCTGGTGGAGTTTCATTTCTTTTCGTTTTTAATTTTATTTTAGTGCTTGTAGAAAAAAATGTGTATGATATGCGAGTTTAAAGTGATTTTATTTTGTTCGAAGAGATAGATCTATTCACTTTTAGAACTATTATACAATAGCTATTGTGTGTATTACCATCTGAATCATATAATAATTTAGCGACAAAACATGGAATTGTACTTTTCGTGAAACTTTACATTATATGTAGGGTCTCAGGAGCCGCCCGGTCGCTGTAAATTATGCATGCGTCGCGTCGCTCAATACCAGAAAGCTTCTAAGACACAGCTACGCGACGCAGACGACTCGTTACTGAAGGACCGAGTTTCCCACTAAAGTAACAGGAGACGGGTAAGGGAAGTAAGTATCTAACCTCAAGCCTTAGCAACTAGTGGTACGCGAGCCGCAAGTACGAATAACTTAGAAACGTAATTATATTACGTCTTTCAGTACGTAATTGTCGTTTTATAAAAGCAGATTTAAGGCTATAATATATTTTAAATGAGAAATATACACTGAGGTGTAAAAAAGGGCCACCTGCAAAATTCTAATTGGACATAGTTTAATCAAAACAGATGCATTTTTGACGATAAAACTTTACGTGTTTTTTTTTTGTTGAGAAATTCGATCCAATCCTTCAAGTATGGCCGCTTTCAGTTCGCGGATGTTGTATGGAGCAAACCATCGACATAAGCAGTTACGCGCTCGTTTGGATTTAAATCAGGACTCATGGCGGGCCACCGCATTGCTTGCACACCGACCTCCCGAAGTTACCGAGTGCCAGAAGCAACAGCGTGTGGGCGAGCATTATCTTGCAAGACCGAGACTTTTCTCCAATAAAACCCGCGACTGGCCGATATGTTCTTCAAGAACCACTCTAATGTATCTCTCAGAAGTTAAAGTGCGGTTTTAAATTAAAAAAAAAACAACTCGGATTTTGATGCAAAAGAAAAACCTGACCAGAATATAACGAAACCTCCCCTACGAGGCTTTCCCTCCGATGTGACACATTCCGAGTATCTTCTCTCCCTGTCGTACACAAGCTTACGATCGCCGGAACCATGCAGTCATTCTGCTTTCGTTGGTGATCAGTGCCGCCTTCCACTGCTCCAATGTACATTGCAACGACGGTACTCCGCAGTCGCCACCTCAACGGAGATGAAGGTTTTAGGGTAAATCGCAATCGGGCAACCCGATGAGCCCTGGTGAGTTTAGGCGCAGTTGCTGGCGTATGTGTCGTCAGGTAAGATTCTCTGAAACGTCGTCATATACTTGAGGCGACCTGAGACCTCAGAAAAATATCCGAAATGGGCGGACACGCAAAGAAATAGGCGGGGTCAATTTTGTAGGGTTTGACCAATAAAAATCCAGCGTTGACGAAGCGTCAGGCACAGATTCTACGTCCGCTCGCGCCGAAAACCGGGCGCATACTAAATGTTCGATCGCGCGGCGCTGGCATAGAATAACTGTCTAGCGCAGTGGTGGTGGGTGTAAATGTTAAAGCATATTTAGCGCAACTCTCAGAGCGCTCTCACGTTTTAATTAATTTTAATTCATTTAGGGCCTAAATAAAAACTTTGGATAAGCGCGATGCTATACAATTAACCAGTCAATATAATGAAATTAAAATAAAACACACTCAACGCTTATATTGTAGCAGAAATCGCGCCTGAAAGTTTTCGAAATCAGTTTGTCCAAGGCGTTGATCAACTTTTTTGAGATTAAATTGTAAATTGATTTCTTATTGAGGGATTCGTTGAGAAACTTTTTTAAATTATTGCTTATATTTTTTTAAAAAATCATAAAACTAAAGTTCTTCAGATATGGTCGTTCCCAGGTATCATGTCGCCTTAAATGGCTGACATTCACTCCTCGACTCTCTTTTAACAGTTGCCTAGCTTCGTCTCTCAACGGTTATATCTGTCAAAGGTTATTTTAAAAATTTGTTTACCTGCAACTGCAGCTATTACCCTGAGCGCGAAAAAGTTACTACAGAATTCCGTGCCTACTATTTATTATGTTCTACTTGTAATTTAGTAATAAATCAAGTACTACCCCGACAAAGACAAGATGTGTCCAGCGGGGTAGGAAAATACTAATAAATGTTATAATTTACCAATAGTGTATTAGTTAAATATATTAAATGAAAATTGGCAAAATGTGACTTGAGACAGAAGGCGGCGATGATCATTAACCTTGGAAAGTTTATCGAAGCGTTAAACTAGATATCCCTTCTTTTAATACTATCTACGACTTTAAAGCCAGTCAATGTACTTGTAAACGAAAAACACCTCGGCCTTGCAAAAGGTGAAGTAGTTTTTTTTTATATATGTTGTCAGGACCTAAGCCAATAGTATGGGACCAAGTTTGCAACATCGTAAACCTGCGCGAGCTGCGCAATGCTCAAAAAGCAGCGAAATTTTGGCACCTGTTTGTCCTACAGAAAACATCTTTATTTTTTTAGGAACATTAAATTGACTGCAATTTTTGAATTGTTTGAAAAAAAATGCAACAAACAAAAAACACGAGGAGTTACTAGATGATCTGAGGGATAAGATAGCGCGTTAATAAGATTGTCAACATTGCCAATTTTCAAAGACCTGTTACCTACTCGGAAACTTCTGGACATACGGTACTCGGCTCGGGTTAGGTTAGGTAAAATAAAAAAAGTAACTTTTCTGCAGGACGCATGGATTATATATAAAAAACAAACAAAAGTAAAAATTTTCGCTGTTTTTTTGGCGATTGCGCAACTTGCACAGGACTTTCGAAGTATCAAACTTGATGTCTTACTCGTACTATTGGCACAGCTCCTAATAACGTATAAAAAAATCGGATGTGTAAAATGACTGCACTATATAGGAAATATGGCTCATTGGTTTTTGACCTCTGGCCTAAAAACACTAACAACCCAGGAGATACAGTCATGCATAAAAATACCCTGTATGACTAAAAGTATTTTTTTGATAATTTGATAAGGAAATGATAATACACGTGAATGAATTAATGCGACGTAATTTATTTATTTTATTATCTGATATAAATTAGATAAACATGTGTACTATAATAAGATATCCGGTAGAATATATATATATCAACAAGAATTGTCACGCAGTCATTTATGAATGCATAAATTATGTTCGTACATGTATTCCCTTGAAACCCGGCTTTCCAATAAAACATTCATAAATGATAAATCATGCATTGATAATCAAAATGCCAAGTTGCACCAAGCAAAATGTCTTTGTGCGTCCTGTTGCGCATTCATAGCTCAACTCGCATATAATTATATAGATTTCCAAACTTACAGTTTATATGTAATAATATCATTATAAATAAATCATAACACTCGTATATGTATACCTAATAAACCTGTATATGTGTGTATACCTTTACCAATATCTATTATATATGTATAATAGGTATAGGTACAATATATCCGTATAGGTTGCGTGTATAGGTATACATTATATGTATATGTATACATATAACGCAACCGCTTTACCTGCACCCTGCCTCTGCGTACCTATATGACTACAACAATGTGGCCATCAAAGTATTCAATTATTTATTTCATTACATATCTACCCTATTTCTAAAATAAACGCGTCGTTAGAAGATACTCCAGTAAACAACTTTGCCGGAATTACCAGCATCGCCTCACTAGGTATTCGACTACACTGGAGCGGTGGATAGAAGGTTGTAGAGTAAAAAGTTAGAAACTAAAAATAAATATATATATACATACCTACTTATTAATACTAATACCAGCAAATAAAATATTAAAATACTAATATAATTAATATATACATATTTTATTTTAGAGAATATTATTCCAAATAATAATAATTATTATTGTAGTACCTTTTTATTTCGAACGCTATCAGAATTTTGCAGTGCAATAAAAAAAACTATTTGATTATATTTTGAGACAATACCCAAAGGGTAGTCAATTTGAATTCAATACAATGCTACTACAAGTTATTACCACATAATTCTACGTAGGAAAACCTTATTTAAATGAAAACCAAATGCAACACACCGGGATGGTCTATGACGTGTCGCAGAAATTATACCTTCAAGGACTAAAAATGTACTAGGATCAAATTTCTTAAGCATCTAGAGTAGGAATCTAAAGTAAAGGATAACTCAGAAGCATTTAATGCCATGTCATCCATGTCTTCCGACCAGATAAAATATTGTTTTAATAAATTATTGGCGATTATAGTCCTATAGAAATACGTTAAATTTTGTAATCAAAATTTCCTATAGAAATACGTTAAATTTTGTAATAATATTTGTAATCAAAACGGTTCAACATTTTTTTTAACGTACTTTAAATTATCAAGTTAAACGGCAAGGTGAAACTGAGGCTTTTCTTAATATTTCCTTTATATAATCGTATCTTTGTTGAACTTACATTTTAAATTGAAAATGAAATTTTATAAATTTCATTAATGAAATGATGACATTAATTTAATGAAAAATGGACGTTTGAATATTAAAAAAAAACGATCAGGTGGTGTTGACGTAACGCAAGTGCATGAGATTGCAGCTTCCTGGTTTTATTATTAAACTAGAACACAAGCCCGTTTTAACGGTTTTGATTTAATATTATTAACCGTTCTCAAACTGTTCTTAGGATGCAAAAATCGATCGCTCAGTACAAATCACTGAAGACAACGCCGATACTAAATAATCATCGTGTATCCCTTAGGATTAGAGAGAAAATATCACTAATGATCAAAGGGGCCATCTAAATATTACGTAATTACCGAGGGGGTGGGGGGTTTGGAACTGAGACTTACGCTTAATTACGTGGGGGGGGGGGTACCCGTCCTGATTACGTAATTAACTTTAGTCACCGCATCGCATTTTTTTTTGGTTTAAACCTACCTGTACGGAAATACCGCAGTGCCACGCCGAAGATACCCCCCCTCCGCCGCACGCGCGATGTGCGTAGATACTCCACGCGCTCGTCTGCGATTGAGTCGCCCGGGCCTGTTCCTGGAAGCGCTGCGGTCTGAAGATTGGGATTTGTAAAATACACCAAAGAGTTTGAGATTTTGTAATTACTTTAAATTAATTAAGGACATTTTTAAAAGCATTCTAAAATTTATTTTTTTCACTTACCGTCTTCAAACACTTTATAAACGCTGGGTTCACGATTCTTCACATTTTCCGCAAATTCGGTTGATTACGTAATCTTGGGGGGGGGGGGGGGGTCAGGCCGCTGATTACGTCTATTGATATGGGGGAGGGAGGGGGTCCAAAAATCCCATGAACGTGATTACGTAATATGTGGATGGCCCCTAACGGTCCACTCCTCCGCGGGTCTGAGGTCTCCAAGCAGTCAGTGAGATATAGTCCGAAAGCCCTCCCCACGGCTGACATAACATTGCCAACCTACAATTTTGGCATGACCCTATCAACGTTTCGTTACATTTTAATCGATTAATGTATACGCTGGCAACGTTAACAAAACCATTAGCGGCGCACGGCGCAGAGACGTATCACACTGGAACTTACTATGTGTTCTTTTTCATGCACCTACATACCTAATAATACTACAAGAATACTTCTGAATAGCATTACACTACACGTGCTATTTTCACAGTTTCCATGTATATCTGAACTGAAATGGTTTCCCGCCCTTTCAAAGAGCGTGACCTCGGCGCTCTAAACGTTCTGAGAATTTTAAAATGTCGTTGAACGTTTCCGTGACAAATAAGGCGGCGGATTCTGGCAAGGCAATGGACGTCCAGCTCATTGCCTTCAGAGCGCGATTTTCCCGCGCCATTATTCGACAAAGCTACATTCTTTGTGAGCCAGTCGGTTCGTGATATTTTCATCATTTACGTTAAGGCTCATTCAGCAGCTAGATGATGATTTCGGTGTAATTTTGATGATTTTTTTTTACGAATTCATAACGATTTATTTAAAATAATAATATAGTTTAAGGGCTTGTCTGAAGAACACCGAAATTTCAAAACGGAAAGATCTATCTTCATTAGTTTCAAACTGCGTTTTGATGCATTTTTTTTCACTAAAATAATTTCAGATGTGTCTCAGAAAAAATACCAAAATACTCCAAATTCACTATTTTAATTAAACACTATTCTGTAGTATGTAAATTAGGACTTTTCAATGAATGATCCCACAAGCTCATAACTTCTTTACGCTCGACTGTGGCAGTAAACAAATATAACCAAAAAGGGACATTTTATAAAATTTTGTACATACTTGCTTCTTCCAAACTACATTATCTTCGCCCTATATAATGAGACCTCGTACATGACAACAAGCAAACTTTTCAGGGCATAGGACTGAGTATTTTCGTTCACGAAATGTTCTTTTTAGTTGTGTAGATGAGATAACATTTAAAAAAAATAGTTTACTGTACTAACGATTAAAACTGGCTATGAGTTAAGTTGTTTGCGAGGAATTACTACTAAGCACGTAAGAGGTAAGTACTAGCGGATAAAATTTTAAGCTCGTGCCTGCGAGATGCCACTGCAATGAAAATGATAAGAAAACCAAACAATTTGATTTCTCGGGACATGGACAGAACGTTTAGAAGCGTGATTTTACACTAATAACAATAAAAAACGCAAATTCGATTTTTTGGCGAGTACGAGGTCTCACATATAGATCGACGAATTTGGTATCAAAGCATACCTCAAATTTATAAATGCTCTTATTCTTCAATAATGAAAAATAAAATATACAAAACCATAATAACCCGCTTATTAAAAAAAGCATGGGCTAATGCATGTTGTTAGCTTTCATTAAGGCTGTTTATAACATGTTTTATATTTCTTCCATATGTTTGGATTATATAAAAGTTATAGGCACCAATTCAAAGAAATGCGGAAAATTATCTTTCGGACAGAATGTTATGGTTTTGTGGAGATTGAAATTCGTTCATTTTTAGTTTCTAAACTAAATTCGTCGTGTTTTTTTCCAAATTACTATTTCTGGCGTCGAAAATGAAACATTTTGGCATCGCAAGTTCATGAAATTAGTTCACTAATATTTCGTACATTGTATTATAGTAAACACATAGTATTCATAGTATTGTTTTAGTAAACACATAACTTCAAATATATCAGTAAAGTTTGGGGAATGTGAAAGCGTGATGAACCACCTTCAGTTTTTTTTTCAGAGAATATTTCAGTCATTTATTTATTTATATAAGTAATGCAAATATTAAAAAATAAGAGTAAACAATTTCAGCGTAGGAATTATCCACAAATATACTTACAAAATTGAATCAAAAGCAGAAAAAAGAATACATGGCATAGTCTAGTGGCAACGTCACCTAACTAGGCAGACACCTGTTCTAAGGTAAACATTTATTTTTTAATGTGTTTGCAACAATACCATGTTTATAAAAATGGCATATATTCCATGTATGCACAAAATAATAGAATTGCAAAACCATATTAAAAATGACTTAAATACTTAAATGAAATAATTAAATAAAAGTTAGAAGTGGAAAATTAAAATGTCAGCTAATAAATTCAAATCAGAAATAAAACAAAACAATTTAAAATAGTCAAATTAAATAAGAATCTAAACAAAATAGTCCTGCATTTTACTTATAACTAAGATAAAATAGTGTTAAAACTAAAATAAATTATCTCTTAATATACGTTAAAACTAAATAAAAATAATAATAAAAATACGTGTGGCACTAGGGGTCTGCCGCGGTAAAGCTATTGCATAGCATTTTTTAACAACTTATGCAATTATAATTATTTATTTATTTTATTTATGCAGTATGAAGAAATTTTATTTCTGATATAAGATAACTGCGCTCTATCGGAAAACGTTTAAATTATTCCGAATCGATTCGGAATAATTTAAACGTCTTCCGATAGAGCGCACGAATTTTATTCGATAAAGCAAAAAAAACGGATATTATTCTTTGACTATTCAAAAAATTCCTAGATAAAAAGATAGATAATTAAATTATCTTTAAAATGGTGCAGGTTTCATAATAATACGCCAAATAGTATTTGCGTAGTAGTCGTTTTTGTGTTCGGTTAGACCTAATTTCACAAATTAATTACACTATGTAATATAAACAAAATCTAAAATATTCAAAGCTAAGAATATTAGGAAAATGTTCTTGTTTAACATATATTTTTTTCGAATCGTAAGCAGTACTCGTTTAGACGTAATTATCAGTTTAAAATAATTATTTTCGTTAAGAAATTTCTTCATTCGGTCGCCGTGCTGGCCTAAGGCCCGCGATAAAAGCTATGCAATAGCTTAAAAATAATAATAATAATAAACATAATATAATATAAAATGTCCAGGTTAGATTAATATTTTTAAAATTCCTTGTCTTCTCTTTTTTACAAGCCAGTTTCTAAGCAGCCTTTTGAAGTAGGTCTTATTTTGCGCTGATTTTATGTCACCAGGAAGAGCATTGAAAAAACTAGGGGCAATGAAAGTATAGGTGCGCTGGCCAAATTGGTACTAACCTTCTGGGTACTAACATATTAATATCTTCGGAATACCTCGTTGATAGGGTATTTTGTGAATATATATATATATATATATATATATATATATATATATATATATATATATATATATATATATATATATATATATATATATATATATATATATATATATATATATATATATATATATATATATATATATATATATATATATATATATATATATATATATATATATATATATATATATATATATATATATATATATATATATATATATATATATATATATATATATATATATATATATATATATATATATATATATATATATATATATATATATATATATATATATATATATATATATATATATATATATATATATATATATATATATATATATATATATATATATATATATATATATATATATATATATATATATATATATATATATATATATATATATATATATATATATATATATATATATATATATATATATATATATATATATATATATATATATATATATATATATGATTGAACTTAATATATGATAGTGATGTTTTAAAATATAGTTGCCTAGTATCCACACATTCTTTGCAGGTAGTATATTAAACAAAAACACAGATGGCGATAAAGGTTCTATAGTTTGATACCTGGCCATTTTATTTTTATCTGCTGGTAAAATATTTATATTTTGTTTTATAATATAGACTCTAATCTTGTGTCTGAATGCTTAGGAATATGTAAAAGTCCGTTTATCTTAGCATCATTACTTTTAGATTTGAGGGGTTAAACCTAGAGGTACCTTACAGGTGTAATTATCAGCAACCCATGGTTTGATGTCGTCAACATGTCAACACTTTTTAAAAATAACGAAGCGTGAATAACTTCATACAAAGCATGATTAATTTCATTGTCATCGCCCGCGTCTCACGGGCTTCCCTAAAAGAGGAGTGTATCCTACCTATAGATAACATACTATTACCACAAGCCATGCCGATGGATGAAGGCATGCCCAGCCTCACGTTTCCGGACGTCGAAAAAAGTTTTTTTTTCCTGGGAAATTCGGAAAAATTTTACAGATTTAGGACATGGTAATTATATATCATATTGTACACCAATAATAACCAGTGTTTATGTTTTGTAATGTTATTTTAGAACGATACGCAAACATTAAAAGTCATGCTTTATGTTGCCCAATAGAAGCACATGATATTTGATGTGAACATGACTTTTGATATTTTATTGGTAAATATATCAAACAATAAAAGATAAAAATAAAAATAATAATAGCATCTACGTGGAAGCAGTTCGTTTTAATTAATGTACGTACAGACATGGTTATTTCGGTCATTCTCATTTTAAACGATTCTTAGTGTGGGTATCCATTAAAATACTCTGTTAAGCGTTCCTGCAACTGCTCCAATAGTGGATACGTTCGCGCTCCTGGAGCGTGCAACGTTGCACGCTCCGCGGCGAGCGCTCCAAGCGGTGGCGGTAAATGCTGCGAACACAGTGTGTTCGCAGCATCACTTTCGGCGTTCAGTAAACGCGAATCCATCGCTACGGAGTGAGCCGAAGAGAAATGTCTAGCTCTAATCGAGGAGTACAGAAATTATACAGTGCTGTGGGATCTGAAGGATAAGAAATTTAAAAATAAATTCTGGCGATGAAATGTTTGCTCAATGTTCGAATGAAAACTTGCGGAGCACTTGTTGATACGCGCACCGTCTCCATTTGAGCAGTTGCAGATGCGCGGAGCAGAGTTGATGCGCGAACGTAATGGATAACCACCTTTACGAAGCCATTTTAAAAACTCTACCCATTTATAAATGAATATTTCTTTCTGCATTAAAAAAATAAAAGTTTTCGGGAAATGCTTTGAGAGTATGGCTCTTTATTTCGGTGTGTCCTAGTATTACTTTAACGGCCTACCTACCGACGAGGAGATAAAGTACTGTGAACTCGCATTTTTTTTCACGATGAATACGGATATAGACATTTTGATACCCCCGAGACGAATACGACCATTTACTGACTGAAGTCTGTCTGTCTGTGTGTGTGTATTCCTCCACGATTGCGCCCAAACCCTTTATCCGATGGGGCTGAAATTTTGCATGCAGTTATCATTTGGTCATGACAAGTTGAAAAGATTGTGGTTGAAATCGGTCTACAAGTCATAGTTCGATTTCGAAATACTGGCTTAGAGACTTGAAATTTGATACACAGATGCCTTGTTGGAGCGAAATCACGTGATTGAACACGGTTTGATTCGGTACACGGGTGCCTTGTTGGGTCGAAATCACATTGTGAAATTTTGGTTGGAATATTTCATATAAATAACAGCGCAGCGCCATCTGTGGCATTGCTTCGCGACTATTGTGTTATTGAACGCCATTTAATGTCGCCGAGTTCAACGACCTCGATCCATTAGCAAGGTCAAACAAAACAGCCGATCGATTCTCAAACTTTTCTAAATCGTTTGGAATATAAAATTGTAATTTTAAAATAATTTTATTATAATATTTGATTCAACAATTTGCTGCCAAAAGTTGCTTATTTTCTCGCACTGATTCACTTAATTTCAAGGATGTCACTAATTAAAAACTCACCCTGTACAAGCGACACAAATTATATTTAATGTCCGCCATACAAATGTATGGGGGGAATCATTTACATTAGCGGCGTCGCGCGTTTTGATATCGCGCGACGTGTCACTCCATCGGAACTGGAATGTTTAACGACGAATTTTATGGCGACGGGTTGGACACGGCTTGTGTCAGACAAGTATAGCGTTCAACGCAACCCCGAACTCAATCCCCCCCCCCCCCCCCTCCCCACCCTGCCTCCTCTGCGGCTGGTTTAGTTGTCGCGCTCGCACGTCTAGACGCGGCAGGCGGTGTCGGCGGTCGGTGGGCGGACGGTCGGCGGCCAGGTGATCCTAATCACATTATCGCAAACGAGCGAGCGGGAAACATGGGAGGAAAACGATAAAATTTTCAGCCACTCCACGTTTATGATACGTCGTCTGACGCATGTACAACCGTAAAACTTTAAAAGCGTTATTTTAATGGATGTTCGAATGGTAAATACAGTCTGTCGTCGACGTGTTCTTATCGGAAGACGATACAAGGAAAAGACAATGGGCATTTTGGGCCCACTTTTTAAATAGCTGTAAATCACTTACCAATGGCAAGATCTCTTTATGTAGACCAATTATTACTAGAACGACTGATATCAATTGTGACCCGTTTTCAAGTTATATCCTATTAAAATACCTGATATCCCCTAGGGCGCCTAACACATCCAGGCATTGTATTTGTGAGGGACCACCCCTCACAAGACTCCAAATTGTTTGGTGTGAGGTTGTGGTATCAACTCGCGAGTTATCTCCGTATTGAAAGGCGGTTTTGAATGAAGTAGAAGGAATTTATTGATCGAAGGTTTGAATATTGCCAGTTATAACGCTTGCCGAATAGTTTACGTTGACGTGAGTGTATAGATGCGCGAATTACTTTATCGAGACGCGAGGGTTGCGCGACGGAGGTTATGTGGGAGTAGTGGATGGGGATTGTGCGTGTGCTCCTAGTATCTTGTACTGGGCACGGCTCGAGTCTGTGGGATTACAGACTGATGCTTCGAGACTCAGGGAGAATGAGGAAAGGAAACCAAAGAGCCGGATTCGTTGACCTAACTCGTGAGTGAGAGTGCCGAATGCCGTCGCAACTTTGGGGTAAGGTGATCACTCGGGGAATGATAATTTGGTTGCTTTTGCGCCAGTTTATATAGGCCGATCAATGATGCAATCCAAAAATATTCCGAGTAAAAGTATTGTTTCATCGTGTTGATTCATACATAGCTGCACGAGTCAAAATAATAGCTGAATTGTGTCTGTGGCTTTCACTGGAAATCGATGCATTTATTGATCGCATGTAATGGACTTAAGGTCTGTTACATATTTTTAATAACTGTAGAATACCCGAAACGATAAAGTATATACGCTGTGTGAGTCCAAACTACATATTCCTAAGAATGTTAGAGTTTGTAATCAGTATATGGAGGGGAAACACTAGGATATGTTGCTTGAAATCTGTAATGTGTCTCATGAATTCATTGCCGCTCTGTTTACTGAAGATGTAATATGCTAAGGTCATATGTCCAACAAAGTGTGTCAAGTGACCGTACATTATAATATACTATCTTTTATGGATCTTCATTGCAAATAATATTTTCAAAATAAATAATTGGCATCATAGTAACATTGGGTTTTCGTGTAATTAGCCATATTTAAGATTCCGAAGATTCCGAGATTGTAGTAGTTATAAATATTCTAGATAAATAGATATTTCCAATGGTAAATACGTTATAGTTATTGAAGAGGTGGGCCCAGCGCCCATAATTTTTTGCCCATCGCCTTTGATTTTCCAGTTTAAATAAAGTTCTTTCAATATATACGGTGAGTTTTTATTAACCGGCATCCTCTAAGGGGGTAAATCTATGCGAGCAATTAAACAACCTTTTTTTAAAAAAAAAACATATATTTTTTTTGTGATTTTTCTACAAATTTTTAATAAAAGTTGCTTATTTGCTCGTATTGATTCACCCCTTTCAAGGATGCCTGTTAATACAAACTCACCCGTATAGCGATAGTTTTCAAATAATATAAATGTATGTGTTTAGGTTCTGTTGAAACATTAAAGGATGTTCTGTTGAAACACTAAACCATTTACATATATTAAGCAGGGTGGGTGAGTGTTTTGTTAGTAGAGAAAAACTCGATTATTCTTGGAAGTATTGTAAGAAAGGTCAACTTGCGGTGTCAACTACAACGGGCGAGCCCGTCACCACAGGACGTTTTAACGATTTTCTCGTTCTGTGGCCCTGCAGTGAACGTAGAAGACTTTGGACAGAACAAATCCAACGTCCAGCTACATCACAACCCGCAAGAAGCCAACGCCTTTACCGCGAGATAGCCAGTAATGTTACCTGGCGGGCCGACCCTCGCGCCCTTGCTTCCAATTGTGACCAGATTTCTCCGGTCTCTCGATTGGTTCCGAGTTCGAGGTCGCTTGCGCGGTCCTCTCCCTTACGAAGCGGTGAAACGGTGTGCACCGAATCTATCGCGGACCAAGGTGTCCTTTGCCCGACTCTGAACCGGGATCGGATGGCCAATGGTCATTTCAAGAGCAGTCGCCGTAAGGTAGGCAACCACCCCCGCTCTATAGCAAACAATACAGTTCCCAGACTCCCCCGACTGTTAGTCGGAGAGCACAGTCGATTGGCTTGCGCCGCTCGGTGCGCAGACCGTCCAAGAGCGCCAGAGGTTTGATTCCCAGGGGAGACTGGTTGACCCAGTGTCCTACCCAGGTTCGCACCCCATGCGTGGAGGCCATCGGATGGGTGTTGACCCGTGAGTGTGACCGACCCTGAACACATGGGTCATCGTGGCCACCTCATCATGGGCCCATTAGCTCCCAAAAGAAAGAAGGTCATTTAATATTTACGCGGCGACAGGCGAGGGTTGAAAACCCCGCCCACCACCCGGGCAGTTCTAACGACGTGGGTCGTTTTATCTGCCCAGGATGTCATGCAACGACAACCTCACGCGTGCCGGAAGGGTAGCGCGTGAGGGGTGAGCGAACGGAGACCTTAGGAAAGATTCTCCGGGCTTTAGCCCCCGCCGGCACCCCGTAAACCGTTTATTTATACTTCAAAATGTTTACAATTATTACTTAATTACTAAACTAAACTAGGCGACTAAGCGGTAACATATTTTATTATTTATTTAGTATAATATATATTTTTTTTTATTTAAATGATGAGGCGGTGGAAGGTATGCTCCATGCGGCGTGTCGGAAAAAAAATTAAATAAAATAAATAAAAACGGGCAGCAAACGGCAGGGGCGCCGTCGGAGACGTCGACGACCGGGATCCTGTGAAAGGGCACGCACCCACAGGGGCGATTAGGGACGATACAGTACGGGCGACTTCGGATGATGAAGCAGCCCACGGCTCGCACCGCTAAGAGGGGGGGCCCTCCCCCGGAGGAGGATAGCCCCTCTGCCTCAGAACCTCCCAGAGGGACACCCAGTGATCCACAAACTCGCGAAACGCAGCAAAGCAAACCCTACAACTTACCAAGTCCGCATACCAAACCGGCAGACTGCCGACGCACGAACCAACCACAAACAACATTTCCGCCCGTGCGGCGTCGAGCTTGGGGCATGTCCAAACGATGTGTTCGGCCGTCTGGCGACCAGTGCCACACGAGCACCAGGGATCGTCGTTGAGTCCAAGGTCAAATAACTTGGCTTTGAACTCACCGTGACCCCCAATGAGCTGAGTGACATGGTGGTCAAGCCGCAGAAAATCCTCGTTTTTCATCCGCTCGGACACCGACGGAAAGAAACTATGGGTAAGGCGGCCCGTGCCGCCGCCGTCCCACCGCTCCTGCCAGACGCGCAGACTCTCCGCCCGAATACGACGGGACCAGCCCACCAACGTGGAGGACGCCGGGTCCACCGACAGACTTTTAGAAAGAAGGTCAGTAGACTTAGAGAAAGAAGGTCAGTATTTTTTTCATAACTAGCCACTTATTAGCAACATAATGACGCGCATAGGTGCTTGAAAGAGATAAATATATTCTATTTTATATGCACTGCATCCAGATTATTAAAATTGCCCGTTGACATTTTCAGCATTCACTAACCCTGACCCAAATTTTACGACAGGCGACGTTCGGCGATATTCGAGGCTCGATAATAGCAGGATGATACCAATGTTACCGATATTGATGCCTCGAGACAGACAGACATTTTCCATAAATCACTTTTTTGGATCCCTAAGAACTCAAAACGTGTAAATTCGGTGTTTTCCGTGTAATCACGAATTTTAAATTTGGCTCGCAAAAAAGACTCCTTATTTACATACTTCGTATACTATGATGTATTTTTGAAGATAATAAAAACACATAAATGATTGTTATACATACACATTGTAGTTGTTCTAAAGGCGGCCGGCCTTTGATTAAGTTAGGTATAAATATCTCGCCTAGACTTGCCTAGATTTTCCTGAAATCAGATCTTTTTCCCGATAGCCAAAAAGTCGGGGGATTTCATAACATTCTTAAAGAACAGCTTTCCATAAATAAACATCATCAAAATCGTTATAGGCAGGACTACCGAAAAAAAGTTTAGATAGCCCTCTGTCTGTGATATGCAGAAGCACAAAAACACACGTATTTTCATAACAAAAGTGAGTTTCTATGTCACTATCTCTTAGTCAATAAGGTTTTTCTTACGTTTTGCTGGTCGAACGAAAGTATCTACGGAGGAACTTAAGTAGTGTGAAAGACCAAATTGCTCGGACACTATCCACTTTACTAGATAGAGCGTCGCGCCGTACGGTGGGTCATTTGTATGGCAGGTTTTGATCAAAATAGCAAATGCTCGAAATGTGTGATTCTCAGTGATAGGTACTTATCACAATATACAATGGTCATTTCACTGCTATACATTATTTTAACAGACGCATAACTCCAGTTGCGATCTTCGAACTTTAATCATTTCTGTTACTTATTTATTTATTTACAAAATCAAATTATGGTTAAAAATATCAGAATTCCTTATCCGTATCCTAATACCATTGACTTTAATACATTAAAACGTAGCAATTAAGTATGTAGCTAACGACAAATTTTATAACAATGTTAATATTATTCCATAATTCAATGTAGAGAAACTGTGAACCTATCTATAAATCACAAAATTGCAGGAAAAATAAAACTATAACTACAGGTAAAACAAAATAAGTAAAAAGTAGTAAATAAGTAAAGTGATTATAGGCAGCTAGCTCATAGTTAATGTGCAGCAGATTTATCTTAATCATTTGCGGGAACTTCATTTTTGTGACATGTATGGAGTAATGCTGACGCCACGAATTTGATTATTAAACAGTCTGACCATTTGTTTCGAGTTCTTTATTGCATCCACTGTCTACTGATGAATTTTCAGCTTGTTTAAAACACTTTGGGGGTGCTAATTAAAATTACGCCTTTCTAGTACGCCAGCAGGATCTGGCCTGGCATTCTATGGCCAAAATACTAATGGCAGGTGCAGGCGAAGAATATCTTAAAATCTAGTCTTAAAATATTGATGAGGGACGTCTCCAATATTAATATTGATTTTCAAGACGTCCTAGTTTTAGGTTAAGGACATTGTCGTTGCAGTAATATTTTTTAGTAGGCACATTGTGCTGAAAACTCCGAAGGACTTCGATCTAGCATATCTGCCTTTACTATTTGACATTGCTGCAGCTGCATATGCGAACCTACCCCTATATGTTGAAGTCTTATGCTCTGGGATAGTAACAAGATGACTACTACACTGGAACCACATAAGCTTGGAAGACGAGTACATTAGTAGTTTGTTTACTTGGGTACCGCACAAATTTGTTCCTCAAACATAGGCGATTTTGTTACATGTCCGGAATATTTGAGTACAATTTTTAATGTTATCTTAACGTCCTAAACGAAGACATATCCAACATCAAAAAAAAGATAATGATTTTCTTTTTTCTGCAATGTTAACTTACCTCGCGTTTTATCGATAATTTTGGAAGATGTATATGAGCCAAATAGACAGATAGATCTGGACGACTTTAGCGGTTTTAAGTCGATTCTTTTGAGCGGTTTTAAGTCGATTCAAACTAGATTATGGGTGAATTTTTGTTAAATGTCCAGCGCCCTGAAGATCGATCGTACAACAAAATAGCTTAAATCCCGGCCTGGAACTTTCTCTACACATCGATTAACACCGCATCACGATCAGTTCAGTAATTCTGAAGATTATCGGGTACATACGGTAAAAAGTTTATATCCAGAAATGTAAAAAATGCAGCAAAAAATGGTTTTGATAAAATTTAAGGACCAAACTGCCTACTGTGCGCCGTCGCCAGCCACATCGCCAGCATTGCAATTAGGCTTGCTCCAGATAGCTAATCTGATACCTCGCGGACTAAAACGAGTCTTTAAACTTAACTACCGTACAGTTTCTATTTAACCCCTAGGAGTTAAGATAAACGATGTTGCAGCGGAGTTATTCCGCCCCTAGACGTGCGATAATATCGTACTCTGACCTACTTTTTGAAACGTACAATTTCCTTCCTATTTTTGCTGTGCCTTGGCCAATAGATGTGTACAAAGCGGCGAGGTGCGTTTCTAATAATAGAAGAAACATAACAGTATGTTGTACCAGTAGGTCACTTACTAAACAACGTAAGTATCGATAAGACTTGTCAGCCATTGATAACTAAATGGCTAATTACTGAAACATCAGAATGATTATGTTTTTTCGATGTACATGTTTTAAAATGACAATGAAATAATTGGGGGCACATTTTTTCTTTAGTTAGGGATAAGTATGTAAAACATCATCCAATACAATTAATCAAAAAAATAGTAATTAGTTGACCTATTCAAAAATACACTTCCTGTAAAGTAAGCATTTTTGACATAATATGTCCACACTGCATTACAGCATATTATGCTGTAATGCAGTATGGAGGCCTTTTCATCAAAACTTGCAAAAAGCGAATCAAAAAAAAGTTTTCCCCTCAGTTTTGTCAATAACAAAAATAATGGACATAAATATAACATAAATAAATATAATATAACATAGCATGGGTCGAGCTGATATGAAATTCAACAAGTCCCATTCAGAATAATTCTTGAGTAGGGGAGAGGGGGGCATAGTGGGGTAGCTAACATCTAGACACATTTAAATAGTTTATTAGTTATTATTTTGATTGTTAAGAAATTTTTATTTGTTATGTCGTTTATACTCCAAGATTTTATTAAATAATATGTATTGTAAGACAAACAGTTTTACTGTAGGATAAAAAAATATTCAGGGTGCAATTTGCCCCGCTTTGCCCCGTACAGTGGGGTAAAGTGGGGCAGCAGGTGGGGCAGTGTGGGGTATTTTTCAGGAATCAAATACAGTCTTGCTTGTTTAATGAAATCGAGTTTTAATTGAAAAAAATACACATTGAGATATAAAATCGTTACAACGTAGTACCTGCACCTGAAAATCTTAATCTTTCACGAACATTGCACATAAAATATAGTACCTGCACCAGAAAATATTAACCTTCAACGCACATTGCACACAAATGGGTGGCTTCATCATCGTCGTCTTCTTCACCAGCACACGAACAGTGTGACCAGCGATGGCACTTCCTACATCTTATCCATCCCTCGTTAGATTGAGACCACAAATAACCGCAGTAAATGCATTCAGCATCGTCATCGTCTGAGGATTCACAATCATTTGCTTGTCTTTTGTTAATCTTCTTCTTTTCCGTTTTCTTCTTTTTCTTTTCAGTAGACTTAAAATCGATGTCTCTTGTCACCTTTCTTTTGCTTTCCTTCTTTTCCTTTGATTCCTTTCTTTTGCTTTCCTTTTTTCCTTTGATTCCTTCTGAGCAATAAGCTCGTTTTTGTAAGGCGACTCTGTGATAATAGCCGTTTTACCTCTCCGCTTTGTGACTCTCTGTGAAGTTCGTATTTCTTTAGGCAAGTGCATCATATTTTCAGGTGACATCACGAAAGGCCTGGCACGATTGTTCATCAGAGAGCATCTCGGTTGAGGAGATCTTTGTTGGACAGGTTCCGGAGTTTTTGTTCGGTTGTTCATCCAAGATCATCCAGGCTCAGTAGATATTTGTCGGGCATATTCAGTAGTTTTTGGTGTCCCTGTGGGATAATTTAGTTCAGTAGAGTTTTCTACCTGTAGTTGCATTTGTATGTTGGAGTTCATGAGTGCCGCTATCGGTTGAGCTAACAGGTTGACTGTAGGTGTAGTGGCTCTAAATGAATGCTGAGGGTTAGTCATTATAGGAAAATCAGTTATCAGGGGGGCTGCTTCTGGAATGATTGGGTTGTCCGTCGTCTCAGAAGGGGCAAAATCTGCGTCTGTGAATATATTGCGATCAAGAGGCCATATTCCAGTTGCTCTATACGAATTAAGTGCAGTTGTCATGGTGGATGAAGCTATAAAAGATTGTCCAAACAATGCAGCAGTCTGGAACTGAGTAACCACGCGACCTGGGTGGCTTCTGAGCCATTTCTTTATCTCGTTGCTGTAAAATGTGCTCAGAGGTTTCATAAATCCAACGTCCAGTGGTTGGAGGCGGTGCGTGCAGTGACCACCTCAATTGATTTCACATGTGTCGCATGACCATCTAAGAGCAAAAGCACAGGATTATCTTTGGTGGCATGTGACCATTCTATGAATCTTTGTAGCCATAGCACAAATAGATGACCTTGTATCCAACCGGATTCATGACATTCTCCCCAAGATCCAGCTGGGGCTCCATCGAGCAGCTCGGGCTTCATTCGTTTTCGGGAGAAAATAAACATTGGAGGCATATAACTGCCGGTTGCACTGAAGCAGACAATTGTTGTCATTAGTTTTCCGCGTTCGGCAGAAGTGAGAGTCCCGACTTGCCGTTTTCCACAAGTAGCCAGTATTTTGGAATGACTTTTGGGGACGGTCGACATCCCTGTCTCATCTACGTTGTAGATGCGTTGTGGTTGCAGTTTATATTTATCATAGACCTTTTCCAGTAGATCAAAAAAGTTCTCAACAGCCACTCTATTAAACCCCATAGCTCTGGCTGCTGACGTTGCTTCTGGCTTTCTGTAGCTAATGTCCGGATGTCTCTTTAAAAAGCATTTTAGCCAGTCTGCGCCTGCCAGGCCATCTCTGGTGTTGAATCGATTGGCAATCTGGTTTTTTGTAGCTAAGTCATAGGCCAGTTTCCGGAGTTCGTTAGATGTCAGACCGTAAAATCTTTCCTCCATCCTCTTTATATAAGTTATTAACTCAGTTTCCTGCTCTGGCGAAAATACTGTGGTGTAATGACCTAACTTCTTCAGAAATACAGTTTCATCAGGATTAGCCCTGTACTTCGATACATATCGTTCAAGCGTAGTTTGTGGAACACCGTGACAATCTGCAGCTTTTTTATAGCCCATTTCTCCAGAAACTACATTCTCAACCGCTTTCTTCATAGACTCCACAGACCATGAATGTTGGTCTGTTTTTCTTTTGTATGTCCTAACCATGTTTCCTGAAACAATAGTTTCATTACTTAATATTTAATTAATTAAGATCCGGTAAGGGGCATAGTGGGGTACCTATAACAAGGGTTTATAAAAGTGCCCCACTATGCCCCCTCCAATGTACCCCACTTTGCCCCAAACTACTATGCAAAATAAAACAAAGATGGCGCCTTCTGACATTTGTCTGAACAGAAATCTTTCTTTTAGACTTTTATTTCCAAGAGTTTACCTCAATACTTAGTATATTTCGACTACCGAATCATTGACGTTAGTTTACACAACCTCAAAGCGAAATATGACAAACATTTTAAGAAAAGTATAGTGATTTTTTTACTTACGCGTGGAGAAAAAACCGTCCGTGATTTTGCGTCCGTCGCTAGCGGAGATCGCCGGCCAACTGAAGGCCAATCGCGGCGCGGTATTTCGAGCGCTCTGTGACTGTTACTATACGATGGGGGTGGGCTTCCCCGCTATGCCCCGGTACCCCACTATACCCCCCCCTCCCCTATACTTACAACATTTGCTTAGCACTGTACAGCCAATAAGTTGAATTAATGTAAAAAATATGAATTACAATAATTGCACATTTCGCGACAAAGAATTCAAAAAACATTTTTTATTTATGTGCTACGATATTTATTTTGACAGAGTGAAATTCCCTATTCCGTTACCCCGATAATTACTGGTAGAATAATTCCGGGTCATTTTACTTATTAACATTGCTACTGTTAATACAAAGTAATATCAGTTTCGGCCATTTTCGTCGCGATATATTCATTTCTATGACCAGATATTAAGGTAATATTATTAGTAACGTATTTATATTAAGTGCGTCTATTCACTATTACGATGTGATATAAACTTAAACCATATTCCACTAAAATTAAGATAGATTCTCGTTTACATTTTGTTGTTGGGAAATCCGTTACTTCTATTCCGAAACCATATTCACTGTAGAAATATCAAAGTCTTGAGACAAGACAAAATTGCTATGTACAACTTTTGGTGAAAAGGTCCGTCAACGACGACGGATCCCCGAAAAGTACGACGGCGACGTCTGCAAAGAGGAAAATACCGATAACTTTGAAATCTCCTCATGCATTAAAAATAATCGTTTGAGATAAAACTAGTAATTAATTTTAATGTAAGCGTGTGACGTGTTTTCTCCGTTGCCTCGTTTTCGTGGAATTCGTATGTAGTATTTCCACCGTTGATAACGCAAAATTAAATATTATGAGAAGGTTACATCAGCATGTCTTTAAGTGTGTATAGTACAATAGTTACTACAAATGGCAATTATTTATTTATTTATTTGATCTACGAGAAACATACAGCGCTCTATTAATCATAACTACTTTCATTGTATATTACTCCCCAAACTATATATACTTTATTTTATCGCGAAGATGGCCCATATAATAGAAATAAATAGACTATTATTCTCCCCTGGGCAGGCTACGGAGGATATTTAAATCATCGCTATTTTAATCAACGATATTTATGCGTTGATATTTGTATAGAGTTTTCTAATAAGGGCGGATCGATGTTGACAGTCAGTCAGTGGCGTCGCTAGACCTCTGTAGGCCCGGGGCGGAAATAATCTGAGAGGCCCCCCAGGAAGCGATAAATCATAAGAAACTGTGTCAAGAATAAAATTAGGGCGGAAAATAAAAACCATCTAAGCCATGAAAACTCAAGTCTTATTTATTAAGATCAAGTTAAAAACATAAGACAATAACTATAATTTTAGTGTTAAACAACAAAATAAAACACTTTCTGCCTACGCACTTTAGCGTCAGTGAACTCCTTAATAATTGCATCAAAATCCGCCTTGTTTGCTGCTTCCCTTTCCACTGACAGAATAGCCAAACCGTTAAGCCTTGCTTGGCTCATTGTTGATCTTAAATAAGTTTTTATCAGCTTGAGCTTTGAAAACCTTCTTTCGTTAGAAGCCACAGAAACACATACTGTCAAAAAAAGTTTCAATGCATCATACACATTGGGAACAGATTCTGTGAGGTCCATTTCCACAATGAAATGTAAAACTTTTAGTGATATCCACTTCTCCGATTCTTCTTTTGGAACCCCAGCTGCTTCAATAAAATTTCGCAGTCTTTATTTAAAAATTAAAAATATTAATAAATTTAAAGAATCCATTCTATTAATATGGAAACTATTTAATATGGAAAATAAGCATTACATTTATATTTTTCATGTGGGCCTCCTAAAAAAAATACCATTTGGAGGCCCCCTGCCCTTGCCAGGCCCGGGGCGGACCGCCCCCCCCCCCCCCCCGACGCCTCTGCAGTCAGTGCAATCAAACAAGCTGTGTGTGAGGTATAATCGAAATTCTTTTTTTATTTGAAAGGCTCATATATGACATTGTTGAAATGACCACCGCGGCTTCGCACGGTGGCACGGATCCGAGAGGTTCAATTTTTTTTCAATGACTACCGCATAGATCCGGCTGAATATGAGCGATGGCCTGGTTTATGTTGACTTTGAGGGCATCGGTCGATTATAAGATTATGATTACGATGACTCTAAGGGCGCCAGGCTATAGATATAGTATAATAACTTATACTATATCCAATCCGCTACTGTCGGTTGCTTTGTCCCTGAAGTACCCTTGAGTGTAAGATACTTGTCTTGTGCTTGTGACTATAGTTATTACGAAAAGCCATTTTGCAAAGCATACGAAAATCAGTAACTAACACGTAGTTTTCCCCGTTGGGAGCACTGTGTGTGCCGCTTTTGTAAACTTGTGTAAAACAAGTTCATGACTTATCTCAGTTTAGCTCTCGGAGGATCCTCTATCCCTGTCCCTTCTTTAGTCTTGTAGCCAGTATTTTTAGCGGCGTTTCGTTTGTATACATACATACATATATAACTGTGTATATAAATAGATTCCATTGAATTATTTGATTATATTTAGATTAATTTGGCCCTAATTTATTTATTTTCTCTTTATCTCTCTTTTATGAATAATATTATACTCTAATTTTATATTTTTTTATGCTCGATTATTTTTTGTTTCATTGACAATACAAATATTCCGACAGTGCTTTTAGTTATACGTATTAATAAAGTTATTGGTTTTGTTACACTTCGTTTCTTTGACAGATTTTGAAGTCAGGAAGAATTGGGGAGGGAGGAATTAGGGGGGGGGGGGGGGTTGTAGCGCATGGGGGAGGGGAACCTTGTCTGCTTGCCGGGAAAGTCTTGGGGTGACACAACCGATATTTCTGAACGTGTGGAGGAGTTAGGAAATTATTTAGGTTACCTACTTGGTAGATTTAGATTTAATCAGTCGAACGCCAACAATTCCTATAGGCATTTTGCATCTCTTGGCCGGCCTTCATATACCTATATTATACAGGATGAGTTTTTAATTAGTGACTTCCTTGTAGTGGGTGAATTAGTACGACGAACTAAGCAATTTTTGATCAGAATTTTTGGAAATAAACATAAAAAAATCTCTTCTTTTAAAATATTTTTTTAATAATTTGTTTTTTTTTGTTTTTGAAAAGTAGTATGAAAAGCAATGACCACTATGAGCTACATAGCGATAGGTAAAATATCGCTAATATAGTTTATTAGCGATATTTTACCTACCGCTAGATGGCGCAGCGCGCTCAAACCCTTGTCAAACTTTTATTTAACAGTGAAGTAATTCAAATTTAATAACAAACAATAATAAATTTTAAAAAAACTGTTTTTTTTTTCAAAATAAAGTTGCATTTGTAGCGATTTACCCCCTTTGAAGTAAAACTCATCTTGTATATAGGATAGGTTTCAATAATCTGTAAAGATTTTAGAGAAATAAATTTAAATTGAAATGTGCCCCCTGGTATACCGGTGAACCATGTCTGGAGTATTCCTGGCTGGGGTGGCAAGTTCTAAAATAATGTAATCTAATCTAAAGATGCGGCATTCATCACATACTTTTTAATAGTTGTGAAGATATACATACAGACCATGCAATAATTTGTGCGAATATAACAAAACAGACACCGTGTAAATAATAAATACCGTGAAATTTGCATATCAAACCAAAAATATCCGATAATTATATCATGATAAATATCGATGATATGATATAATATCATTTGTCTCTTGCTCTGTTCATTTTAAATTTCTTAAAAGGAGGTAAGGCCTGTCTGCGAAGTTTTTCTGCGAATGTAGAACATACAATTGACAGATATCATGAAATGGATTCGACCCAATAAAATATTTTTTAAAACGAAATCGTTTATAAATAAATCTAATACCGGTTGCCAATCGCCAGACTGAATGCGGTACAGATGACGTTAGTCAGTTAAATAAATATAAAACGATTATTCTAAATATACATTGGAAGCTTCTTCTTAAATTACCTTTTTCTGCAATGGTGACCATTGAACGGTCAGAAATAGTATGAATTGTCAATTTGTTCTTTTGGAAGATTATCAGACAGCGATTAACAAAGACCGTCCGGGTGGATGGCCCGGGTGGTCATCTGCATAATTAAAGTCAGCGCGAAGGTAAAACCATTAAATTCTCAAGTCTAATAGGACAAGACGCGAAAAGCGTAACCCTCCGTAGTCAGAAACTCGGGTCTCAGGAGCAACTAAGGTCTTTCGACGTACATCTTCTTTATAAAATATTTGGCCATCCTTAAAATCTCTTCCCTGCCGACTGTCTAAAAATCTACATGATCATAGCAAAATTCATTACCCTAAATAGCCTTTCACTGTCATCCATTAGTTTTTAATTATTAATTAGTAAATATTTTATTATTTGAACTATTATTAGGTAGAATAGCAGAATGTTTCTGAAAAGCATATGAATTTATTGAATTATGAGTTAATTCATAATTAGACAAAATGATATATGATACAGATGAACTAAATGACACTATCTCATGAACCATTCGTGAACACCAACAAGAAACTATCAAAAAATAAAAGAAAGGTAACATTTGAGTTCATCCAGTAAATAAAACCTCCCTGAACCAATCGAACAACAAGAAAATTAGGACTGCGGGTGCCATGCATTTATTGTATAATATAGACCTATAGACCCGTTTCAAGCATGGGGATGCATGGATCAGATGCATACAATGTCAACTGTAGGCTCAAGCATTATGTGCCGATGTTCTGAAAAAGACTAGTAAATTTGCAAAATATTTTCCTAAATATGTATTCATAAATGTATGCAAATATTTTAGGTATGTTCGTGTAATAATATGTGCTAGGAATGGATTGAAATACCATTAACTTGGTTTTTTAAACAACAAATGTTGTTTGTAAAGATTATCCTTTACATTTTGTAAATTACGGTCGACAAAAATCTTGTCATACTCTAAACAAAAAGCATGTCATTTAGGACGTGTTTCTTGTAATTGTAATTGTTTGTCACGTCAAATAACGACAGATTCCTGAGTCATATAGAAAGCTATAGGAAAAACTGTATAAAACCATACAATACTCCGTAATGGCAACAATAGCCTGTGTAATGGTGCCGTTTGCCGTGAAAACAAAGAATAAAAAGAACTAACTATATCTTTATAGAAACTAATATATCTACCTATATAGTATCTAAAATAATATACTATTTCGAGTGCAGCAACGCGGGTCACGCTGCGCAAGAGTCTCAAACCGTGGCAGACAGGCTGTCGACGTAGCGGACTGACGCGAGAGGCCGACGGGCTATTAATAACGCTCTACTTGATAGATATTCACGTCCAAATAGCAAATAGGCGCATTTTATTATCCGCCAGCACGGCAACGTCAAAGGACACCAGCTGATGCACTCATCAGTAGGTACATTTTTTCTAAAGCGAAAATTGAGAGTTGATAAAATATTACCATCATTAGTGGATCCAGCAAGCATTGCCACGACGCAAGACAGTGTAACCAACAAACGAAACCGACTTACATACATTACATATTTCAAACACTAACAAATTACAATATACCGATTTTGGACAATCAAAACAGGGCACGAACCTAGCTTATACTAGGTTTTACCCTTTGGAAGTCAGCCATCCCACGCAAAATTCTTGAAGCCCTCAAAAATGCGTTTGTAGGTGGTGTTTCAATGAGAGGCCTCAATAACAGACTTTAACCGCAGTGGAGGGAGAAATCGAGCCGACAATTGCAAAAATACAGAGATCGGCGGCCGCAAATTGTCACAGAAGAAGCCAATTATCAAATGGTGATAATTGCGTCCCAGAGGTTGGGAATTGATGAAACGTAATAAAATGAGAGAGAAATCTGATAATTTGTCGAAAATCGTATCATGATAACCGTATCACAAAACTTTAAGAACCACCAGACCTATACTAGCATATTATAATAACAAAACATGTTGATTTTACTCTACTGAAAATGACCGAAGAAAAAATCAATTTAATTTTAACTCGATATTTCAGATTTCTGAGGGGAACTATTACAACTTTCGGATATACATTTAATTTTTCGCTATTTTATATGGTTCGAGAGTCGTTTGCCGGAATTAAAAAAACCTAATGTTTCCAAATATTTATATCCAAATATTTATATCCAAATATTTATAGCCAAAGAAAATCCTTTGATCGTTTTTGAGGTTGCTTTGCTTGTTAGTCTTTAGACGTGTAGTTAGGTTTGTAACAAAAATCCAAATTTGCGTGGCATGTTATGTTTCAAAAACATGTTGCACGCATAGCAACATGTTTCGCGTGCATTTCTCGTGTTTTTTATATTGATCTTACTCAGTTTTTGAGTCGTTTCATAATCATGGTTCCAAATCTTAGAGCATTTGGACATTTACTTGCTATTTGGACAGTTAAGGTACCCCATGACACTCGGGATGACATACATAACGATTCTAACAATACCACACACTTCTAATCGGTTCAAGCGTTTAGAAGTTATGGTGGAATATATATAAGAAACGGAAGAAACGGAAAACACACAAACTTAGATGAATCCTGAAGTTGTCCGTTTTTGTCGGGCAGTAGATTTTTGTCGGCAGTCGTGTAACACTCCTTTTTTGTCGGTCAGTCGTGTAAAAATAGCTTATAATTTTATGCGCAACTGCTACATAGAGTAATAAATCTGCTACATTTTGCGCGTTGTGACGTTCAAATGCTACACAGAACGAGCAAGTAGCGATGAAGATAGCATAATAAAGTCTATTTATATGCCCTGTGGCACACATCAGCAAACAGCGGCTCCAAATCGATGATTTGGCTTCCGGGTTCGTGGTGTTAGCCGGAGAAAGGGGGCTGCCAACAGAGTTCAACAGCACACGCATACTATACCAGCCAAAATCCAAATGCTATCTGGCAAACGGCATATCGGTGTTTACGAGCGACTGACTACTGACGATGTTGGATAGAGCTGCCAAATGCAGGGTATAATCGAAATGAAACAGTATCAGACAACATTACAGAAATCGATCGAAAAATAAAAGTATAGTTAAAAAAACTAAAACACCACGCTTTAATAGCAATGTGAACTAAAAAAGGAAAAATAATTTGAAATATAAATTTATTGTTCAACCGCGATAGAAAGTACCCTATCCTAATATAGTTAAATGATTTTGAATAAGTGAGACTAAAATAATTGTCAAAAAATACCTTTAATTTAAAAGAGCGTGAGGGGTTTTCTACTTTATTTTTATAATAACTCTACCAATCTTTATAATAAAAGCTACCAATGAAATATTTATAACAATTGATAACGAGCCCGCCCCCACGCTTTTTTTAAATAAAAAAATGTCAATCACTTTATTCTCATTTTAAACGTATTCAAAATTATTTAACTATATTGAGTTAGGGTATTTTCTACCGCTGTTGAACAATATTTTTATATTTCAAAATTATTTTTTACTTTTTAGTTCACATTGCTATTAAATCGTGATTTTAGTTTTTTTAGTTTAAGATACATTTTTATTTATAAAAAAGAACAATATTTACTGTTATTATATGGCCGGTTATATGTTTTTTTTCATTTTATCCTAGTGCTCCTGATCAGGACATTAGGTCAAAATTACGGAATTATTGCTTTGTATATTATCTAAATTTCAAGTTATTCAGAAGTCAAGAAGTTACTGTAAAGTAACTTGAAGGGTTTCGTTACATTGATAGATAGATAGATAGACATTACATACGAGTACATACAGTTCAACCTAATAAAAGCGTTATAATAACAAAAGTTCATCAAACTAAATTTAGAAGGATTATCGCACAAGAAATCCGTCACTACATACTGTGTTTAATCATTTATGAAAACAAAAAATAGCTGTGATCAAACTATGTTTAGAGGGATTATCGCAAAAGAAACCCGTCGTAAACTACCTACACTAATTTGTAATTATTATAATTATGAAAGATAACAAAATCAAGAGCGATATGTAATGATAATGGGTAACTTAACAATCACGCTTTAGTCATGGTTGAATCATTTCTAAAATTAAAATGAGAAGATGGTACTTAGTCACCGCTTACCAGAAATTACCTAGTGTTAAGATTTTAGGAGTAATAAATTTTGAGTTTTTAAGATTTTGGGAGAGAAATTTTGAGAGGTTTCAATTAAACTTTAAGAGTAATTAATTAACATAAAATGTCACACCTATCTAAAATTATTAACTTAAATCTTCAGTGATTCTTAAAGCAAAAATAATATGTTTCGGTGGAGAAATCGTAAATGTAATTTAGAATGATATCTTTGTCGAAACTTCCATCGAGTCTTTCTTCAGCATCGCTGAAGTAGTCTGTACTTTTCCTGAATCTCATTACACGGTTAATATCAATTTCGGTAATGATTTTCTAATGTGTGAAATGATTTTTTTTCATCAAAAATGTAATTATTCTAATTAGTAACATTAAAAACAAATAATCTTGTGTGCATTTTAATGGGCATTTTGTCATCTTTGAAGGTTTTATAATTATTTTAACTCGCTGTTACATATTATATGTTACACTAGGCCAATAGGCTACGTAAAACAGATCTAACATGAATAGAGCAAATAAATTATATTATGTAGCAAATTATAATTTAGTAGCATTTGATTTTGAAACTTCTATTGTGCTCTTCGATTTAATTGTCTTTTTATCGGCTATAGCGCGATTTTTAGGTGCGATTTCCAAATTCTTCATTTTCTTACTATCATTTCATTGTTTTGATTAATTAACTCGTAAACCACTAAAGATATTAAGAAACGACTTAAAACAAAGTAAGAGGAATTATTGTCAGAATTCTATCGCACTTTTATTTTCCATTCTAGCATCAACAATTATAACGGAGTGATCAAATTTTCAATTTTCATATTATGTATGTTTAATTCAAAACCAGATGAAGATGTCGAAAAGTGACGCAAGGAAGATGTGGGTAATATCCTCGTAATTTTAAGTCACATTTATTTATTATTCTAAGAAAAGGGCGCCTTAAACAAAATGGTATATATCTTTTCAAATCTCGGCACTAGGACGAAGTATATTTGTACGTAATTTGGTTCTAATTGGTCCTGTAGTTAGAGATACAGTGGATACAGACACTCAGATATACATACAGACAGTAATTTTCCAGAAATCACCTTTTTTGATTACCAGGATCTTGAAACTTGTAAATCCGGTAAAAACTCGTATTCCAAATTTTGCTCGTAAACAATACTTTCACTACGTACACTTCGCGTAACACAATGATAATATTGAAAAAAAATGTAAAAAGTGACATAAAATTGTAGCAGGTAGAGAAATTGTCTTTAAGTAATATTTATAAGGAAAAAACAATACAAGAAAACTTTGAAAAAAATAAAATAAAATTGATCATTTTTAAAATTGTCTAAACAGATATTAAATTTAAATATTTATTTAGTTATACTATTTTAAACTAACCTAAAAAGCACATATTCGTATAACCCTTGAAATTTAGCCAAGGCAGAAAAAAAGTACAAAATAAAATTAGAAACAACGACGAAAGGACCTCGTAGGTAGGAAGAGGAGGAATCCTGTGCCAAGAGGAATTCCTCTATTTCTCATAAGCGGTGACAAAACTAACAAAGACAAACGCGCCAAAATTACAGAATAGAACAAATTGCTTTTGGATGACAGATATGTACAAAACTAATCCACGAAACTGCGAACTTAAGTGGTGCTTCGTTAGGAGTATTCTTAGGGGAGATGAGAATCATGAATAATCTCCGTCTGGGGCCACGACCCGCTCCGCTAAGATGCTGTAAATTCCACGCGGAACTCTCTCGGGGGACGGCTTATCGACACGCCCACTACTTAGCGATAATAAAAACCGAGCAGGACCAACAGAACGATAATGTATGTAACACGAAGGGATACCCCAATTTCGAAATACCCCAAATTAGGCGTTTACATTTTGCATCAAGAAAAATTGTTTGTTTAGCCGGGTCATTGTTTTAACCTTTGGGTTATTATTCAAAAAGTGGGTAAAAAATCGTTGGTTTTTTTAAATTAGATTTCTGTATATAAATAACAATGCTTGTTTACAATATATCAGACAACATTTACACAATACACCCATTTATTACCCTGTTTTGTAATGAGAACCGTAGGAACAATTTAACGTATCACGTACGCTTTGTTCGTTTTTTTTTCATTTCTTTTTTTTTTGTTTTTGTACTCGAACGTTCGTGATACACTCTTACATAATAAATAGAATAAAAAACGAATTAAGCGCATGCAGTTTGTAACACCCGTCTTTTCGGCGAAGTTGCAGTCGCCGTTATCAAGTTACAAACTTCACGCGGTAAATTCGTTTATTATCATATTTATAATGTCAAAAAACCGTGATAGGCTCTGACTACAAACTCTTACAAACATTCAGTTGAATGTTTTCATTAATTACATTCACCACTGGCATCTATTCCAGATTTAATTCCATTATTAATTACATATTTAATTCCAGATGTATTCTTATTACATTAACCATTAGCATTATTCCATTTTTCAGTTTTTCATAATGTAACCAACCATTTCATAATATTGATAAAATCAGCTTGTTGTTGTTGTTTGTTGTTGAAATCAGTTTGTTGGTGTTTATTGAGCAATGCTTTTATGGAGCATTTTCCTTATGATATATTAATATTGTTAAAGTTTTTTTTATGTTTGTGACACGGTGCGACATCTTGTAAAAAATGCCATCTACATTAGAAAAATCGTCCTTTGAGCGAAGAGCCAAGAAATCCATTAAACTGTCTACGTTACTTGTTATTATTAATGATCCCTGGATTTTTAGATTTCCAGATCCTTCTAATGCGAAATACATTTCCTGTTAATATCTGAAATCTGGGAAAAATACGCATGTCCCCAACAATTCGCACAATACTATATATATTTCTAAAGAACAAAGATCAATAGATAAATATAAATATCATTGATATTTATTATTTTATTTTACTCACATTTTGAATAAAATACAAAAAAAAACGTAATATTTTTTTTCGACCTCAAGACACTGCGGATTTGAAAATCTCACATTAATTTGAGCGCCATCTATCAGCGAACACGTTAACCTCTCCATTGAGAGTTGTTTGTCCTAATCACATATAGATGTCGCCACTAATTTCATTCGACACTAAGGAAAATTTTATTAAACCGATTGATTGTTGTCGTTACATATAAAATATTGCCACGAAGGAACAACGTGCGAGCAATAACAAAACATGTAAATATTTTTAATTTAACATACAATTTACAATATTTCATTAATAAGTACCTACTAATAAATACATGTTTTATAAATAAAATGTATTGTGAGACTCACTCCTGAGTAAACACCTCCCCAGACTCTCTATCTTCATCCGTCTCTCGCTTTTCCCGCCCGGCAGGGCGTGGACATTGAACATGAATAGCGATAGCCAGGCAGGCTAGATATGGCTACTTAGCCGGCAGGCTACACTTCGCTTATTGCGTCTTTCCATCTCTTTACGGACATCGATCAAACAATATACCTACTTTGTCTATTTCGAGTCAATGCGCTGTTACAGAATTCCCTTCTGGTCGCAGTGTACTACATTTTTAGGCATCATATTTTCTCTCTCCGAAAACAAGTCATAAGAATTTCGATTAATCTTAACCGTACTGTATCATGTCGTGGTAACTTCAGAAATCTCAGTATACTCACTCTACCATCACTATAGATCTCAGTATACCATCACTATTTTTTTTTTTTTTTTTTAATACTTTATTCATTTATTTGTTTGTACATTTAGCCCCATTGTTATCAATGTTATAAGTAACTCGGAAAAATTGAACACCGAAATGCAGCTAATGCTCAGTGCCCACCTAACTAGGACTTAAATGTCCCGTATCTAGGCGGGTCAGAGTAAATAATTGAAATAAGTAAAACAACTTACGTAACAATTAGCCTAATTAAAGTAAAAAAAAAACCTTTTTATTTTTATATTCAATGAATGTGCTTAATTAAGATTGAATAATATATCAGAATAAATAAATAACATAGGTAATACAATATGGCAAATACACATATACGTAAATACGATTTTAATAAATAATAGATGCTATATGGTATAAACATATTTATAATTAATTAAAATATATAAATACAATTTTAAAAGCAGTATTTAAAAAAACTTGAAATAACATAAATAAAAATATGATACTATTAATATATGCATAATAATGTATATAAATATACAATATTATTTTTAAATTAACCGTTATACATACGCTTTACAAACCAAGTTTTCAGATTTAGACCTCCCTAATTCAAATAACCATTTATTAATTTTGTCTTTAAACTCTTGATTGTTCTTTATGTGTTTCCATTTTTCCTCTATGTCATTATATAGTTTGGGACCAATGAAAAAAGCTTGTCGTTGTGCAAATGTTGTTTGCACTCGAGGAATAAGGAAATTTTGTTTCCGTGAACTCCGAGTATTGAAGTTTTGCTGACTTTGATCATATCTATCTTTGTGTTTATGAAAAAATATTATCACATATTTAATAAACAATTGCTTGACGTCCAGAACTTTAGACTCTTTGAAAAGACGCTCTGACGGGTAGTCATTAGGTTTCCTATAAATTATCCGTAGCAGCAGTTTTTGCGTCTTTATTAGTGGATCCAGGGCCTGTTTCGTGCAAGCACCCCACCCTACAATTCCATAAATCATAAGACTTTGGCATAGAGACATGTAGGTGATTTTAATTGTTTTCCGAGATAATACATTGCGCAGTTCACAAAAAACATATATTAGTTTCCGTAATCGATCCGAGAGTTGAATTATGTGCTTAGACCAATTCAGCTTAGAATCCACATTTATTCCCAGATATTTTACATTATCTACAACACTTAGTCGTTCACATGAGCATGTGCAGTCTTTAAGGCAATTGTGAGAGTGGATTTTAAAGAAGCTGGAGATATGAAGTGATCGTAAGCTAAAGTTCATTACTTTGGTTTTCGACGAATTAATTGTTAAAATATGTTTATTTAGCCACTCACTAACGGTATCCAGAGTATTTTGTAATTTAAGTGCGACTTCTGCCGAATTAGTCGCTTCTGTTAATAAGACCGTATCGTCTGCGAATGAGATGACTTTCGCATTAAGTTGGAGTTCACATAATTCATTAATATATATTAGAAACAGGAGTGGCCCTAGCACACTTCCTTGTGGAACGCCATATCTTATATTTAGTTTCTCACTGATCTGTCCATTTATTGCTGTTACCTGAGATCTGTCATCCAAGTAGCTTCTAAACCATTCCATGGATACCCCTTTTTAACTCCAAAGCTCTCCAGTTTTTTACAGAGAATCGGGTGAGACACCGTGTCAAATGCTTTCGATAGGTCGAGGAACGCTGCCATAACTTTTCTCCCCTTATCAATATTTACTGATATATATTGGGTAACAGCGTTAATTGCATCTTGCGTTCCTCGACCTTCTCTGAAGCCGAATTGGTTAGTTGAAAGGAGCCCCTCAGCCTCGACGTGTTTTATAAGCCTCTTTTTTACAATTTTTTCAATTACTTTCGAAATTATATTTTGTAGAGATATCGGTCGATAGTTTCCAATATCTTCTTTGTTGCCATTCTTAAATATTGGAATAACCTTTGACGTCTTTAGTGACTGAGGAAAGGTGCCCGATTTGAAACTTAAATTCACTAAGTATGCGAGAGGTTCGGAAATAAACTCAGCTACAAGTTTGAAGTGAATTGTGCGTATACCATCTAACCCGGGTGAAGAATCAGCTTTCAGATTTTTTATGGTGTTTGCAATTTCCGTTTTGTTAACAAGACCCAGCGCAAACTGCTTTTTAGTTTTAGGAAATATATTTATTTGGTTAGTCAAAGCAGATTCAGTATATTTCATATCCGCTAAAATGGAGTTTGCAAGTTTTTGTCCAACAGACACAAAATATTCGTTGGCATAGTTGGTTAGTTCTCGAAGATCCCTGTCCACGCTTTTTATCTTATTACCAACCCTTATTGACTTAATTGAGGGTTTATTCTTATTTGTGTGCCCTATGTCATTAATTAACTCCCATGTTTTCTTCATATCACCATTTGCTTGTTTGAATTTTTCGCTGTAATATGACTCTTTGGTTTTCTTAATGATTTTTTTGCAGGTATTCCTATATTTTTTATAAAAGTTTTTATTGAATGTATAAAGTTAATATTTAAAAATATAGGAAAGTTGAAGATTCAAAATGAAATTCACTGTCATTTTACCAGAGGTAGGCACAATTTAATACTACACTGGGCTCGATTGCGTTTCTTCGTGAACTAAAATCGGAAATTAGTCCGTGTGAACGAGACAGGGCAATACGCTAGAGCGGAGTGTGAGATGCCCGGTTGTCACTTTTTCGCATTAAAAGTGCCTGCCAAGGTCAAATCTTCCACCGCACGAAATATGCTCGAATTAATTCGGACGAGTATAAGTTCAGCAGGTAGTATTCATCGACGATCGTTCGTTTCATATTCCGCTCTAAAGTATTGCTCTGTCTCGTTCGCTTGGACTAATTTTGGTTTTAGTTCACAAAGAAACGCAATCGGGCCCACTGTCCGTTTATTATTCAAAACGTATCCAAATTACGTTACAATGTTGTGTTACAATTAAGTTCCCGAAAATATTAAAATTATATTATGTAGAAACGGTAAAATAGCCCAGCTGAAATCGAAATCAAAAGGCTACCTTATTAAGAGAAAATAGTATAATATCAACGAATTATAATTAGATGACTGACAATTTCCATGTCGATTTTATTTATGAAACTTGACATTTTTACCATTTTATTGACTATTATATTATTATGGTTATTTTGAATTGCCTCTGATAATCAATTGTATTTTGTATTGTAGAACCAAATAATTTTATATATCATGACTACTCAATTTCGGGATAACTCTAACTGTAGTTTTAAATATATAATACTACTATTATTAATTGTGTTGAGACTCTTAACAAACATTTAGTATCGATTTTTAAAGTTATTTTAATTATTCATTTTTGTAACATGTATTTTTGCGCCACGCGGTCTAATGTGTGCTAATGTTAAGCAGTCTCACCATTTGTTTCGAGCTCTTTATTGCATCCACTGTCTACTGATGAATTTTTAGCTTTTTCCAAACACTTTGGGGGTACTACTACACCGTTGTCGCCAGGTGTCCCGGAATCTGGCCTGCTGACTACCCCGGCATTCTGGTCAAAATACTGTCTGGTCTGAAAGTATCAGCTTTTACAAACCTCTTGCTTTTTTTTTGTCGCTGGTTCTCTAACTATTCTGATCGCGCTATCTATGTATGTAGCTTGTCGGTGTATTAAGGATGCCACAGTGGCTGGCATAAGCCAGCTACAAGTAAAAGTTTTTAAGACAATAGACGTGATTTGATGTCATTTGACACTAACTTCCTTTTATTTTTCGGGAGCTAGTACTGCACTGCTTTCGACCATCGGTCGTAGTTTCTCCTCGTTAGATGTCCTGCCTATTTCACCTTCATTTCGACCACACGTCTGTCACGGTTCTCTTCGCCCTGATCTCCGTGTTTCTTTCTCTATTAAGCGTCTTGAAGCCAAGGATTTTGCGCTCCATAGCTCTTTGGCTCATTTGCAGTTTGTGTATCTGATTTTTGGTTAGTTTTGGCATCCGTGGGTCAGAATAGGAAGAAGTGAAGTACGTCAACAATAATAATAATTTATTTATTGTGAACTGTAAGTAGGTCGTACAAAATGGATAGATACTATTTTATGTGTTATACGGCTTACCAATCAGGCGTACAATACTTATTTTTCTATAATTAAATATATTTTCACTTCGCAAGTTGAAGGAAAACAAATCCGAAAAGTATTACGTTTTAGACATATTAACATAAATAATAATTAGAACTATTATCTACAAATTATTATAGTAAATTGCCATTACTATATATAAAGTAAATATTAGTTGGTTTTCAAATTAAAATGTCAAACTGGAATTATTAGGCTATCTACGGTTTGTCAGATTTAGAGCTAGAATGAAATATAAATGTTTAAATTTTAAAATGTTTGAGAATTACAATAGGAATATGTTATATTATTTATTTGTCATTATCGTTTAAAAAGTCATTCACGCTGTAATAACATTTATTTTTGAGCCAGTGCTTTAATGTCTGTTTGAATCCTGGTTGTAGCATTGATTTGATGTTTTGTGGAATAGCGTTAAAATATTTAACACAACAGAACTGAGGTCCCTTTTTACACATTTCTGTCCTCACTGAGGGACAGTTTAAGAGGTTTCTATTATTCGTAGCCCTTGAATGTACATCTCTTCGTAGAGAGTAGATATCGGGATTATTTTTAATAAATTCTCAACATAGACATGCTGGTGAAGAGAGGCCTGCAGGAAGTGTCTGGCACTACTCCGCATAGAACTCGAACACAGGACCTCTGTATTTTGAATATTCGTTGGACTTCTGTTGAGTTCCCCACATTATAATGCCGTATTTTAGATGCGGACATTATAATTCCGTATGTTCTCTTTAGGCTTAGAGGATATCCGCTTTTCAAAGTATGTTTCAACAACTATAATGTCTTCCACGTTCGAGTACATTGCACTTATAATACCGTGGGCGAATGAATCGGACGAAACGGCCGGGAGGTCTGCGCCCTGTTTTAATTTAGACTCATTAAAGCCAACGCGACGTTACCGCTATATTACCCACCCGCCGCACCGGGATGCTGGGAGACAAAGACCGCGGCTGTCGCGCACGAATATGGAAATAGCTACAACAGGATCGGGAAATATATGCATGGGCATATTTGGGACAGTTAGATATGCAAATGCGACCGATTTCAGTGTGTTTCCCTGAAATATGATACATAAGCAAACCCGCTTACGAATATAAATGAATAGTGACGGGGAAGAACGATCAATATCAATTTGAGTTTTTAAGATGAGATACTTTTTTATAGGGTATTAGTGGTATTACCCGGCGTTGCCCGTGTTATATCCGTGCTCAAATTTCTGTGTATAACAATTTTCAAGGCGATCGGTTGAACGGTATATAATTTAATGTGCTGCAGCGCCCTCCAGTCGCGAGTTTCAACAAAGTGGATAGCGTGAACATATTATTCGTGCTCATACCTATGTATACTAATTTTGCTTTCGGTAGAACGGTATAGAAGTTCATATGCTGCAGTGTCATCTAGTGGCGAGTTACAACAAAGTAGATAGCGCGAAAATATTATCCGCGCTCAATTTCATAGGTATACCAATATTCATGGCAATCGGATAAACGGTATAGAATTCGATATGCTACAAGGCCATCTGGTGTCTATGTATACCAATTCATGGCGATCGGTTTAGAGGTATAGAAGTTGATATGCTGCAGCGCCATCTAGTGGTAAGTTACAACTAAGCGGATACCTTTTCCGTTAAAAATTGCATATAAATATGTGCCAACTTTCGTGGTGATCGGCCAAACGGTGTGTGAGTCTATTAAGCTCGGACAGACAGACAACAAATATACCAACATCCATTTTCATATATAGATAGATAAATTCATTAAAACGTATTTTTTTAAACAACTATATTGGGTTTACAGATTAAATATATTTCGTGGATAAGGTTTTCATGTTATCCGCTTTGTGGTAACTTATTACTAGATGGCGCTGCAGCACATCAACCTCTATACCGCTCAATCGATCGCCATGAAAATTGGCATACATAGACATTTGAGCACGCATACTATTTTCGCGCTAATAACTTTATTGCAACTCGCCAACAGATAGCGCTGCAGCACATCAACTTCTATACCGCTCAACTGATCGTCATCGACATTGGTATACATATACATTTGAGACAACATAATAATTTCGCGCTATTTACTTCGTTGTAACTCGCCACTAGGTGGCGCTGCAGCACATTAACTTATATACCGTTTAACCGATAACCATGAAAAATTGTATACATTGGTATTTGAGATGACGATCGATTACAAAACGTTATCTCAGACAAAACGTTTAACGACGTAATAAACTAACCGATTTTTACAAAACGTTCGTCGATGTTTGCATAACAGCATTTTCTCTTTATCGTTCATCGCGTCGGTTCTGCCTCGGCACTGGCATCGCTCTGGCTTTTAAGCAGATATAATAAATCGTATCCAACTAAATGTAGCAATAAATAAAATATGCGAACCGAAGCATCTGCGCTTCTTTTCATCGTTTCCGCGAGAGTTTAGTTGATAAATCACGTCGTAATTGTGTGACATTTTGGCTTTGTCTTAATACTGTCTTGTTCTAATACTTGCTTCAAATTTCAATGATAAATCACCGTCTAATTCATCTATTCATTAGATACATTCATCTATACAGTTAAAACTTTTTCGTCACTTTCATGTTTTTTATAATTAGGTACGTACATAATATTCATTGTGGCTTACACAAAACTGGGACAGTGAAGTGGAAATCAAGACTCGCATCGAAATTGTCGCAGCGCCTTTGGAAAAATGAAAAAGGTCCTTTGCAATCGAAGCCTGAAAATCCCATTTCGAATACGTCTTCTCCAGTGCTAACATCTGGCCGATACTTCTACACGGATGTGAGGCCTGGACTATTAAGAAAGATCTCAGGAAACGTATAGAAGCATTCGAGATGTGGGCATACAGACGCATGATGTCGACATCTTGCTCAGAAACTCACCAATGAGGAAATTCTACGGCGTGTCGGCCAAAAACGCAAGCTATGGCAGACCATCAAACAGCGCAAAGCTGCATACCTGGGTCACGTACTTAGGCACGATTGGTACGAACTCTTGCAACTAATTATGATGGGAAAATTGCAGGGAAGAGGAGACCAGGCCATAGACAGAAATCTTCGTTGCGGAACATTCGAGAATTGACCGGGATTACGAGTCTCGCCGAATTGTTTTGCCTGGCGAAGGACAAAAAGGAGTATGCAGGGCTGGCTGACTGTCAACCTTCACAAGTTAGAGAGGCACCCTAAGAAGAAGAAGAAGAATATTCATTGATATTGTTTTCGTATTTTTTAACATTTTACTACATTTACTAAACTTTCAGTTTAAGTTGGCTAAGAATATTTTTCCGCAACAATCTTTTTGCAAATAAAACAAATCTTGGGCCATCCATATTGAGTATTTTAATTCCTCCGTGTTATTATTATATTAATATTATATTGTTTATGGCTGAAGACGATTGATTCCGACTATTGGAGCCGCAAAATATGTGATAAACTTTTATCAACGCCTCGACCTTAACGACAATTTTGTCAAATAAGATTTCGTCGACTATTTTTTAGATAAACATGTTGAGCTGAGTATTATAAAAATAGTCTAAAATATACTAACAGAAAATAATGTAATGACGGTGCACCGTTATGCATGCACGGAGCTGTAAATAAAGCTTACGGGTGGAAAACCTCGAGTATTTACGAGGAATCGATGGTAATATCGGTGGCCACTAATCACACCAAGACAGAATATTCGTAGATCCTACATAGGATGTTCCTGACAGCTCGATATTCCTGGCAAGGGGTCACTGCACGCAAAACCAAATTACTTTTTTTTTGACTTTATTCTTTAAAAAACAGTTTTCGTTTTATACAAGGAAATTGCGACAGACTGACATCCATTTCAAAGGGTAACTACGTACGCTAAACTAAAGAATATTATTGTTTTTACTTTCTTACTGAAAAAAACATTTTATTGCATATTAGGATTTTTTTGTAAAGGAGATTATTTTACGTAACAAACTGAGTTAAAAGTTATTTATAACTTTTTTGATTGAAGACTTTATTACTGAAAAAAATATTTCTAAATATCCGAAAGTTCAATATAAAAAACGCTGTAAAATAAATAATGTACAAATAAATCTCCTAATACCGAAAAACATGTTTGGTATTTCGTAAGAAAACAATTTTCTTGTTTAGTATCGCTTTTTTGGAAAGTTTTTATATCTCATGTTGACTTGCTACCCCAAATTCGCTTAGTTAGACCGCAAGCTAGCCCTATGCCGAGAGCTATACCTATTTAATATAGGATGAACAGTGCGCATTAATATTGTGATATCAATTTATATCAAATATATAACTTTTTTACGATAGCTCTGACGTATCAGAAAAGACGAAAAACTGAAATTACACCGCCTTTTTTGTAGATGGTTGCGCTAAGGACAGCCGGGGTTTTATAGACTTTTGATATTTTATACATTTGGGCTTACTCTCAAGTGCCTAATAATTTGTTGACTGGATTGTTCTTTTACTTTACTAGATTGTAACGTAAGCTAAATATGAACGGCCATTATTGATTGAAGCAGCTATCTAAATGACAGATTACACGGTGTACAAAAATGCTAATGGATCCTGTGCCGCTATGACCCGCCTCGTTCCTGGGTCAGTCAAACTCACGGCTCAGCACCCATCCGGTAGCCTCCACGTAATGCAAGTGGTTCAGTTCTCCGGGCGCATCTGGCCGGTTTGCGAACCGTGCAGCGTCAGCCAATCGACTGTGCACTCCGGCTGATAACCGGGGATGTCTGGAAACGAAATACGTTTTCCTATGAAGCGGGAGTGGTAATTGACTTAATGTCAGCCGCTCTTAAAACGATCGGTAGGCTACCCAATCTCGCGTGAAGAGTCGGGCAAAGGATGCCACGGTCAGCGAAAAATACGAACCGAACTACCGCTAACACAAGGTAGAGGCCGCGTCGTAAGCGACTTGGATCCATGACCAGACAGGAGGCCGGAGAAATCCGGCCAAATCTGGTAGTCAGGGTCGAGGTGGCCCGCTAGGTGCTTCTCAGTGCCTTGCGTTCGTTTCTGAAGGGCCAGTTGGCGTAGCTAGACGGTGGACTGTCCATTTTCAAAAAGATCCATTTTTCGCCGCCGTCGATTATTTGTGAAAATCTATTTCTTTTTTGACGTTAAAGGAGCATTTCATAAGTAATGAAACGTCCTTCGACGTCTCTTGGCTTTAATTCGTGAGGGACCCAATGTCCTTCCTTTTGAATGACTCCCATGACCTTCAAACGTTTCGAAACGGTTGATGGATAAACATTAAATGCTTCACCTATCTTCTCCAGCGTAAGACTCGAATCTTCACGGAATATAGCCCCCAATTCGATTTCTTATTTTTTTTCTCCTGGCCTGGGCGCTCTTTGACTTGCACGTCGAAATCACAACTTTTGAATCGGCGAAACCAAGTCTCAACAGTACTGTCGGAGTGAGTTTCCGTTAAGCCTCCAACAGTAAACGATCTTAAGATTCTTAAAAGCAGAAAGAATAGCTTCCGCAAATTACTTTGTCGACTCAGATTTCGACATCTTCGAAGTTCACAAAATTTCCGTTGTTTACACTTCAACGAAATGACAAAAGCTGATAATTCAATACTCTTTTGATTGGGATTTGACGTGAAGTGGTTTGCGATCTGTTCAATGTCAACAAATACAAGTTACGCCATCCCTTGAGAAATCAAAGTTTTGAATTCAAGGTCCCAATATCGTATCTATTAAACAAATAAAATGCTTATACGAATTAATGCAATGTCTAAATCTAATTTGACTGGGGTACGTGCGCTTTCGCGTTGTTGTTTTACAAGTGACCCACTCGGCCGGGATGATGCCGCTGCTGATACCGAGAAGCGTCCCGAGAATAGCGCTAGTCACGTCAACCCGCGTCCTTGTCAATTGCGATTTACCAGGCCAGGCAGTGCTCATCTGTCATGTGTCATCGCGCTAAGAGCGGAACCCCGCACATGCAATCCGCGCCACGGCTCATTTTCATATGGATATGGAGCATTTCCGCAATAAATTATTGCGGGACGCGGTTTGCGTCAAACACTTGCCCGGACAGTCGAGTCTAGAAAGTGACGCCGCGCCGAACGGTTCGGTTCACCGTCTAATGCCCGCTCTACACGTTGGCCAATACTTTATTATTATTATTTTTTAATTAAATAATTTATTTAACAAAATATATAAGAATTCTTTAAATACGTTGATTCTGTATCACTGCTAACTAGGCGTATATATCACTGCTAACTGGTAACGCTATATATTTTAGATCTTTCCTTGACACAACCGTGGCACTCTAGTGTGACTCCCGAAGTGAGCTCGCCTTAACACAGGGGTGCCTAGCAAGGCGGGCCCGGCTGCTCTTTGCTTAGCATAATAGAAAGATTATCATTTGCGTTTAATGTATGCGCTATGTAACCTGGGCTCAGACAGATGTATCATGTGTATATAACTTTAATAGCATACGACGGCATTGTCTAAATTTTCATTTCATTTTCTGTTGTGCTCATGAATTTGAATGTATATGTATATGTAAATAAATAAATAAATAAATAGTGCAGTTGAGCCATTATGATCCATGTGTTAGGGTCGGCCAATCTCACAGGTCAACACCCATCCGGCAGCCTCCAAGCAGAAGTGCTCTACTGGACGGTTTGCGCACCGTGAGGCGTCAGCCAATCGACTGTGCTTTCCGACAGGTGGTTGGGGGAGTCTGGAAACGGATTTGTTCCTTATAGAGCGGGGGTGGTTGTTAAAATTGTGGCAGCCGCTCTTGAAACGATCATTTGGCTACCTGATACCGGGTGAACAGCCGGGAAAAGAATGCTGTAGACACCGTATTACCGCTACGTCAGGAAGAGGACCGCGCAAGCGACCTCGAACCTGTAACAAGTCGCAAGACCGGAGTAATATGGTTGCAATTGTAAGTAAGGGCTCGAGTGTCGGCCCGCTTGTTGATCATTTTAGGCGGTGTTTTATTTGTAATGTCTATTCCACTTTTAAAATGGTTCAATGAGTGGTGGTAAATGTCTCAAGTATTCAAAATACATCGATCAGAAATAACAGTGAAGCGCCATCTGTGGCCTTGCTTCGCGACAATTGTGTTATTGAACGCCACGACCTCGATCCATTAGCAATGTCAAGTAAAACAGCTGATCAATTCTCAAACTTTTCTAAATCATTTAGAATAAAAGTAATTTTAAAATGATTTTATTATATTATTTGTTTTAACAATTTGATATCAAAAGTTGCTCATTTGCTCGTTAAGATTCACCCACTTAAAGGATGTCACCAATTAAAAACTCACCAGTATATACCTCCAAAATTCTTTAAGTCCAATATTTCGAGACTGAAGTATGACAAGCGCGCCGGGGTGGACCGATTTCAACCACAATCTTTTCAACTCTTGCGGTGGGGGTGGTCCAAAATGGATATTTCCGTTTTCATCTCAAAGAAAAAAAACGCGTTCACAATACTTTTTCCTAGGCTTTGGTTGGCCGGGAAAATAATAGGCAGCGTGAAATTACTAGGAGAAAAACATGGGGAAAATAGAAGTTGATGCCTACCTTCACCGCACGCGTTGCGCTTGCACTTGGAAGCGAGAGCAGCAGCCGCTGCTTCGACGCCGCCGGCAGCGCTGGTCTTGCGCTCGGCTGCAGAAGTGGAGGTGAAGGAGCGGGAGTACGTGGCGGCCCTGCTGGGAGGCGCGGGGACGTACGAGGAGTACGACGAGTACGAGGAGGAGCGGAACGAGGAGTAGCGGCGGCGGTACATGATGCGGACGTTGACGCCGAGCGATCGGCCTGCGCGCAGCACTAAGCCGACGAGGGTGAAGGTGAAGGTGAGGGGGCGCGGGCGCTTCTCGTCGCACACCAGCTTGACGGCCTGGAGAGACGGCGGGACCACCGGCGCGGGAGACGAAGCGACGCGCTGCGCGATCGCTACTCGAATATTGCGAACGCTGCGGGAGCGCGCGCTGGTCGGCGCCGCGACGCCCCACCCGCCGGCGTCGCGACGCCCTCGACGCGTACGGCTGACGACCCGAAACGCAATCTACGAACCCCACCCACGTGGAGGACAACGGAAACAAGCTTGTCAATTTTTAAACGGCGTACAAATATACGCAACGGGGGTGATTGAAATGCAACAGCGCAGGAAGGCGTACAAAGCCGCGCATCTGTTAAAGGTTTCCTGTGGTTCCCTGTAACCAAATTTACGGGGCGAATGTCCAATGCTACCAATGAAATCAGCCAAAGACGTTTAATACGACAGATGATAAAAAATGCAGACCCAATATCGCCAAAGTCTTTCCATAGTATAATAAGTCCACACGCGCATCAACCGCGCATATCACAAAGTTACAAGTTTATAATAATGATGTAACTTTACGTGCTTGACTATTTAAAAAAATACTAATAATTTCGCACATGAATTTGCATTTCGCATCGTATATGCACGGCGATATTGATGTATTCAACACGTCACCTAACAATCTCAAGATCCATCATTAATGGCGGTGTCATTTTAATTGCAATAAAATAATGATAATACGTATCCATGGATATATAAAAATAACATGAACGTAGAACTGTATTATATGACGTGTATTCACGTTAAATTGATTTGCTTAATAAGACTCCTTTCTTCCCACCTCCCCCTATGTCTGTTTATTAAAAAAATGTTTAAGTGGAAACATGTAATCAGGTTTATCCTTGAAATTTAATAATTGTTTATGTAATGCGTTGAATCAGCTGTATGTTTCCTGAATAATAATAATAATAATTTATTAATTAAAAGCAAAGCACGAGATACACATTCCTGCAGCATTACAAAATAATGTTTGGACAGGTAGCAAAGAAGAAAGCACACTGCAGCATCTTGGTCACTACCTCAACGCTGCCTAATTAACCCTAGGGCCGTACTAAGGCAGGCGTGCCAGGAAATTATTTTACCTATGCACATATTTGGTTGTAATTTGAACAAAAAACAAAAAAATAAATTAGGAACTTATAATTATTTAAAAAATCATGAAATATCCATCATGAATAAAAATATAAACAAGAAAAAACTTTCCCATAAATATGCAGATTATATATACGACATTAAAAGTAATATTCGCGCACCGATCTTGGTGTATCCTGTCAACCAGACAATTAGTCATGGGATATATTTTCTTTGCGAAAAAAAAAGTTGTTAAAAAAACATATTTAAAAAAATCTTTTGAAAATATGAACATTGCGCAGAATACGCAAAATTCTACCTATAACATAATATCAAATGACTGAGGATTCCACTCCGGCTTTTAGCAAAAGTACCAAAGCAAGCGGATCTTTTCGGTTACCATTTGTAAATACGCCCAATCCCGGCAGTGGTTTAAAAGTCAAAACACACGGCCAACATTTTGCTAAACGGTGACTTGGCCGCTTTTCCGAACAATAGCGGGAAAGAAGCGCGCTCGGAAGGACAACGAGCTGGACGTCCATTATTACCTTCCATCCATTCTTATTCCTGTTTGTCCCGCACACGTACGATGAAATTTTAAAATTCCCAGAACGCCCAGAGCGCCGCGGCGACACTCGGGCACAATGGCTGGGAACCTTTTCAGATATAACAACGTGAAAACTGTCGAATGCACAGTCTCGTTTGGCAGTAGCTATAGTAGCTACTAACATACGGAGACGGTACGGTATATCCAGTTAATATAGTGTCGCAAAAAAATGTTACCACACTTGAATGGTGATTGTTTTAATCAGTAGTAACAAAAATATGTTTTTACATGGGCAATAAAATACTGTACAGTTTTTCAGATGCGACACGCTGAGAAAAATGTGCATATTTTTTTCTCAGTGTGTCTTCTCTGAAAAACTGTACAATATTCCTATCCCTTGTAAAGAATATTTTTGTTACATATATTTTATATATTATAATGCAATGGTGTCAGTGTTATAACTTACGTGTAGGTTATGGCGTTGCGTCTAATCGTCGCTTTTTTACGTAAACATGGCGTAATATACAGATTTACGATTGTACTTAAATTATTCTAGTTACATTGCAAAAACAGCAAAAAAAAAACATTGTTGTGTGCCACCAATAGTGTCACCCAACTAATCTGCGCTTGTTCTAGGGTGACCACTTTATACTAATTATTATTTTTATACTTGCTTATTTGTAATTTAGTAAGTTTTAAATAAAGGGATGTTTTCATTCAAATAAAAAAAACTCACTATTTTAAGAATTATAATGCTATTCCTAGTATTTCTGAAAGTTCCAGACAAAGCATGTAAAATATACAATTCGGTGGGCCTATTGACTGGTGACAATATCTTTGGCCAACCATCAAGGTTATTGCAACTGGATGTTTATTGCAGGTACAATTTCTAAAAATGATTTAGAACAATTTGAAAACAACTATGTTCAATTTAAAATCCCCAATTCTTTATTAACTGGTGAAAAGCTGAATTTTATTTTTGTTTCAGATTTAAGCGTTAAGAAATAATGGCACAATAATCCAAATTAAGTTTCGAATAAGAAAGGTTGCGTTAAAATACTACTGGAAGTGCCAAAATGCGGTAGAAGAACAATTACGATTTAATGAACACTTTATAAACAATAAGTGTGGTTACATCTTTCGCAACAGCCTGTATATCAGAAAAGACGCCGCTGAAACGTAAATTACTCAAAGTCTGAAATTTGCCTTTTTTTAATGCAAATGCATTTAGTCTTCTAATGAAGTAGCCCATTCACACAATTATCACGAGTGTCATTACGAAAGCAATAAGCACGTAATTTGTCTGACACTTAAGTTAAGTGTGATTAATAATAATAATAATTCGCTTATTTACAGCAATAAATACTACTTAATGACAAAGACAAAGTAATTTAACTAGAGACGGTGCAAAAAAAAAAACGATTTTCAGGACACATCTATCGCACTAAGAACCAGTATATTATACTAATACATAATATTATTTATGTAGGTAGTATAATATGTAGCCACATAATATTATGTATGTAGGTAGGTACTAAATGACACAGCTATTATTCTTCGTTTAGTAGAATTTCCTAGTACTCGTTCTTGAAACTAGAAGGGGTGTTCGCGACAGTAGGTACGACAAAAGTTTCAAGGAGTAACTCTGTATGTAAAACTATACACAGTGTAACCTCTAATAACGAGCACTTCTCATAACGAGTAATTCGCACCTCTCATACGAGTATGGGAAAAATTGTATTGCCTAACGAGTATTTCGCTTAACGAGTAAGAGTCTGGAACGAATGATGCTCGTTAAGAGATGTTCCACTGTAATTGTTTTTTTTTCTTTTTGAAAAAAAGATGTAATCGTATGTAAGGAGATTTTTTATATATCAATTTATTCGTACGTGAAAAACTGAGTAGGAAAAATTATCAACGTACCCGAAGCTATCGTTATACGTTGTCATTGCTCTGTTTATAAAGAGTGCATGGTATATTTTGAGTTATATCTCTTTGTATAAAACAGGTGCGGGTTCCGAGTAATACGAGGAGGAGTTAGAATGGTAATTTTTTCGACAAGGTACGCACCGTCAAAAATATTAATAATTACATTTAGCGACGATGTGACCCACATTTGTTTAATTCAGTAGACATTTTTTTAATTCCAAGATTCAATTGACGTCATGCCATCAGCAAAAAATATCTATTTGCCTGAAGAATTGATAAATTCGTCTTTCAAACGTGTTTCTTACGATGCAAATATGTATGAAAACAGCGTCTTTCAACGTGTTTTTCACAGTTGCAAAAATTAATTCACACGAACAATCCCCCTCCTAGGCAACAAGCACCAAGACTTGCGGATATAAAAGCGCATACATTTACCATATTAATTACTCTCGTCGATCATATCAACGGTAAGCCACCTCTCTACTATATGCTTCTTTTAATAATGAAATGATCTAATATTAACACTGTGTTTATTCTATCATATGTACGCCGAGGTTACAAGACTCCTACAACCGCTGGGCTCTGGTTATATCGACAACGCACAGATACCCCACACGGTCATCAAATAGAAGCTTGGGCGTAGCTAGTGCTTATTTGAGGGACTTAAAACGTACGAAGAGAGCGACCCATTCGTGGCGGTACGAAGAATGACAATTTCTCTACCAAATGAGGGCTTGCAAGGTTGTTTTGTAATGCAATTTTGTTGTGTTTGTGCAATAATATCATCTCAGCCTCTGTGCGGCGGTCTTCCAGTGAACTCAACAGATGTCTACGATTAGCCATATCGAGTATCGTTGAGGATTTATTAAGACATTAAGAAACATGGCGGCGGTAAGCGATTCCTATGTCTTCGGGTACTTTACGAAATAATTGTCGCCTCATTTTCTGAAAAAAATAACCAAGCAAAATAAAGAAGCAGAAACGGGTTGAATGGCTATTCTGGCTACTAGGTGAACGTTATAGCGGCTGTATATATAGCTAAGTTCGTAAGAGCAAACGCTCCTTTGTTTGCTTGCATAATGGCATAATGGCACAAGGGCAAGTCACCCTCGCTTCGCCGGTGTTTCAAGCGAAAAAAAAACGAAAAAACTACGACCGGTGATAATTACGCTGTCAGACAAGCGCAAAAAATGGATCACTCGCAGCGAGTGAGTCGGCCTAGAAGTGTCAAGTGCATTCAGAAATAGGACGAGAAGATTTGCATTTGGTCCATTGCGTATGTGTACCTACACGAGTCAACCAGCGTACTTTTTTCCGGCGATTACGATGTTAACATATCTTCTTATAATTCACACACACACACACACACACATACACGATAGACAAATTCTCGTCGATGTGTGTGTCAATTAGGCAAGATCCCAAAAAACACCCAAAAAACTACATCTATGGTAATCTCAAAAAAGGCAGGAGTGAGCAATCAAACATATACAATGACCAAGATGAAATGGTAAAGTCTCATAATATACATACCGACAAATAAATACAGGGAATTGTACATAGATTTAAAAGTCCACGTACAAGCTATACAAAAAAATACTATCAGTTGGTAGCAATGTATTTTATTGTCGCGTAGATGTTTGGCACAATCTGTCAACCAGTTTGTATACAGTTGTTGATTAGGTTAGTCGACACCAAACGGCTCAGCGATTTTCTTCAAAAAGGTCACTGCAAATAAGTTATTCTTAAACGAAGCAATTCGGGCCCAAGTTCCTGAAACGTGTCATAATATTTCTTGAATATAGATCCTGAAACGGTGTGCAAATAAAGGTTTATGAATGTATTATGCAAACCAGCTACAATCCTCGAAATGGCGATTCGATATCGAATCAAAGACAGAGTTATCTACAGGACAGAAGTATTTCAATATGAAAATTCCCTAGGTGAGAAATGTTTTAGGCAAATTTTTTTTTGGCCCTTATCATGATCAGCCTTTCTTTTTCAAACGTTATGTACATACATACATATATCCATAAATACGTACATACACATATACAACAAAATTATCGTTTTATTTCTTAATTTAAAACAACATAAGAAAAAAGTAGGTATCAAAGTCTTGAGATAAGACCAAATCGCCATGTACAACTTTTGGAGGAAAGACCTGAAAACTGCATAAAAAGGAAACTATTACAGCTGGCACATGTACTATATTGGAATGATTTAATTTTCATACTGATCACAATGTCAGTCAAACAGCTGTATCGTGACTCGGTAAAGAAGAAGATTGTGCTGAGGCACTCCCTGACCACGCGCTGTACACGCAGATCAATGCGAAGGAGTCTGCTCGCACCCGAAAACTATTCAATCTGACAATTCGATAATCAGATAATCATAAAGGTTGATGAATTCCTGACACCTGATGTATTAAAACCCAATCGTGTTTTTCTTACTGCAAGTGAATGCCGACAGCAGTTACCTTCTCCTGAGACACGACTAAGGAAAGAAGATTGTGCTAAGGCACTCCCTGGGCACGCGCTGTCCACGCAGATCAATGCGAAGGAATCTGCTCGCACTCAAAAACGATCCAATCTGATAATTCGATGACCATGTTTTAACCGAAGCGAGTTTTTCTTATTGCAAACGCTGTAACTAACGATTGCGTCATTAATAAATGATAAATCTGGCGTTCTCAGTATTTTATTCATTAGTAGCCTGTCATTATATGAATAATTAATATGTAAGCCAATTCATCTGTGAAAAACAAAACGGTCATGATAAAGTTTGCTGTAGGTACCTATGTCTGTTCGTGGTCAGTACCGACTGCGGAAAAGATTCATTTTAAGTCCTTGAATACAAACCAGTGGGTAATGTTTAATTTTATCTTGCAAATGCATACCAATACACCGAAATTGTCATATATTTTTGTCACAAAAATACGAAATTTTTCGCTATCGATTAAAAAATCAAGCCCCTGCGTACAATAATGGCGTTCGGGCATTTAAACCAGTTAAACGTATGTATAAATAGTCCAAGCATATGAGATCCAAACTTGATATTTCCAGGGGGAAAGACGGATGTTTCTTTCTTAACGGTTTTATATGTATTTCTTTCTTAACGGTTTTATATGTATATCAACATTTCCTACGATTTACATATATTGAATTAATTCCTATAATGTTCCAAACCGCCGCTAGAGCGCGCTCAAAGATGATCAATTTTTGTCACTTATTGAAAAACGTAGGAAATGCCATTTTGTCATATGACACTGAAACCAACCTGGCGAAGAATATATTCATCCATGCCGTTAGCGGTTGTGACTAAACGTCCGCGCTTTTCCAACAAGGCAAAGTCAAGACGCTGAAGATTGTTACAACTAGAGTTGTCGACTACAGCGGGCGAGCCCGTCACTTCAGGAAGTTTTAACGATTACTCGTTCTATCTCCCTGGAGTGAGCGCAGAAGACTTGGACAAAACAGTCCGCCGTCAAGCTCCGCCACAAACCCGTAAGAGGCCAACGTCTTAACCGCGAGATAGCCAGGAGTGTTACCCAGCGGGCTTTCACTCACGCCCTTACTTCCAATTGCGACCAGATTACTCCAGTCTCTCGATTGGTTACGAGTTCGAGGTCGCTTGCGCGGTCATCTCCCTTACGAAGCGGTGAAACGGTGTATACCGAATCTATCGCGGACCACGGCATCCTTTGCCCGGCTGTTCACCCAGGATCGGGTAGCCGATGGTCGTTTCAAGAGCAGTCGCCGTACGGCCCGCAACTACCCCCGCTCTATAGGAAACAGTACTGCTTCCAGACTCCCCCGACTGTTAGTCAGAGTGCGCAATCGATTGGCTTATGCCGCACGGTGCGCAGACCGTCCAGGAGCGCCAGAAGGTTGATTCCTAGGGGAAACTAACCCTAAGGCCAGAATCCTACCCAGGCTCGCACTTCATCCGTGGAGGCCGTCGGATGGGTTTGACCCGTGAGTGTGACCAACCCAGAACAGAATGGGTCTTCGTGTCCAACTCAGCAAGGGCCCATTAACTCCCCAAGATTGTTACAATACATTCCGACCTCTCACCCTAGATTCGACGGTTTTCCAACCCCAGAGCAACCCAAAAGGAAATCATCGAGGAAGGAGAGCTGGCCTTGTGTGGTGGGACCCACCCCACCACCAAGCTGGGCAAGATCGGGCATCAAGAGATGAAATACGACGATGTAGAAGAGAGTTGAAAAGGGAAGAAGTGAAATTTGTTGAAAATAGAAAAGAATGGAGTTAAACTGTGGAGGAAAGAGTTGAGTGAAGTGTTGAAATCTATTTTTACACAAATTTACTTTCGCTTTTTTTTTTAAATGTACAATGAAAGTTCGCCTAAAACATATCATCCATTATAGGGCAAAACCAGCCTACTGGTACTATCTTTTTACTCAACACATTTTATTCACGACTAGCAGATGTAGCTAACATGGGAGTTTCGCGGTTTTTCAAAAACTGGCAAGCTCGCCGATTACGCTCATAGACGTTTGCTAAAGCGCATATGTGTTAAAGGAAATCATAATGTAGGTAATTGATTTTGGGGATATAAAGTCCATAGCGCGGCTCCACCGCATTTTCGGCGTTTTTCAATAAGTAACAAAGAGTGAAAATTTTGAGCGCGGTCTAGCGGCGATTTTAAACATAGTAGGAAATAAGTCAATATCGCAACTCCGATCAAATACAGCAATAACTTGAAAAATTCCAATTATGGTGTTTCTTTATAAAAAATATCGCCATTTCTCATTTTACACTCCCAAAAAGAGTCTTATTAGAAATAGAAATATATTTATTGTCCGAAATTGTGGTGGTACATTTATAGTGACAATGCGTAAAACTATGTCTCTCACAATTACCTGTTATTATAACAGATTGACAAATTTACTTACATATCTGCTAATTTTGTAATTTCTTATTAAAAAATGTAATTATTTCACTGATTTGCCTATAAAATCTAAATCAAAACAATAATAATTCGTAATGTTCATTGAATGGCCTGAAATAACATTTAAATAGGGAAATAAAACATGAAAAAAATATATATAATAAAAAAATGTTACTTTACTAGCGCCATTTGCGAATTAGTGGAGTAACAGTTATAACTGTTATCAGTTATCACTGTATTTGATCGGAGGTGCGATATGTGCAAATTGTATGAAATGTTATCTACTTTAATTTTGAATAGAACATCATTAGCAAAAAATGCATCGTTCGTGAATTATAAGCGAAAAACTAAAATAAGTGCAAATAAACGGTTTTTCGCGATTCCTGAAGTTAGCTCACCACTGATGGAAGTTAGCTCACCAAAGTTGAAAATCAGATTTAGCGACCAAAAACATATATTTAAAAAATCGTTGAGAAAAAACTCCCGGATTTTTTCCTGAGAAAAATCCTGTCTGCTTGGACTAAAAGCAGTTTATCTCAAATAACTTTTGAACAGGAAATATAAATTTATAGAATCGAAGAGTACGAATTGCTATAATTATCACTGAAATTAATACTGTATAGCAGCCGTTTCATTCTTGCTCTGCACATCCAATAAAAATGTATATTGAGTGTTAGTGTTTTTACATTTCCATGGTCATCGTTGAGTTGGGTGATTTACGCCGTTATACATCAAAATACGTCATCAGCGACAATGTAAGTATATCTGGATAATATTTTCTTAAAACGTGATTCATGTTCATGTTTCTATATCTTAATCGTGATGCGATACGAGACACGACACGAGCGGTTTTGACCGCCTCGAAAGTCACATTTTCCCATTTTACTTTACCGACCCGCTGACCAGGACCAGCAGGTTAAGAATTGTGAACGCGCAACTTTTTTTTCCAAGATTTTTTTTTGAGCCTCCCTAGGAGATTTAGACCAGAATGAAGTCTGCATGTGTGTCTGTCTGTCTGCGTGCTCCACGGTTGCGCCCAAACGCTTAAGCCGATTGAGCTGAAATTTGGTATGCAGGCATCATTTGGTCATGGCATGAGTTGAAAAGATTGTGGTTGAAATCGGCGCACTAGTCATATCGTGACCTCAGAACAACATGGTTCCATCTGCCCCCATAGCTAATCCGAGAAAATAGGCTTCGAAGATTTGAAATCTCTTTTTGTAAAATCTGGCTGAAATATAAGTCTTTTGAATGTCTCACTTTATTTCAATAATATTTAACTTTAAATTGTAACATTTAGTTTATTTATATATAACATTTAATAGGGTAAGTCAATAATTAAAATACACTAATGAACCCTTGTTGCACCAGAATGTTACCAAATTCAGTGCAATATGGTTCCAATGGCTGTTAGAACCATATTGTTCCAAGATGCGAGTGAATTTTAGATATCATATTATACAAATATATTGCGTAGTCTCATCCAATTATTTAAATTGGGGTTTATTATAGTTAATTGTGAAAAAAAAAGTCTTTATTTAATTCAAACCATTTTATTTCTTTCACATGAAATTTGCTTACCAATTTTCTAAAACTGTAAATAGCGTAGGACTAAAACTATTTATTACAAAAATAATAATACACGAATGTATATTATAATCTTCAGCTTGAGATATTTACCTAGTAATTTACTAAAACTAAATATCATAAGACTAGAACTAGAATTAAAACTAAATTACTCATAACATTAATAATAAAACAAGTGACATAAACATGTTATAAATGTTTTGAATTTCTGGAGAATATTGCTTTATAATAACTTTGTTCTTCAGCAGGCATTAATTTGAACATTATTTTTATGTCTTTTTGTTTGAGGATGGAAATATTAGGCTTTTCAGAGACTGGTTTGGGCTCAGGACAGATGTTATTAATCAATGACAGTGTTTGCATTTTAGATTTCCTTCTCAGACTTATATTCCTTTGATCGGATTCTTTCAATGATTTTACAGTAAAAACATTTTCCTCAAATGAAGTTTTAAAAGCAACTTGAAAAAGATTTTGTGTGAATTCTATCGCACAAACTTTAGAAAAAGGAATATTTTTATAATGTAGAAACTGTGCACATTGATTGAAGGCTTTGAAGTCTTTAGGTTGCATTTGAATTATTCTATAAGGATTTTTTTTATTTGCTGATTTCAACATTCTTATAAAGCTTAAAGGCGAATAGAATTCCGAATATTTCATAACATTTTCAATTTGACTGTGGATATTGTCAACTTCTTGTATACCTGCATGTCCTGGGGTACTGTATTTCATGGTAATTTTATTAATTCTTGGATTCTTCTTTAGAAAATCCAGTACAGCATATGACATGAAACTGTTCCTATTCTGAGGAACACAAGAATCGCTCCAAGTGATAATTTCAGTTAATTCATTGTCCTCCGCCACTCGATCCAAAATTGCTCTAAATGCACTAGCAAGGTCATTTCCGGTTCTTCCTGCTGTGGCTTCAGACCATAAGGCACAATATTTTGTTTTAGTCGTTGAGAAATATGCTGTTAAATTATATAAATTTAATTTACGATGGTAGAAAAATGAACCAACCCCTGTCTCAGGACACGTTATGACATTTTGTAAATCAAAAATTAGTAGAGGTATTTTGGAAAGTTTATCTGCTTCCTTTTCTTTGCGCATGAGTGTCTTTTGGTGCAGGTGATTTGAATACAGATGTTTTTCTTCTTCGGTCAAATCGGTAAGATTCTTATGAGCATATAGTTCACAAGTGTCGCACCTATCATTCTTTGGTAAATTAAAATCGATATTAAACTCAGACACAAAAATATTCCTGTACATTGAAGACTTTACTGGTGCGACTCTCTTATCTTTGCAGTATTCTTCATATAATTCATATAGCTTCGTTATGTTTAAACCCGGCTCCAAATATTCCTTTTCCGTCTTCGCTCTACAATAGTGCGAAGCCACACGAGGGAATGAGTTAATGTGATTTCTCACTGAAATTTTTTGAGATTTACCGACTTTCGAATGTTTTTTGAATCCTCTCATATCTGGTTTAGGAACATGCGTTTCAACATCCATTTTCAAATGCACATTGTATACAGGTTTCTGAGATATACAGAGAGTAGCTAGATAAAATGCTTTACATACCCTTATTTTGATACCTTTCACAAAAAAAAAATATTAAAAGGAATACCGCCGTTTGGCCGAGGTAGATTTTTTTCTTAATGTTGTGTGCCTTAGTGTCGACTTGGAAATGAACATGTATTTTTCATTTTGTGACAGAGTTAGATAAGCATCCAGTTGTGATTTTCTTTCTGGCTCCGAAATATATTTACTACAGTTAAATTTACAATTACGCAAACAGTTCTTTTTGTCTTGAATAGCTTTTGCAGGAACGTCCTTCTGCCTGCTACTGATGTAACTTTCTCCTTTTTGGTGTTTCATTTTTCGAACATTTCTTTTCCATTTTTTGGGATTTCTGCTTCGTTTCCTGGTCTTTTTTTTCAAGTTGGCACCTTCGTCATTTTGTAGCTCCACATTCAATGACTCAGAAACTTGGTTGATCAGCTCTTGGGAATTAACTTCATCTTCATTCAATACTATAGAGTCTATAGGAATATCAGAATGTTGGGTTGTGTATGAGTGGTCCATATAGGTATATAAGAAGTTCATTAGAAACTTGGCATGCCAGAAATTCATGTGAATTGTCGAATATCTCTTCATACAACACGACGGGCAGATCATTTATATTAAAATCATCGTCGAAACTGATATATAGCATTCAAAACTACATATTGATGAATTAAACGAAAATATATTTTTAACTTAACCTCAAAACTCACCGTGACATGGCGTCAGTATTTTGATTGCCTAGCTCGTTGTTTAATAAGGTTTTTTTCTGGTATACATCATCGTGATGTTGTATTTCATCCCCAATCAAGTTTTCGTCCATTTTAACGTGAATAAACGGCACGAAAGTTCGAAATACGACAAGAAAAACAGAGCGCGCGATCTTGACAGCTGCGGTTAGAACTCTGTTGCACCAAAAGTGTTTTTTTTTTGCAAATAGAACTTTGTTGCTTTGAAATCGCTAGTGGAACCATGTTGTCCCAATAAATTCAAATCATGACTTGCAAATAAGACTTTGTTGCACTGCTATCTCTTAAATCAAGGCGAATGTCGCCAGGGTAGAAATATAGTTCCATAGAGAAAAAAAAAATATAAAAATTGATATAAAAAACTTCAAAATGGAAATTTTGTTAGTTGAAACCTTGTTGTTCTGAGGTCACGATATATCAATTTCAAAATATTACACTCAAAATATTACACTAGAATATTACACTTGATATTTGGTACACAGATGCCTTGTTAAGCCGAAATCAGACTGTCAAATTTTGGTTGGATATCTCATATACAAGCGACAAGCTACACTAGTAATATTTCAATTCCGCCATACATTTGAATGATTGTCGCGCGATGGCGTCTTTCGTCGGTGATATAATTTTTGGTGCGTCAGCACGGCCAGGGTTCGGAAGCCTGTCCCGGCCCGACGGATGCATGGGCCGCCGCCGGCCCTCGCCGCACACCCCGCCAAATTAACACCAGCTGTCAGCGCTCGGCCCGAATCCGCCCTTAGCCGAAATACGAACCGCGTCGCATGAGGCGTCGCAATGGGTCCCCAACCGGGTTTGTCCACCGGCCAAGAGAGGGCGGTTATCGATTTTATTTATGAAATTAATATTCAGATGAAATCAGTTCTTGGCTACTTGCCGGGAAAGCTTGGGGGTGACACAACCGTTTGTTTAATTTCCCAAAAAAACATTGTGTTACACGAAGTATGCAAATATGCAAGGTCTTGTTTTCGAGCAAATTTAGAATTCAAGCTTGCACACGATTGGAGATCCTGTGAGTCCAAAAAAGTAATTTCTGAATCCAAAAAAGTAATGTCTGTTTGTGTGTGTGTCTGTCTGTACATATCTCAGAAACTACACTACCAATTAGGACCAAATTAGTTCATATATAGTTCAACATTACAACAAATTAGTTTATATATAGTACAAAAATAGTTCATCCTAATGCCGAGATTTAAAAAACTGATAAGAAATATCCGCAATTTTGTTTTAAAATAGCAGCCTTTCAAAATTAGAAAAATCGCAAATTCGTTCATAACTTCATAATCATAAATCAAAAAATAAATAAATATGACTTTTCTTTAGAATACGAAGAATAATGCCTCCAACTTTGACATTTCCTGATATCTTTAGCGGCTTACGACTCAAATATTTTTTTTGTAAACGATGGGTAGAAAATGAAGATTTTGACAATCGAACCTGGAAATCGCGATTTTTATTATACTTGACGTTTGCATTGGGCTGAGCGCCATTAGATAAAAACACATGAACTGCGAACTTGATCTATGAAATATTTCTTCTTTCGAAACACACGCCTTACTATTTTGCACATAAGTTAGCTACAGATGTGTTCCAAGTATTGCCCTTTCGCCTGCAGCTAATTTAAATGCGCTAAGCAATAATCAATAGTTTTGGTCACGTTTGCAAACACATCATATTTTCGTTAATTTAAACCCGTGTTGTTACATGATGTAAGCTGTCTGCTCGATACGCATGACATAAGGCAATGATGAGTATAATAAAGTAAATATCTATGAAACATAATAGGCATTAAGGAATTTGCCAATATCGAATGTTATCAATTCTCTTGACTATCTTTATTCTTTATTATTTCTATTATTGACTATTATATCATTGTGAATTTTTATTATTACTATTGGCGATTGACCATTATTAATATTATTATTACTAACTTGTTACTAATTTGTATTTTTAAATAATTTTTTTATAGTCCATATGACAATTCGAGAAATTATCCAATAATTCTGTTTAATTATTAGACTATTGTCGATATGATAATTTATGAAATTATGTAAGAATTTCGATTGAAATTGTCCGGTTTATTTTTGTTTATTCTATATAACTTAGAAAATCCCCGCTATAAATGTTTAACGTTCATACCTTATAATACCAACGTTCATACATTAAAACTCATAATGTAGGTATATATGTATGTATGTATGTGTGTATACATAGGAGGAAGTCCCCAAACGCCGGACGGCACCTAGCGTAAGACACTAATAGTATATCGACAAGTCGCGGCGCGATCGATACAAAGACGTAGGAAAAGGAAACGCGCGCGCTTCCCCGCACCCTTTTCACCGGTCTTTGTATCGATCGCGCCGCGACTTGTCGAGATACTATTAGTGTCCGACGCTAGGTGCCGTCCGGCGGTAGGGGACTTCCCCTTACGTACATAAATACCTACACACACGTGTGTATTTGAGGGTGCTGTGTGTGTGTGTGTGTGTGTGTGTGTGTTTGCTGAATCCCAAATGTGAGGAAAATGGCATGAATACACACCGAGAAACGAGGTCCTAAAAATTGGGGGGTCGCCTCGGATTTTTAATAGTCAAATTTAAGGCCAGATTTAGAATCTACGCCATCTGATTGGTCTAGAATAATTTTTAAACATTAATTGGAGTCGATGAATTTTCGACCTCGAATTAAGTATATTTTCCAACCACTTGTGTGAGTGTGTTAAAACTGACACGATTTTTGCTACGAGTGTGTGAGCACCGGAGGGCGCTGCTGGGCAAGTGGTGTGTTAAAATTTAACCAATTAAGAGGTCTTTAACGGCCTCAATTGCAAGCGTGGCGCGAATGCCGCGAACTGTTGACGGAGTAACCGCCATTTCGTCGGCGGACCTCCTGGCGAGCGGAGGCGTCTTCCTTGTGATTTGTGGATTTCTTTCTACCTTACTCGATGGATGATGGTGAGTAACAAAATATTTATGAAAGTTTTTGGAGCGAAGCTATTACTTTCCTGGCAAGGAAAGTATTGTGGACGCACTTCTGTCTGTCTGTCGGTCTGTCTGTCTGTCTGTATTCCTCCACGATAGCGTCCAAACGCTACATTTGATTGAGCTGAAATGTCGCAAGCAGGCATCATTTGGTCATGGCATGAGTTGAAAAGATTATGGTTGACTCCTGTACACCAGGGGCGGCTCCCGACGAGGGAACTCCTCAACGGTCAACCGTAGAGACGTGAAATTTGGTATAGGCATTCCATTATGATGGCAATTACTAAGTTCCACCATGACATGGCTGCTGCACCCAGGATTGGCTCCCGACGAGGGAACTCCTCAACGGTCAACAGCAGAGACACGAAATCTTGTATACACATTCCATTATGATACCCCGTTTTAATTTTCACAATGACATGGCTGCTGCACCCAGGGTTTGCTCCTGACTAGGGAACTCCTCAACGGTCAACAGCACAGACACGTAATTTTGTATACGCATTCCATTTTGATAGGCCGTTCTAAGGAAGGAAGGTGGGAAAAATTTAGTCAGCGGGTTGGAAGTAGGGTAACTCAGGAAAACTTTGGATGGCGGGTATTTTGGGATCCCGTGTAGGGTAAATCGGGGATAAAATAGAAAGCGTGTAAGTCGAGTAGGGGAAGTCGGGGAAGATTGAAAGAATGGATACTTGTCAAGAATTCACAAATGTCACTATCACTTCAAAAACGTTGAACCCAATCAATACCTAGTTTTATTTTCACTAGTCCAGTGTAGGTAGGGGAAGGTGGGTAAAAGATGGACAGCGGGCTGGAAGTAGGGTAATTCGGGGAAACTTTGGATAACGGGTATTTTGGGATCGCATGTAGGGTCAAACGGGGGGGGGGGGGGGGATGGACAGCGGGTATGGCAAGAAGGGGAAGTCGGGGAAAGATTAAAAGGGCGGAAAATTGACAACAATTCACAAATGTCACTGTCATATCAAAAACGTAAAACCTACTTTATTTTTCACTAGTTTAGCACAGGTAGGGGATAGTGGGAAAAGGTTAGAGAGCGGGTTGGCAGTAGGGTAACTCGGGGAAGCTTTGGATAGCGGGTATTTGGGATCCCGTGTAGGGTCAATTGGGAAAAAATGGAAAGCGGATATGTCTAGTAGGGGATGCCGGTGAAAGATTGAAAGGATGGAAAATTGTCATAATTTCACAAGTATAACTGTCAGTTCAAAAACGTCAAACCCAATCAATAGTTTACGTGACGTCATTCCGGTGACGTCACCTGGGGGCGGCGAGATCTATCCCGCAGAAAATTTCCTACTGATGACGATGACATTACGGCTAGCGCGGTCGCTGTAACGTAGGCCCATTTGACGCAATGACGCAATGCGTCAATTCCGTCAATGCCTTTAACGACGCAATAACGCACTCCTTAAAAAAATATTCAATTAAAAGTTGTTTTTATAAATGAATTAATGTTAGCGTCATCCATGCAGAGTATTTCAAAATATTTCAAAATTAAATAACTTCTCGTAAAATAGTAATATACGTACCTGATAATAGATTTCAGCACATATATTATTCTGTTAGCGCCATTTAAGGGGGAGGGGAGGGGGGGGGTTATATAAACACCTGTGACCTTGCTTTTGGACTTGTTTATCTCAAACCCCCAGTTGATATTCAGTTTATCTCAATCCCCAGTTGATATTAATCCTCATCTATTACTTTTTTGTGTCTGCCTATTTTTCAGATCAAGGAGACAATGAAGTGGCAAATACTAGCTCCATCAGCTATAAATCGGATTCATTGTCAACCTCAAGCAAAGAAATACCGTTACAACCAAGTATATATCTATAAAAACAGTATTTTACCATCTTCCTATCATGATAATGAGCAAATTGGATATTACAACAATACCGACTCTGATAGTGATCCGGAGTACCATCCTAGCTGCTCGGAAACCTATGACTCAAGTGCAAGTGATACCCCAATATTTAATATAAGATGTAAAGCAAAAGCAAAGAAACATAATAAAATTGTCGCTGAAACAGACACAAGCGATTCGTCTGATGACGAAAATGTTCTTGCTATGAAAAAGGACGACCACGGAAAAAATACTGAAAGAAATAAGTGTTATGTTTCGTCTGCAACAAATGAAGCAGGTAAACGAAGTTGGAATAAACTACACGCCTGTTTATACTGTCAAAAACTTGTCACGAGGCTTCCACGACATCTTGAAGACCGACATTACAATGAATCAGAAGTTGCCGGTTTTTTGCGGGAGACCAAGGGAACCAAAACACGACGAGATATAATCGAAACGATACGCCAAAAGGGTAACTATGTCTACAATTCCAAAGTTATTGCATCCGGATCGGGATAGGTAATACCAAAGCGACGCACCAACAGCAATAAAAAAGTGGATGTTGAAAAATATGTCCCGTGTAATAATTGTTTGGGATTTTTCCAGAAACGTTGCATTTACTTACACTTTAGAAAATGTACATACAAAAAAAATGTTCCAAAATCAAAATCTTCCACCTGCTCTGCCCTATTTCCAGTTTCAGATGCAGCTTCAAGTCCTTTTAAAGATAATGTCTTGGTTAAAATGAATAAAGATAAACTTTACCATATAATACGAATGGATGAACTAATAGTACGATATGGAAGTCAAGTGTATGCTAAACATGGAACGGAAATGCATCTGCATCAATATATTGCCCAAAAGATGAGGGAAATTGCTCGTTTATTAGTGGTTTTACGAGAAATTAATAAGGAAATACATAGTCTATGCGATTTATATGATGTCAAATATTTTGAAATACTGATTCAAGCTGTTCAATCAGTGGCGCATTTCGACCAATCGTCAAATTCCTATGGCATACCATCCTTAGCAAGAAAACTAGGGACCACTGTAAAAATATGTGCTGGTTTATTAAAATCGAAGACGATAATGGAAAGTAATGCTAGTAAACGACAGCAAATCGACGACTTCTTGCAATTATATAAAACAAATTGGACTCATCAAATATCCTCACATGCTCTAACCACCATTTATAAAAATAAATGGAACAAATCTGAAATTCTTCCTCTAGCAAGCGATGTGCAGAAACTAAATAATTAGTTGAAGGATGCAGCAGAAAAAATAAAAAATAATAATTTCGATTACTTTTCTTATGCAACGATTCTGTTATTGTTTGGTACTTAATTTTCTGATACATTATTTTAGTAATAAATAGTAATATTTTAGGTTTTATTTAAATTAGTCGTAAGTTTATATTTATTAATTAGAAAAAAATACAATAAGTAAATTTGAAATCATCATTTCAACTTTACTTATTGTTATTTTTCTTCTAAATAATAAATTACTTTCCATCCCTCTCGATCTTTTGAAATAATATTTTTTTTGCTGTTACTATTCGTTTAATTACTTTAGAATTTTTATAACCATTTTTATCATAATAATTATTTTAATTTCTCTCTTTTTCGACCATTCAAAATAATAATTACAATATCACAATATTTGTCACCTTTAACGATTGTATTGTATGTAATTATTTCATGCTACCTAGATAATTTCTGGTTTAATTATTTGCTACTAAATAATAATATTTTCAATTCATATTACCGGACGTTTACTATTATTGGGAACATTTTCCATTGCTGTTGATTATTTTTCGCCTTTATGCCATTTTTAATTACGGATCACAGAGAGTGGAGATGCTGCTCCATTAAAAAATTATTGTTATTAAAAATTATTGATAGATAGTAAAGGCAATCCACCATCTTCGTGACTTTAATTTTATGACCAATTGAAAAAAACAGGATTAACACTGGTGATCTTTACTGCCAATTATTCTCCTGAAAAGGGTGCAGCGGGCAACGGCGCATGGAGGTTTGAAGTGAGCGACTCATAGAAAACTATATACCTAAGACAAGTAAAAAAATCGGTTGTGTCACCCCAAGACTATCCTGGCAAACAATCAACCCCCCACCACCCCACCCACCCTCTCCTCCCTCCTCCAACCCCCGCACTTCTCCTCCAACCCCCTTACCCTCTTCCCCTTCTCTCTCTGTGCGGTAACTGTGCTGTGTCAAAATTACGTGTTGTTGACCGTTGAGGAGTTCCCTCGTCAGGAGCCAATCCTGGGTGCAGCGGCCATTTCATGGTGGAACTTAGAACGGGCTATCATAATGGAATGCGTATACAAAATCTCGTGCCTGATGTTGACTGTTGAAGAGTTCCCTCGTCGGTAGTCAACCCTGGTGGACGGATGTCAACCTTTTCAACTCATGCTATTACCAAATTACGCCTGCATGCCAAATTTCAGCTCTATCGGATGAAGCGTTTGGACGCTATCGTGGAGGAATACAGACAGACAGACAGACCGACAGACAGACAGAGAGAAGTGCGTTCACAATACTTACCTTGCCAGGAAAGTAATTCTTTGTTAGTTTAGGTATTCCCTAGATTACAGAACTACAAACCTTAATTTATATTCTAACTTAGCAATCAATATAAATTTTGTATTCGGCAACATATATGTCAATATTTATTTGTCAATATTAGGTGCATAAGCTCCATATATTAAGGTTAAGTTTTATGCAAAAATAAATTTATCTTATCTGGCATATCACTCGCTTGCATGGTGCGTCGTTCACTTCATACCTCCATGAGCCATCACGCCTCAAACCGCAGCTAGGTTTGTAAACCTGTTTTGTAGGTTGTAACCTACAAAAAGTTTTGGGCACTTATCCCTATTTAGGAAACACGTTATTTTACTGGTCCACTTCCTTCCATGTATGCACACTATTTTGAATTAATATTGTGATATTTAGAATATGGTGGGAAAAGATTTGAGGTCGGGGTAACATCAATAGTAGGGATGAAATATCGTAGAAACCTATGTCGCATTAAATGCCCCGCTGCGTACGGATGAATTACTACAAAGTCTTATGCCCTAGGTGCCGATAATGAATGACTTTATTTTGTCTATATTGAAAAGTCAAAATAACAAATATTAATTTTCCTTTCGTTGCCATAAATAATTTAGAACTATATTTTTTTCTATTCTGGTTTTTAAATTTATTATTTAAAGTCATCTAATACACAATAATAGTTAGCTCTGTATATCTCAGGCCACTATTAAGGGAATTCAACACACTTCATATAGAAATTTGTTCCATGACCTGTATCCGCATAAATTGCTGCTTGCCTTAGGGTACTTTTGCAGGTACTTTTTGTTTTGTTTTCATTGAGATGTGTGTCAGATGAATATGTAATACCGAGGTACATTATAAACACATGGGTTTATCTAAAGACCTAAATGTAAGAACAGACCTCGTTTTCATACAGTCCTCGGAAGTCGGTGTGTAATCTTATATTCTTAATTGCAATAATGCCTATTGTTATCATAAGTATACCTTTAAAACAAGTCTTTCGTGACTACTACGGGTATGCGCTCTCCTCTCAACCTCGCGTTGTTGCTCTAAAGTGCTGTTTTCTATAAGACCTCAGTATTGTGTGTCTAGTTAAATATAAATCTAATCCTCACATGTGGGACTGTACAAACATGTGTGTGTGTGTGTGTGTGTGTATGTGTGTGTGTGTGAGGGGGAGAGAGAGAGAGAGAGAGAGTGCATGTGTGTGTGTGTGTATGTGTGAGGGTATGTGTGTGTGTGTGTGAGAGAGGGTGAGAGGGTGTATATGTGTGTGTGTGTAATAGTGTGTATGTATGCGTGTATGCATGCATACCTATAATAATATAACTAATACAATTTAATATACCTATAATAAATAGAATATATTTGAAAATAAAACACTGAAAACCTTTTAAAGCAAACGTTTTATATTTACTCCCGTCTATATTAATTTAGGCTGAAATAAATATTAGGTATGACTTACGGACGTAATTGCCGTTTTTACACATTGACCACTTTGAATTAAAATACCTTCGGTTTGAGTTAAGAATTCCAAATTAAAATAGATTTTAAATTCAAGCCGTGTTATTTCTTTTTCAGTCAATTGTTCATTTGTCTTTCTATCGCTTGTTATTGTTAGGATATTTTCGTCTGTGAAATCATGGAAAAGTTGAAAATTGGCGTTATTTTCGAATGTGACGATCTGTGCCGGTGTTATACATAACAGCTTCTTGCGGTCTGACACAACGTGAAAAACTCGCGATTAAACAATCGAGCCTGGTCAATCGCTTTTTGCCAATGCTTTTGCAAAACGGGCGACCACAAGTCACAGCAAACAGTCGGTACAATTGCAGGAGTTATGACTGGAGACTAACTATGTCATCCACCGTGCTCGTCAGGCCTTGCTCCGACAGACTTGACGTTTTCCTAAATTGGAAAAAACTTTTTATGACGAAAAAGTATACGAATTAGTAAAATGCTTTCAAAAATTGTCATTGATTCCTGTCCACGAGTTTTACAACAGTTATTCAGGTACTCATATATTATTATGAAATATATATGCTCATAATTGTACTCTATATTCACACCTTCAATTACATAGCAATTAAAACTTCCTTCTACTTAATCCAGCCTAAAGTTGGGCATTGACGGTCAGTTTTTCGCGTCAGTCTAGACGTAAAACTGTGGCGTCACCCCAAATGGTTTTATGCCAACTAGATTTGCCCATTGACTGGCGTCACTCCGGCTCTTCAGTTTTCGACCGGCCCGGCCGCATGAAGGACGTGTGTCTTTGCGGACATCCACGAATAAAAATGAATTCCGATTCCGAAAAAGAAACATTCCTTGTTACTACGGCTACTGTTTGTTTTATTTTATTTTATAGCAAACTTACAGATAGTAAATATATAATACTAGTATGTTAAATACATATACAAACCAAACAAATTTACTATTCTATGAACAGTTTGCAATGCTTGCATTACAAATTAACAGAAATAACATGAACACGTTGATAGTAGAAAAAAATATAATAAAGCTAATAATAATATAACGGTAAGAAAATTAATAATTAAATAAGTTTTTAATAAGGTTATTTGGATAGAGCAAAATAGAAGTATGAGTAATTGGATAGTAATATTTATTATACATAATATGATATAATACAATAATCTGTTATAATATAGTAATCATATAATACAGTACATTAGGATGGCAGTTAGTGAAATCTTAAGAGGGCTCCGAACCTATGCCGCTACACAAATGTAGGTAATTTACGCTTGCCGGCGGCGGCCACGCAGGTGTGACTAAATCGCATACATTGATAACGCTGAACAGACGGTCACCCGCCAAAGCGATGTAATCCGCATTTTATAATTTTATTGCTCATAGCAAATTGCAAATAACAAAAACTGCAAATTGTGATAAAAGCAAATCCTTTTGCACACGTATTTATTAGACCAAAATGGTCGATTTGACCCGCCGTTCCGACATATTTGGCCCAGCGGACTCAAAATAGCGGCCGTTTTTCAAGATGGTCGCTAATAAACCAAAATGATTTTTCTCATGCTGATTTTAATGACCCATGGGCCTTTTCGGCTATTTTGGGGTCGTATATTTCAAATATGGCAATAAAAATAACTTTAGTTAATTTTGAACAGGATTATAAACATTTTTAACGAGTATTTACTTTCACGTTACCGTTATGTTATACGCGTCTTCTTCGAGTATTTGCACACTGGAAAAGACGAATCTAAAGTCAAAACTGTCAAAAAAGTCAAACGAGAGAATAATTTTGTGTATGCTGTAAGTAATTTCTGAAATTTGCTACCCAGAAAACATGGAAAATTTGAACTATATAATATAGAATATGTGAATGGGTCTTTGACTTTGAATTTGTAGTCGCTGGCTCAAATATGACGACTACATGTGTTTTGAACATCCTTTGAACGTATTTTGAACCGATTTGAACATATTTGTACTTTTGGCCAGAAAACTTAAACTTTTGTACTCGGTGTCATCATCAGAACTGGTCAAAATAAATGTACCGTGGCCGTTTTATTCTACACTATACTACACTATATATAAATGATTGTACACATTCTACCTTGTTTGTAAGGAATTATTTATTTATATTTATTTATGTTTATATTTTCAGCATCATATTTGAAATGTACGACGCCAAAATAACCGAAAAAGACCCATGGGTCTTTAAAATCAGCACGAGAGTAATCATTTTGGTTTATTAGCGGCCATCTTGGAAAATTGCCGCCATTTCGAGTCCGCTGGGCCAAATTGTCGGAGCGGCAGGTCAAATCAACTATTTTGGTTTAATGAACACACGTGTGAAAAAGGATTTGCTTTTATCACAATTTACAGTATTCTTTCAAAATATGAGACGAACCGCCACTATCAGGATAGCAGATACTTTATGATTCTGAGTAAAGAAATAAAAATGGATAATGCTTAAAACAATTATAACATTGTTATTCTCATCAGTATGAGGATAAAATGTATGTCGAGAAGGATAAAAAAACAGTAATTATTATAGGTATAAATAGCTACACCAAAACTTTAATTATTTCAAAAAGCAGTTTAAACACTTTTATAAAACACCTTTATAAATAAACTACTTCCGACGGAAAGAAGGTACAGATAGATTTCGCGGCTTAATGTGATTATATATTTTTGAACAACTTCAAATATGTAATTAAAATTAATAAAGAAATAAATTAATGAATGCCACTTTTAAACAGTCTCGAAGAGGAGTTTTGTGGATTTCACTATGTGCTCCCCGGGATTCGCCCGTTGGATGAACAATTGGAAAGTTCACGAGCACCTTTCTTCTTCGGACCGCAGACTGGTGACATTTGGCATCGGCCGTCGCGTTCCCCCCACGCCACAATCCGAGTGGCGATACCGAACCGGCGACATTAACTGGGACCGGTTTGGTGAAGTCCTCTGCGAGAATCTTGAGGCCTTTCCATCGCCTTCTTGTAGTACCGCAGAGGACTTGTGTGTCGCACTTAATGCGGCCATCGAGTCTTCCTGTGATGCCGTAGTAGGGCGGAAGGAACCCCGCGGTGGTTTCGCGGCCCCGTGGTGGTCTTCCGAACTCTGCGATAATTTTAAATTTAATATTTTAAATAATGTAACGTAGCGATTGAAAATTAATGTGATTGAAAATGTTTGTGATGTGACGCAATGATGAGATGAAAATTTTCTGCTGATCGATCAAGGTGAACAATGTATGAGATGAAGTTAAAATAAAGAAAAATAAAAAAACTCAAGTTTCATTTTTTTTTAAACTCTCTCTATACTATTGAATATCTATGATATTGAACATTTTCAAAGCCTATTTGATTTTAAAATGTTTTTCAAAGGATTTTATTTTTCTATGGTTTTGAAATATTTCTAAATATTCTGTAGTTTTGAATATTTTCAAAGACTATTTGCCTTTAAAATGATTTTCAAATTGTTTTATTTTTCTATGGTTTCAAAATATTTCAAAGTATTCTATAGTTTCGAATATTTTCAAAAACTATTAGATTTTAAAATGATTTTCAATTTTTTTTAATTTTCTATGGTTTCAAAATATTTCTAAGTATTCTATAGTTTTGAATATTTTCAAAGACTATTTGATTTTAAAATGATTTTTAAATTATTTCATTTTTCTGTAATTTCAAAATATTTATAAGTATTCTATAGTTTTGAATATTTTCAAAGACTATTTGATTTTAAAATTCCCGTGCTTTTTCTGGTTTAAATGACGTGTCGCAACCTTAAATCAGTGCATATCCTATCAATGCTCTTTGTAAGCTAAATATCTTACAGCCAACCACTTATTTTCAACTTACGAAAATGTTACATCTGCATGCCGAAATGTCCTTCGTTGCTCACTCCTGATGGCGAAACTGCTTTTCAAAATCAATATTCAAAATCAATATTCTACCTGTACATGGTTTATGCGTCTTTCAGTATTTTTTTATTGAATTTCAGGTTTTTCACGCAAATTAACTAAACTATTCGAGATTACAAGTTTCGAATAGTGGTCCCTTCAGAAAATATTTTCAATTGTTTTACGCTTATTGGAGTCGATCTATTTTTTATATAATGAGCATCGTATCGATCGAATCTTGGGGTTTAAAACTATCTCATTTTCTTATATCTCGGACTGAAAACAACATCGCTTTCTCATGTCTTCAGACTGAAATTTCACGCTGATTCTATGGCGTTTCTCAAAAAACGAAATATGTTTTCTTACGCTTCCCCATTAACTAAAATACACGTAGAGTATTATAATAAGTTATAACAAAGATGGCATAAACATCCATTAATAAAAAACAAATATAAAAAATAAAATACTTACTGCTGTTTGCTTTCTCGTGACGATGCGTGACGACGCGGCACTGCGGTGTAGAAGAATGAAATATTACGTGAGCGGGAACTGATAAGAGCTAACCGAAAAGACGTGCTCCCGCTTCGAATAGCAGCAGGGAAGTGAATCTATTTCATAGCGCGCCTGTGTATTTATTAACGCGGCCGGCCCATACAAAAAATGTATGGAGAATCTGATACCTGATTTTCTGGGATTTATTGTATAAAATCCTATTACAATCATTGAAATTTAAATAGCTTATAGTGAAGATATGTCATTTAACTTTCTTTTATAATAATTTGTAATTCAAATTAGTTATAATTTTCCCAGTGAGGACTAAAACCCCGCGCCCATTTTTGTATATTTTCTCGTGTGTTTTTATAAAAAACTACGCAAACTATTGCCAAATTTATTAGCTCACCTTATAAATGACTTATTGATAAAAACGAGTGTTTTTTGTCACTGCTTTTATTAGCGTAGTTTTAGCGGAATAACTAAAACGCTAGACCCTAATTTGAGAAATTTCGTGCAGCAAGGAGATAGGCTTGGTATGATCGAGTCTTTTATTAAATTAATGGAATCATAAAATATATCTAATCCTTTACACGATTTATCAAAAACGCGACACATTGTTAAACAAGATACTAATATGAGACAAGCTGCAAATCACAAATTTAAAAGAAAACAACAAAAAAAACAAATTACATATTTGTTTATTTCAAGACGCGATAACTTCGTTCAGCCACTGATTACAGCTTAGCCGCCATATAATGAAATGTCACATATTTAGTTAGCTTTCGTTTGGTATATGTATCAGTGTTACAACCTGTGTACGAAACCGCCCATTGTACTTTGCGTGAATTCAAGATCACCCCACGAGAAGTTACTTCGCAGGACGAAGAGAGTCTAATTGAACTTTTGCGACAACAGCCTGAAAACAAAATTGGCTTCTTTCGATTTAGTGGAGGTTTGGATATCAATCAAAAATGAAAATCCAACTCTTTGCTCAAAAGCTATAAGGATCCTCATTCCCTTTGCGACAACTTATTTATGCGAAGCTGGATTTTCAGCTGTAGCTGAAATAAAAAAGCAAATATCACTCAAAAAATCGATGCAAAGTGAAAAATGTGTAGCGATCATTCAGCAAGCTCACCCGTCACACATTAACTGATATATCGTTGAAGGTTGCTGATTCATATTTTTCATTACTGATTTCATATTTTTTTGTATATATTTTATTATTTTAGTTTGATGATTCTTGTGATTTGGTGTTCATAAATGTAAGTTTCACATTGTGGGGTTTATCTTAAGAGTTGTTTTAATTTTTGTGCCTGATTCTTGTCATTGTACATACATATATTTTGACAAGGGCGCCGGGAAAAATATTAAACCTGTAAGTGCTGCGGACTGACAAAGTTTGGTTTTTTTCTAAGACCCTTTGAATAAATTAACAAGTAAATATATTAAAAGGAATAAAAAACACGACTGCCGTTACAAAAAGTGAACTACTGTATTTATAATTATTTTATTACGTTTTTTTTAACCCTTTAAGCCTTGGCCCCTCAGCGAATTGACAAGTTGATGCCCCAAAAATTTTTAGTAAAAATTAGTAAAAAAAATGAAATATGACACTGTCCCACCAAAACATTAATTACTGCCAAACCACTGTACCCATAATTAAAATAAAACATATTAACACAATAAAACATAATAAAATAAAACAAATTAAATTAAAATAAAATTAACACTCACTGAATCGTGTTGTGGCCAATATCGGCCAATTGGGGCTCTAGGGGTTAATTAAATACTTGTGGTTTATTTATCCATATAGATACATATATGTACTTATTCAGTCCTTTCATTTGACACTAAACATATATAAATAAATAGAAACGGAGCTGCCATGGAATTCACCGACCGGAGTCGGGCCCATCATAATACTATTTTTTACACTTCTGGGGGGTGAGCAGTGGATTCCGGACTTACGAACCGGCTGTGGTAGGTTTAGGACAGCTGTCTTGCCACATGTGAGCGTTCACCTTGCCACCCATTCACTCCCCCTTCGAAGCCATAGAATTTGAGATGCGCAAATCGCAGTTTTAGATAATTTTTCTAAGAAAGAGTTGATTATTTTTCTGGAAAGGCCAAGATCTTTAAAGAGGTGAAATAGAGATTTAGCTGGCAGGCCACGAGCGCCAACTTCCACCGCGTGAAGGTGAACAGTGAAGCCGTTCCGGGTTACGGCATTTGCAAGATCATGGTATTTATTTAATTTGTACTCGTGGTCTTTTGGGATATTTGATTCCCATGGAACAGTTAATTCTACAATAAGAGCCACCTTCCGAGATAGAGAGTAAAGAGTTATATCTGGGCGGAGGGCTGTGCATCCGAGACTTTCAGGGAATTTATACTGCTTAGAGACCGAATCAACCTCCAGAATCCAATCTGTAGCTTTCTCGATTATTGAGAAAGGTTTTGTAGTTAAATGTTTTTTGCCTTTAGAGCCATCCCGCACAAACTGTATTGGGGGTTTGGAGGATACTGTCAAACCCTTGTTGGCACGAGCCACTGAGAGACTAATTACCTCGCGAATAACAGCGAGAACTTTGTCATGGCGGTAAGTGTACCGTCCTTGATCTAAGGCCACCTTGCAGCCAGCTAGAATGTGTCTAGCTGTGCAAGGGGTATTGCTACAGAGGGGACAAGAACTATCCTCGGCAAAGCTCCAACGAGCGAGGTTACTGGGGTCTGGAAGTGTATGCTGAAAGGCATTCAAATAAAATTTCAGCATCTCTGGCGTCCAGTCATAGAGCATTACCTTCCAGTGCATTGGAGGCGGAATGCAAAAGTCCCCAATTGTTGTCCAATCATTCTGGCATTGAAGGCCAATAGCATGAGCCATACTCTTGCTGTCGTAATCTCCCCGCAAAAGAGACTTCTTCAAGTCCACGTCGCTCGAGGTTGTACTGCCATGACCCCAGACCAGTGCCATTCTGGCTGATTCCAGTAAGGAACTTTTTGTGGAAGTCTACGCGGGCTTGTAGATCATTTGAATCACTACGGCCACTTATTACGTGCTTCGATATTGCCGGATCTTTGGAATTGCACAGAATCGAATTTTTGGTTATTCTGGAGTTGGCGTAGAGCAGAGAGGGCAGTTTAAGCGCTAGCCCAAAATTTTGTTTGGACCTGAAGAGAGTCGAGGGGTCAGCTGGTTTGGCTAAGGACAGCCAGGATTTTAAACTAGCTGTCACCAGCGCATCTAGACGGGACAGTTGGGTTTTGGTAAAATCGTAAATAAGAAAGGGCCATGACAAATGTGACGTTAGATAATTGTCATAGATCCAGGCCTTACGAGGGCCAGAAATTAGCAAGGCATCTATTTTCGCCAGGCAACTTTTGAAATGCTCTATAACATGATCGCCCGAGACGTCTTTTCCCTGATGGGTGATTTTTCTGCCGAGGAATTTGAAATGATTGTTTGGGTCTATAAGGGAGATATTAGAGCCCTTATAGACCAATTTGGGGTCATAGGATGTAAATTTTGTGCCCATGCGGGCGAGTCCAAGGCAAAAACATTTGGAGGGCTTCACTTTTATACAGCCTGACCAGTCGCAGAAAAGCTCCACTTTCTGTAATAGCAGGGAAAGCTGCTTAGGGCTTCTGGTGATGAAAGTTAGATCGTCGGCAAAAGCGAGGCACGACGAGGTGTATTGGCCGTCTGTTTTAAAACGGTAGCCCCACTTCCTGTCAAACTGGGTCAGGCTTTCCAGCAGTATATTTATGTTAATTTATTGACATTCGGAGATTTGGACGTTTGGATAATTATTCGGTTGGTATTTGGACAGTTAAGGTGCCCTAAGCCACTCGGGATGATATAATGATTTTAACAATACCACATACTTCTAAATCGGTTAAAGCGTTTAGAAGTTATGGTGGAATAAAGAAATGTAAAACACATAGATGAACTATGAACACATTACACTCCTTTTTTGTTGGGCAGTCGTGTAAAAAATAGGTTTCTCATAAGTGAGCTAGTGTTACAGGCAATTGGGATTCATCACCAATGACGGAGTAAGTATGTTTGTACAGAAAAGGATGTGGTATTGCGATTATACCAAAGCAAAACATAAATACTGGATACCTACCTACCTACTTACTTGACCTGTACAATGCATTTGAAAGCGAATCTACAGTCACCCCATTAACAAGATGTTAAATATCTTGATTTTGATTATTTCGATTTGTGTATTTATTTGATTATGATTATTTGGATTTTTATTTTAAGATTTATTTGATTTGGTTATTTTATTTTAAAAATCATTTATGTACCAATAATTAATAGGTGTGTCCTGAAAACCAGGATAAGAGATATCCCGAGGATACCCCCAATTTGCAGCGTTTGTAGCTTTATTTCATAGTCTTTGTCTATTTATAGTTTTAATTTTTAATCTGTGTGTTCTTGTTTTTTTGTATATGTTTTTTATAACAGCTGCAAATAAATAAATAAATACATAAATAAAATAAATAAAATAGTTGTTAATAAAGCATTTTTTTTTAAATAAGATTTTATATATTAATTTATATCTTCGGACGTTATATAAGTATTTATCAATATAATATACTTCACCAACTTATTTAAAAGTAATTTCTTGATTTTTTAGTTTTTAAATTTATATTATATTTTAAATTTGCGCAATGTACAGGTTAAGAAAATGAAAAAAGAAATGAGGCCAAAAAAAATTTCAATATTTCTCTTATGTTTGGGTCATTTTTTCTAATTATTATTGTAGTGTACCCTACCTAATTAAAGAAATAAAGATCTGATGGCATGAATATTTTTTTCAGACATTTCTCATAATCGCAGATATGAGGCTCGACATGGAACAGTGCGGTAAAATTCATGCTTGAAGTGTTCCAATAACTGTCTGGATGGAACTAGGAAACTATGGTTGCAAATTCAAACAACTCAGATACCGCCTTGTATATTTCAGATAATTAAATATACATATAAGGTACACCCCATCCCATATTTTCCCGACCCAATCATATTATGATGTAATCATGATGTTTGATATGTTTGATGTTGCTTTATTATAAATAAACGGAATATGCCACATTATCCTAGCCCCATCACCACAAGTTTTCACACTTGTATATTTGAGATATTTTCTTACCAACATATAATTTCAGTGCTAAGTATCTTTTCTTCCTATAGGAATATATTTTGAATAAATTACACCCATTTGGTGCTGACTATTTGGCAATTTAGTTATTTATTGAATTAGTAGTCATTATTAGTTTTAGAAATACATTTCTATCAGGCGTGGATCGGGGAGGGGGGGGGGGCAATGAGGGCATTTGGGATTTCACCAGCTGCGGGTAAAAGTGAAAAAAATTCATTAGATTTAATTTTGTTTTCACTTTAACTTGTGTAACTGTATTAAAGTACTGATCCTTGAGAATTTTATTGTGGTCGTCGGCGCTCGTGAGAGATTTTACCAGTGGACGGAGCAGGTAAATAGTCCTGCGGCACGATTGTTGGCCTGGTCTATTTTTAGTGCAATCAAAAACCAAAATTTTGAAGCTATCCATTCCGGGTGCTTGGTATGGTACATCCATTAATTTCTGAGCCATTGCCACTATAATATAATGGGCATATATTTACTACAGCAATTAAAACTAGCCATTTCATAATATAGTGCACAGAGGTTTGTTTGTTTCTATATTTTATTGTGAAATTACACAATGGGTGGGTTTAACATCATACGACAATCTCTTACAACCAACCCTAAGTATGAAGTGTTTATATGTATATGTGCATGTAACATAATAGTGTGTCTTGTTATTGCATTCAATATATTGATAAAATATCCCATATATTTTTTCAAAATAAAATTTAATAACAAATAATATTTTTTCCATTTACACTTTACAAGCATTTTTATTGTGAAATAAATGGAATTCCTATAAACTACACTATACTGCCAGCGACTACTAAATTCATAGGAGATCCAGTATTAGAATCTGGTCAAATATAGAATGGCCTCCATAACATCTTGAGCTGGATAAATGATTGGCTACTAAATTTGAACACCAGCAAGTATCAGGGTTGGCAAAAACCTGGGTTTTATCAAAAAATATCTGCCCACTGGGTTATTTCGGGTTTTTTCGGGGATTTTCGGGCTTTTTTGGGGAATTTCGGGTTTTATCGAAGTTAATGAGAATTTTAAATTAATATATTTTAATTTTACATTTTATTTTATTTTATTACCATTTTACTGCATTTTTTTCTCCCAATCCAAATCTATTTACTACTGAATAAAGTTGTAACACTACCATGAAGGGAATTCGCCCGAAAATCGTTATTGTCAGTTGTCGGGGAGATCCCCTTTATTTTCACAACAGGATAAGAGTTAACACTAACAACCGCCAGTGGCGCTGTTTCGGCGCGAAAGTATTGAGAAGAAGTGCAAACGATTTTAGAACTAAATAGTGTATATTGAAGTGTGTATAAGGGTCTTTGTCGCTTGAAGAGTATTGTAATAGTTTTGTAATAAATCAAGTTGAGTGTTCTACCGTGTTTTTGCATCTTCTACTGCCTATCCACGTAACAATCTTATCCAAAGGTTATCTTATAAATCATGCCAAAAGTAGTCGGCATTACACTTGTCCGGCCAGTTCTGCATCAATTGAAAGACTTCTCAACATTTGGAATGGTCTGGAGTAAATTACGGAACAGACTGGGTGTGTCACAAATACATCCTTTTTTTTCTTTTTGATAAAATGTAATATAAATGCTATATCCGTTCATTGATTCAATTATTATAAACAAGTATTTTTTCAAAAACCCACATTCGTCAAAAACCCTCGGGTTTTTTCATGTGGGTTTTACCCAATTTAACCCAGTGGGTTTTTTCGGGTTGGGGAAAATCAAGCCAACCCTGGCAAGTATACAGTCCTTCATATTGGAAAACGCAAGTCTAAAATAAATTGAATGGAACCACACTAAAAAGCATATCAAGTGATCTGAAATGGAAACTGCATAGGTCAGCCATAAGTTAAAGACCAAACACCTTAATATATTTAATTGAAAAATGTCTTCAAACTTTTACACCTGACTTTTCATCATTATTGTTAAAATATAGTTTCCAAATTTGGAATCTGTATTTTGTCAACGATATTTAGTTGCTGGAAGGAGTGCAGAGACGTTTCAACAAAATCCCAGGGAAATTGCAGAAGTATATTAAATACGAGGAAGATTCTCAACATTGAAACTGCCGACTCTACGGGCACAGTATACCAAACAGTAGGCTTACTCTCGAGCTACAGGGCATTGCGGGAAAGTGCGAGGAATGTGGGCAGAGCTGGCGACGTTTTCGAATCCGCAGGACGAATATCGGGACATCTGGCGGCTATATCCGAGCCCTTAGACGGGTGTTATAAACTGACTGATGGACAGATAATTATCAAAACGTTTGAAAATCCATCAGTTCAGTACATCAGTCAACGCAATAAACGATCAGTTTCCCGACAGTCTGGCTAACGTCACGGACTGACCTGATGCCAGATTGAAAGTGTAACACCCGCCTTACGACTCGTGACGTATTTGCTTTGATTTCAATTTCGTTCTAAGAGAAGCTACTGTGTGGTATACTGTGCTACAGGACAGGCGAAAGCTTTAGACCTGATTGAGACGTTTAAGATGCTACAAGAAAGAACATCATAGCTACTGTGACCTTAATATTGCCCCATTAGTGCCAATACCAATCATCTTGGGCACTCTTTAAAACTGGCCAAGACAGGGTTTCAAACAAATCTGTGTGAAACCCTGGTATATGTATATATGTTTATATCTATATAAATATCTAATATATAATATAAAAACTGAATACATTTTAACTTGATTAGATATCTAAGGCAGTGTAATGTCCGCTCTAGCACAAGCTTAGCTTAGCGGAGCGACATATACACGACTATGGGTAAATCTTGCTATGGGTTATGTATGTATAGCGTATCTTTAACCCTTGGAGTAAATGGGTATTTTCATGGATGCATCTGTCTCTTTTGCAGGATTTTCGGCGACATCGACTTAAAGTACTATAACTACGAAACTACTACACCAATCATAAAAAGAACAACTGCACAATGATTGCATTGAAATTTCGAATATAGAATATTGAAATATCATTTTGTAAAACAATTAGATAATCTATATAATAAAAATGAGTCGGGTTATATGTATGTTACCTAATAACTCACGAGCGCCTGGCCCGATTTGAACGATTCTTTTTTTGTTTTGTTCGTAATCATTTCGGTGTTGCTATAGGATATAAAAAAATTGGAAAATCTCTCGGAAAAGTGAGAAAAATGAAAAAAACCAAAAATTATTTTAGTACCGAGTTCGGCCAATAGATGGCGCGGTTTGACAAGAATAAAAATACGAAAATTCGAAAATCAAGATGGCGGCAAAACTGACATTTGACAGTTAAGTTGTATTTTACGAATTTTTCATAGCGTTTTCGTGTTTTCGTGATTCTGAAGGTAAATCAACTTAACTAAGTGAATTTGTGTAATTCGTGAATGTTTTTCCAGGTTTTGCAATCATTTTTCACAGTTATGCCCTTGCCCAGACGCTCCAATCTCAGCAAGGTGACCGCTCGAGCGAGACGACAAAGAGAGGTTCGACCAACTGAAAGCGATGAGCATCGCCAAGAATTGAATGAAGCGGCACGGATCCGTAATGTTGCAGTGCGAAGACGATTGAATATGAGACAAAACACATACAGAGAGGCATTCTATTATAATCTGGCGATTATGAATGCATGGAAATTGGAAAAATGGACCATTTGTGCCAATATTGCAATGCCTTTAAGTACCGCCACGAACCACTCGGTTTGTGTTGCGCAGGAGGTAAAATGAGATTAACGCCATTAGTTCCACCACCAGAGAAATTAGGATCGTTGGTGTCTGGAAATGCACCATATTCTAGGCATTTTCTGCCGTACATACAATATTACAATAACTGTTTCCAAATGACTTCATTTGGTGCAACACATATTATTCGCGACAATTTTATGCCCAAATCTGAAAAAAAAGAGAAGAAATCAATGGAGAGTCAAACAAAATCGTACTGTTTACACACTTTTCTCTTCCATTTCGAACACAACGAGCACAACGAATCCACAAGTGCCAATTGATGAAACTGCTCTTTTGGAAGACAAAAAATAAACAATCTTTAAATATGTAATAATGTCAAACAACTGTCAATGAAAATTACCTAAGTTAAAGGCATCTGCTGCCAAACGAACAAATTCGTGGCGAGACGAAGTTCGTCGGGTTCCGCTAGTTATGAATAAATATGAGAACGTCAAAGAAGTGAAAAAAACGCGGAACCAGATCTGGTCGTATCATACTCAACGGATAATTGTTTCAGAACCAGATTTGGTCGTATCATACTCAACGGGTTAAGCTATTTTTTTGTGAATTTCCTGAATAAATAAATAAATTCTCGGCAGCATTTCATCTCGAATCCAGTTGTGCACGTTTGCAATTGCAGGAAGTAATAGAATCAGTGAATGGGAACCGGTTCAAAAGCCGATTAGACAAGTTCCTTGAATCCAGTGGTCGACATTATTCATATGTATAATTTGACATTGGCACATCTGCTTGTCCATTTAGCTTAACAGTCAAGAAGTGGCAAATAAATGTTGATTCCATATAAAAGTGATGCTTTTAATATTTGCTAAGTAGAAAATTAACAGTTGGGACATATTTTAAACAACTTATGTTGTTATTAGTACATAATAAGTCTATATTGATATCGCAGCTGTCTGAGAGACGTCATATCAGCATCTATGACCTGGCCAAACCAGATCAGTATGCAGCTGAAGTTGTTTGTCCATATTATCAATAATGTTCATTCAGAGGATAGCTAGACTTACAGGGAGTACAAATTCAAAATATCAGAATATAACATCTTAGATCTAAATATCATTTCACTAATAAATTAGAATTTCAATTACCTCTGAAATCTAAGTTTTTATTTCCCAATTAAGGTAGCATATGTCCTCGAAATGAAGGTATGTCTTTTTTTTTATATCTGGAGGATATTTAATAACAATATCACAGTTGTCTGTTTGCATGGAGAATTGGTTGTTTTTTTAGATCAGTAACAATTTTTGGTAATTATATTCTCCCTCAATAATTTTATGATTAGGTTTTTTATTTACAATACAATAGGTGGATTATTTTAGGTAATTCTTGTATTGATATTACCTTTCCCCTCTTAAATGATAGTAATCAGCGAAACAAGAAACGCTTATTGAATGATATGCATAATATTTCGAAGCAGTCGTTATCATTATTTGTTTACATCATTGCTGTGTTATTATCTAATTGTGATTGCTTACCATTGAAAGACCAAATGTGGGAAGGCAACGAGTGGGCTGCGTAGACTCTGCCGATGGACACGGAGCCCCCGGGGGCCGCGGCGGCCTCCTCCGCCGAGCTGGAGTCGGTCTCCGGGCTGGCGCCGGTCGAGACGTCGTAGCTCTGCGAATTGGCGGGGATCGCGATGGTCTCGCGCGACGACTCCAGGTCGGGCACGCTCGACAGCGACCGGGCCCTCTGCCTGTCGTTGGCCACCTGGGCCCCCGATATCGCCCGCAGCAGGCTGAACCCCGTCGCTCCGGCGACCACCTCCGAGCTGGTGCTCGTCGAAAAGGTTCTGGCCCTAGGACTCTGTCCACCGTTTGCAGTGCTGGCCTTAGCACCCATCACCGCGCACTAAACCGTCCAACACAACACTCACTATTTGATCCGCGGCGCCGCGTTCGCTAAAATCGCGAATTTAGCGACAAAATACCACCCGTGACGGCGGGCGACATTTTGCGAGAAACAAATAATTACGGCTGAAAAAAGTGACGGCTGATAGAGTAGTGTAAATACTGTCACACTGGCAACACTCCCCCTCACGTCAAATAAAAATAAGGATATATATTTCAAAACATCAAAATTATGTATTTAATAAATAACAAATTATTGAATCAAAGCAAACAATACTTAATCGCAGTATTTTCAATACTACTTTGATTTTCAGCAAATTACTGAAAATACGGCATTGGCGCTCAGTTCTCTTTCTGTGCCTTACTCAGTACGTAGTCGTCAAAATTTTTAGAATAGGAAAGAAATATCCAATAGTATGAGGTGTCTATTCACGTGTCTTTTTATAAATATAAGCAAAACTCTCCTCAAAATTTTAGTAATTTCGTACGATACGATATTCTTCATACGGCAAATGAAATAGAATAGACAATCCCGCCCTACTGCCACAATTACTCTTTTTGACAGTTCGGTTCGTTCGCCTCCCTTTGCCACGGAAATCTGACGCACGAAAACAATATTTGTGACACGAAAACAAAAAGATGGCTTCAGCCACGGTAAGAGATTTATAAACCGAACCCGATTTGCCTAATTTTCATTCAAATAACGCAGCTTACGCCCTATATACTCGCCTCTTCTTTTTTTGCATGTTTGCGCTTTCCGCTGAATTTTCTCCTATTTTTCGGCTGAAATTCATAGCCGGGTGTGCCGCAGGTCCCGTTGATGAGTGACGACGCGCTGGGCTTCGGAGATGAAGACGTCGCAGGAAAATATACGTAAGTGAGCGTTTAAATATTTCGAAATATTTGACTATCCATAATAATACTTTATTTTTATTTTCAGCCATCCCTACGTTGTATTTTTTCATTTGGCCTTCCGATGTTCTGCTCTGATGGTTTATGTACTGTGCGGATGGTTTTCGGATTCATTTATCGCTAGTTTTGTATTTGTCACATTATTACTATCGGCAGACTTTTGGACAGTAAAGAATATTTCTGGGAGGCTTCTCGTCGGGCTACGGTGGTGGAACTACGTGGATGATGAAGGCAAATCACACTGGGTTTATGAAGCAAAGAAGGTATGAATCTTAAAATCATTTTTGCAGTTTTCTTGATTGTTTTTTATTGTTTGTGTGTTTGTTGTTTTGAATTGAAATTCTAATTCTTATGGTTAGGATTACCCGCAGGGCCAGGTCAATCCAAACGAAAGCCGAATATTCTGGTTGGGTCTCATCATCTGTCCAGTATTTTGGAGTATCTTCTTCATCGTTGCCCTGTTCGGATTCAAGCTAAAGTGGTTGGTACGTACCGAATGAAAAATCTATGTTTACCCTGAGTTGCGTAACTAAAAAAGTGGAACCCAGTCCAAAATTGAACAAAAGGCCCCCCTCCCCCCACTTACATTCATTAGCAAATATTGAATGAAATTACTGTATACCTATCTACATTATATATTTTAATTGTAGCTACGTTATAAATCGGCGTATTCATTTGAGGGCATTGCTTAGAACATGTTGCCAATTAAGTTTCGAAGAACTTCAACGAAACAACGCGATCACATTGTTGCAGGAGAATGTTCGAAACATTTGTTTCTATATTAACTCGACACTTTACTGTTTGATGATTACTGAATTATATTTCTCCACCTTTGAATGTTGATGACAAATTAAAAAAATAATGTCAGTCTTTATTACTTTATTTTGAGTTCAACTATTAAGTACGAAACTGGTAATACTAAAAAATAACTATTATCTTTAATACCTTTTATCTATACTAATATTATAAAGAGGTAAAGTTTGTGAGGTACGAAGTAATCTCTGGATCTACTGAACCGATTTTGAAAATTCGTGTGTCATAGGGCTTTATATTAATCCGAAAAATGAAAAGACGTTTTCGAGGTAGTTGGATTTGCAAAGTAAGCCGGAGAAAAAACGGTCGAATGAAAACGTTTCTTACGAACGCTGCTTTAACGATGAGAGATATATGATTGAGTTCTAGAGAAAAGTTGTAGAGCTTGGAAATGCCTACAAAAAATCAGCGACAGCATATGTCTAAAATTTATATTTAAGTCACAAAAAGTTGTTTTTTATATTAAAAATTATTTAAATCGTTAGGTCATGTTTATTGGTCATATTATCAACAATTATGAATTCATATCAAAATAAGTAAATTCGTCGTCTCAAGTGTTTAAAACAAAAGACTTTTTCCTTTTACTGCATATAATTTCCCTTTTACTGCATAAATGGTTAAAGAGATACGACACTCAGAAATAAGACACTCACAAATAACGGTAATATAGTCAAATTGGCATGCAAATACATACATACATACATATGCAGTAAAAATATAACCCTTCTTTTGGCAGTCAGGAAATAAATCATAGCACTCAGTACTAACCGAACCACACTCATAATTTCATCAGAAGTAAAAAGTTTTACCGCCCAACGAAGTGGGCACGGGTCAGCTAGTCTGTAATAAAATAACTATTATCTGTAATACCTATATAACTAATACCTATTATTACAAACTTACTAAATTTTGCTTATTTTAATATTTAAATTTACTACTTAATGTATTGTAAAAATACGAACAAATACATTTCTAGAATGGTTTTCGTCTTGATTAGCACTCTGCAAAATCATCGACCAGTTTTGGAGACATCCATTTTTTCAGCTTCCTTAGCATCCTAGCAGAGTTGGATGGAACGTCGATCGTAGACAGAAGTTCCATTTTGGGCCCCGTAACTACCGTGGGCCCCGGTCCTCCGCACTGGCTGTACCGGCCTATTTACGCCACTGATTACCCAGCATCTTATTTAATTAATAATTGATTTACAGCTTCTCGTGATGATTGCTCTGACACTCAGCGGCGCGAACCTCTTCGGCTACATCAAATGCAAGTTCGGAGCGAAGGAGAACATCAAATCGGTCACAACCAACTTTGTGAAAAATCAAATTTTCCAAAACGCCGCATCGTTCATGCGGCCCGCCCAACCTCCCACCGCTCAGCCGACTGGAGTGGTCTGAAAATTAGCCGAGTGTGTTGTGTGAGTGTGTGCGTTCATTGAGTAGAGTGTTTTCATTTTGTACATAATCATTCCTGTGTAAAAATCCTAGTTTCTTTTATTATCTAATAAATAATTTTATGTTTATTCGCAAGTTGTTTTTTACTTTTCCATTAAAATACATTGTGTTAAACCAAAGTATGTAAACAGGGAATGTCTTGTTTTCAAGCCATATTTGGATTTGTAATTTGGGCTGGATACTTATATTTTGCAATTCCAGGAGATTTTAATTGGGAGATCGTATGAGATGACATCCTTTCAATGAGATTTGAACATAGAATGCAAAAGTGCCCCATTTTCTTTATCGATTAAAAATCACCCTTTGGTAATACAAGTAACTAACTTTTGGAAAATGTCTGCCTGTGTTTTTGGAATTATTATAAAAATAAAAACTTAGCTTTTTAATTTGAAATTATATATACCTACGTAATTTATCTATACTTCTATACTAATATTATAAAGAGGTAAAGTTTGTGAGGTTGAAGGGAGTAATCTCTGGATCTACTGAACCGATTTTGAAAATTCTTTTACCAATAGAAAGCGACATTATTTGTGAGTGTCATACGCTATATATTAATACAAAAAATATATAAACTTGTTCGTGGTAGTCGGATTTGCAAAGTAAGCCGGAGAAAAACGGTCGAAAGAACACGTTTCTTACGAACGCTGCCTTAACGATGAGAGATATATGATTGAGTTCTAAAGAAAAGTTCTAGAGCTTGATAATGCCTACAAAAAAGTCACCATATGTCTTACATTTATATTTAAGTCACAAAAAGTAGTTTTTTTATATAACCCTTCAGGCCTCGGCTCCTCAGCCGATTGACAAGTTGACGTCCCAAAAAATTTTTGTAATAAAAATTAATTATGACAACTGTCTCACCAAAACATTAATTACTGCCAAACCACTGTACCCATAATTAAAATAAAACATACGTACCTAATAAAACAAATTAAATTAAAACGGAGCCGTCACGCTGAATCGTCTTGTGGCCCATATCGGCCAATTGAGGGCTCTAGAAGTTAAAAAAAATAATTTAAATCGTTAGGTCATGTTTATTGGTTATATTATCAAAATTTATGAATTCTTATCAAAATAAGTAAATTTATCATCTGAAGTGTTTAAAACAAAAGACTTTTACTGCATATAATTTACCTTTTACTGCATAAATGGTTAAAGGATAACATAGGTATGGAACCGCAACTGTATCTCGGGTTGGAACTCCTGAAAGACAATTTATTTTGGTACCAAATAATAACATTACATCTAATATAGTTTACAGAGAAGTTTTGTACAATTAAAATAAACATAATTTATTCAATCATAATCATTTCATTCACTCATTTGAAACCCTGTAATATAGCCAAATTGGCATACAAATACATACATACATATGCAGTAAAAATAAAACCCTCCTTTTGGCAGTCAGGAAATAAATCATAGCACTCAGTACTAACCGAACCACATTCATAATTTCATCACAAGTAAAAATGTTTACTGCCCAGCGATGTGGGCATGGGTCAGCTAGTATTACATAAATTAATTTGAATTTATTTAACAGTAAATCTCTACCCTCTGTATCTTAGAAACTAAACGACCAATTACGACCGAATTACGTACAAAAGTAGTTATAATGCTAAAAAGATTTCAAGGCTGATGAGTGATACCTATCCTTCGTTTTGTTGCAAAATGGTGGCCTTTTCAAAATTAAAAAGACCATATACTTAGTTAATATTGGTTCAAGAAAATTAAATAAATGTGACTTATAATTCTGAGGACGTTGTCTACAACTCCTGCTTCCATCACTTTTGGACATCTTCAGCAGATTATGAATTAAAAATGTTACAATCTGAAAATGTAATACTTCATAACTCCGTTATTATTATTGCTAGAATGGACAACAAAAGAGTCTTAGAATCCTGATAATAATACCTACAACGTTGTTCTAAGTTACTTCTTATGTCCATAGTTGTGCCTGAGTTCAATAATTAAATTTTAAAGGTAGAAAATGAATTTGCAAAACGTGATTTTATAGCAGATCGAAGAAATGAAAACAAAGGAGTGTGCAAATCAAATGCAAATAAATTATAGCGCTTATTATAGAAAAATATCTATAACAATATCAAGACGAAAATTGGGAAAATGTATGATAGGTACCGTGCATCAACCAGATTTTTATTTATGTTTTCGTACATTTTACGCTCCACTGGCATCGCTGTTCGTGAGATATACGCCAGACTTCACTAGATGGCGCTAGTAAATAATAAAAAAATACTACTAAAAATCGGAACTAAAATGTCGACTCCGTCATAATTCATTTCGAGATTGAATCTGTGAATAAAAAAAATAAAAATAAAATATGCTCCAGGTGAGGCTCGAACTCACAACCCCGGCATAACTCACGACTACTGCCTTATAAGTACCGTGCGCTAACCAATTGCGCCACTGGAGCTATGCGATGAGACTTCAAAATACCGTTGATAAATATGAGGGACCACGTGAATCAAACGTCCATCTAAAATATGAATAAACAAAACAATACTCGAAATTTGATGAAACCAAACGTAAAAATGATTGTATTGTTGCTAAATAAATGAGAATCTTAGTCATTTTTCTATCTTTTTTTTATAATAGTGCGGATTTGGATACACATCAACTGACGTTTCTCGCATGTAATGAAGTTGCCAAGCTTAAACATATATTTTTTACAGTATTAGTTTTGAATGTTAGATATTTATCAAGGTGTAAAGAAATTAATAAATTAAATCGCTTCTAAAATCAACTACAGCTTCACCATCCACTTTGTGTCAAGGGGTTTACAGCACGATACACGTCTGATCAATTATTACATATATATAGATGACTGGCAACGCTGCTTACGAGCGGGTGTGCTGTCAAAATAAAATAGTACGTAAACAAAATTGCGTGAAAATCCTTTGGGATCGGTTTGGTAAATAAAAGCGGGAAGGAAATGTTGTCGTGTCTTTAAAACGTGTTATTTAAAATGAGTTGGTTCGATGCTAGCGGTCTTACGAGTCTCGCCAAATCAGCACTGAAAGAAGCGCAAAAGACGATTGATAAAGCCCTGGACATTCAAGATGAAATGACGACGTCAGAGACCGCCGAAACTTCAGCGAATGCAGACGATCCAGGCAAAACAATCACCGAAAGCCCGTCGAGAGTTGCCGCGCACAGCATCTGGGGCTCGTTCACCGGTTCTTTTTTCGAAACACCAAAAGAACAACTCACTTCTAGTTTTAGCGATGATTTGCACCGCGATGAATCGTTCAATAGAAGTAAGCTAGTCGTTCATAGTATATCGGACGATAGCGGTGCGACGCTCTCAAGATTGAATAGTGAAAATCAGAGCGATGTTTTTGAAAATAATGAGAAAATTCTCGATTATATTTCTAAAACTCCGCGCCAGTCTGAAGGTTCAATCAATCGTTTATCGTTAGTTTCTGTTGAAAGCGGGAAAAACAGTTCAGAATCCCTCGAAATACTCGGAAGTCACAGTTTGAAATCAACGCCGGATTCCGACACGGCATTCTCCTCGTCGAATCAGTCGATATCCAGCAGCAGCACAAGTACAAAACTCAATTCAGAATCAGTTGGAGTGTTGCCGTTGACCCCTCTTTCTGACGACGACGTCGCTAAGCTCCCGATTGAGGTCCAACCGGCGACCGAGCACAAAAAGCAATTCGAAAACTTCGAGTTTGCCGCCGCTGCCGACGACGACGAAGATACAATATCGTACAACTCTGTTTCGGAAAGCACGGCGCCGACGATCCTCGACTCCGATTATCCAATCACGAAACCACCGGCACGGTCAACCGCACACATTCCACAGATACTCCAGTCGACGACCTTCTCGCTAAGCTCAACGTCGATCAATTTCGCTGAAAGCTGCACGTCGTCGAATGATGGTTCACTCTCAGACCGCACTCTAAACGCCGACACGATGGAGTCCAGCGCCGATGAAATACTAACGAAAAGGGACAATGTTCACACCGATGATTGTAAGAGCGATTCGTCCTCGTTTTGCAACGTTGCCTGCAACGAATCGTACGCGACGACCCGCAAAGACAGCTCGGTCTCAAGTTTCGAAGCCGTCGAGAAGATATCACATTCCGAGTTGGAGATTGCCGCGCACGTCGTCGATTGCCAAGCGCGCGAGCAGACCTCCCCCAACAGCTCTGAGAGCCGGAGCGACTTAGTCAAAATCGGATCGGAGCAAACGTCCGAGCACACGTCTGGAGACGAGAACGAAACAACCACGTCGTCCGACATTGAAATCATTCCCAGCCCAAATGGAGATCCGGGCAGTATCTATAGGCAGAGCCCGGCAAAAATTCCGAGCCGCGGGACGAAAGCAAATGCGACTGCGAACGTCGTTGATTTAGTTTTGGGCAAGTCGCTGGCGACGAAAGTGCGAGGGCACAATCGGGAATTGTCAGAAGGGTCGAATCAAAGTATGATGAGCGACGACAGCCACTGCTCTGAAAACGAACGTTTGCTGAAACGCCTATCAGAAATGGCGGAAATCCTAGAATCGCGCGAGAAAAAACTAATTGAAGTTAGTCGATTGAACATAGATCTCACTGATAATAATTCTGAACTTAAAATGCAGATAGAGAGTTTACAGACCAAAGATAGTTGTGATATATCACTCATAACGGACGAATATACGCAACGGTTATCTGCATTAGAGAAGAAGTTTCAACAAGCCATTCGAGAGAAGGTTTGAAATTTAATGTTTCTACTCTCCCACTATTATTATATGTTGAGTGGGGCTTTTGTAAGGTCTTTATGAGCCTTGTAACACTGCGACCATTGCTGATCTATTGTGTTCGCCACCTACTATAGTTCTGCGATAAGCCTCGTGTCATTTAAGAACCGCAGCAGGCTTTTGGCGCCAGATTGTTTTACCTCCTCAGGTTGGAGGTAATGACCACCCAAGTGGGTGTATCTTTTACGCATCAGCGGGCCACACTCGCACATGAGGTGCTGGGGAGTTTCCTCGGCTCCTTGGCAGAACCTGCACATTTTTGTGTCTTTGAGCTTGAGGTTGAACATGTGTTTGTTCAGGCCACAATGCCCCGTGAGCGCCCTCACCAGTATGCATAGATTGTTCCTATTTAGCGATAAGGCCTTACGGGCCGTCTTACGGTCGTAAGCCTTAATTAGCGCTTTGGAATGATTCAACCCTGGCGTGTTGTTCCAGTGGTTGACGGATTGTTCTAAACATATTTGTTTAAGCATTACGTTTGCAAGGCTTTTTGGTACGCCACAGCAAGGTTCAGGGCCGTATAACGTTCCCTTTGCTCCCGTCTTAGCAAGTTCAAGGCTTTTTAATTTCCCTCGATTCCTGCAGGTCGGGAACCCATCTTAGAATTACCCTGTTCTTTTCGCCCAGGGAATTGAGTAGTGATATGCAGTTTTGCACTAGCTTTGAATTAATGGTATTCGAGGCTAGTGCGATAAGAGCTGCCTTGCTATCCGAGTGGATATAGATACAGTAGTTGGCGTAGTTCTTATGGAGGTTGATATCCGCACATTCAATAATGGCGTATACCTCCGCTTGGAATATGGAGGCGTATTTCCCCAAGTTTACACTTCTTTCGAAGTTTGGTCGCTCTCCATATATACCGCAGCCTACGTCAAGTCCCGGTTTGGACCCAACAGTATACCATTTAAGGCTACCGGCCTTCCATTGCAGTTGGCTTTTTAGCCAGTCGTCTGGGCGTGGAAGCATGGTGTCTGATACCATGTTGAGGGTTGGAGTTTCACTGACTGAGTCAAGAACTGATCTTAGTGCTTGTGAGATCCAGTTTACCTTCTCTCGAGCAGATAGCCTGTACATGCTGGCTTTCGCCACCTGTTGCAAGTTAATGTGTAGGGGCGGTAAGTTCAGCAGTGCATCTAGAGCTGCTCCAGGAGTGGAGGACATTGCGCCAGTTGTCATGAGGCACGCCGTCCTTTGGATATTGTTTAGTTTGGTAATCACACTTTTCTGGTTGGCTTTGTTGCACCATACCACCGAGGCGTATGAGATTATCGGCCTCACAATGGCAGTGTATAGCCAGTGGGAGATCTTGGGGTTAAGGCCCCAGTTTTTCCCTGCCAGTCTTCTGCTTAAACCCAAAGCAGTTTTAGATTTACTCTCCCACTAACTACTCTATGCAGATTTGCTGTGACTGTCCTAAAGACCCTTCACAATGCTTGTCTAAACCAGATGAGGATGATCAGCTGAGTGATGAGGGTTGGCTGACCACCCGCACTTCGTCCTTCGTTGAGGGCTATAGTGGCATAACCCTATATAGATCAGAACTTCCAGCCTTCAGTTCGTGCGACCAGTCCATCTGAGAGACCAGTTATAGAGCCCATGTTGGTCGAAAGCCGCCTTCATCGGCCATAGCAGCCTCATATACATACTATTTTATCTCTCTTTATCGCCGGTGGCATAGTGGTTAGGTCGCCTGATCTTACATTGTGAGGTTCCGGGTTCGATTCCCGGCTGGGTCACCATTTTCCATTGGGATAAAATTAGCGGAATTGCATTTTCAATTTTGTCAATCGAATGCAATATTAAGACGCACACTTACACACGTTTTATTAGCACACATACATATAAACCCATAATATAAAAACGAATAGCAAGTTATAGTCAGATTATAAATATTAGAAATATAAAATTACAGCAATAAAAATAGCACAATAGAAATAGTAAAGACAAATTTTAATATAATAATTCATTTCCGATTATCAAAATAATTGAATTTAGTAATGAAAATAGTCAATAGTTCAAAAGTAAAATTGTAAAAAAAAATTGTGAAAGATTTTAGAAAATTCAATACTGTCAAAGTCCTTAATAGAATACACTGGATTCTTTATAACAATATCCTGGACCTTTTTCTTAAATTTATTGTCTTTTAAATTGAAAGACTCCTGATGCACAATGGAATCTCATTGTGCTAATTGTTACCTGTCACTGATGGCCAATTTTCTTACCGCTTTCTGTCAAAGTTGTGAATTTAGAACAATTTTTCAACTTAAGGGTCCGGAATTCCCAGAACCTAATCGCCAGATCGGAATCGAGCCAACTCCATTCAACAGAATGTTTTATAGACCTTTAGAATGTCACTTTCCACTTTGGCTGACTTTTTCACTGTTTTTGAGGTATTTGCGAAAAACTGAATAGTTGAATGTCTAAATTTTGCTTAAGGGCCTTGAAATGGGTGGTGGGGGTGGGTTTTTGTAAAACAATGTAGACAGTATTTTTTCCCTTGTTGTAAAGGATACGTATGCAATGTTTCAATGAGATAAGAATTGGATTTGTATAAATAATATACAAATATATACACATCCATTGTTATATATGAGTATATATAGAAAATTTCTTTAATTTTCAGGATATAATGCGAAAGCAAATCGATACGCTTAAACAAGAAGCCGCTGTCCGTAATTCATCCAGCGATCTGGAGAAAATAATAAATGAACGGGACGAAGTCATCAAGGATCTCCGCGAAGAAGGCGAAAAACTATCGAAACAACAGCTTCTTCATACGAACATCATTCGAAAGTTGCGCACGATGGAAAAGGATAACGAACAAGTCATTAAAACTCTCAGGTAATTTAATCTTTAATGCAAACAGCTGTTTATTTTTAAAACATTGTAACAACCTACTTTCTTATTGTCTTTCTGCCAGAGATAAGATCGCGGAGCAGAATCAGGAGCTGGATAAATGTAAAAAGTCATTGACCGCAAAGGAATTTACTGAGTGCTCACAAATAGAGGCCGTCTACAAATTGACAACGGCAAATAAAAAACTCGAAACCGATCTTGTCGAAGTATGTCTGTCTATGGAAACCGCCCGTTTTTATGCATTGCAGAGATTTAATATCGATATTTATATTTCAGACGAAAGGCCTGCTTGATGATGCCAACCACCGCTTAGAAACGACAAAAACCTCATTGGAGGCGGCCAGAAAAGAGTTAAAAGAATTCCGAGACAACAGTCAAACTGTCGCAAAGAGAAAGGAGGCGATGGCCGCTTTAGAAAATGAAAAATCACAGATCGAAACGGAGAACGATCAGATCAGGGCGCAACTGGACGAACTCCGAATGAAAACAGTTCAAGGTATTGTAACCGGTGCAAGGTCTCCGTTTTCTGAATTGACTAATATATCATTTGCGTTTTTCGTACCTGCCGACGGTCACTCAGTTTGAATAAAACAACTTTCTAGGGTATTGGTAGTTAGGCTAGGTAAGATGTCATAGCATACAAATGTACATGTAGGGTAGTCATAAATAAGTCAGTCAACAATAAACACACTTCATGCATCATCTGCGAGTACACAACTTCAAACTGGAGAAAACACAATTCCACACCGATTTCAGGAAACATTTCCTAACCAACCGGATTATGGACCAGTGGAACAGTTTACCTGCCGAAGTGGTTGAAGCATGTACTGTCCACATATTCAAAAATAGATTAGACGTACATCTTAAAATATATTGTAATTGTGCTCATTGTTAAATTCAGACATATCAGCAATTATGCTGCCTGTTTGTAAAACTAAATAATAATAATAATAAACACACTTGAAAGCATAATCTAATAAACTTATAAAGAAAGATCCGTTGCAATGTTAACCCGGATGTTACTGAAACTATTTATCATTGCCAATATTGATAATTTTTTGCATGTTTTGCTTTCATGTGTAAAATAACAGGGGAAAAATAAGTAAAAAAATCTAAGTATTTCAGAAAGCCTGAAAAGTACTGGCCTTTATAACGCCCGGGTAGTAAAATCCACGTCTATTTTAAGGTCCTAATACTATTCAGTAAAATCCATGGTCTATTTTTCCAATGAATATGTATATTTATGGATACATGTTTTTTTATCAATGTTTTAAATAACATTATGAAATACATTTAAAAAAACATAAATCAAATGTGTGTGATACGACATAAAACATAATAATATTTTTGGATGTAAACGAACTTCACATTTTTGGCAAGAAAAATTTGCTTTTGTATTACACACCGCACACCTTAGTTGTTCTGGTTGGTAAACAATGAGGTGATCCAATCTGTTATATCTTGATGTTTCACGGTGGCTGGCAGGTTTCTGGCAGGCGCCCCTTTTTCCATGTTTTCTGTTGGTCTCTTATATCTCTCTAGTTATGGACCGCCAAAAAGGTAGATGATCACATTCTCTTCCATCACCTTTGTACAGCAGCCAGGCATTGTGTAGAGTCATATCCAAGCAATGGGAGAAAAGAGAAAAATACCACTTCTTCCCACGTATAGAAGTGCGATACGGACCGATGTTTTGATCTGATCGGTCAACTCCTCCCATGTGCCGATTGTATTTCTTTATAATTTCTTTATAATGGCTGGTCAATCTGCACGTACCTCTTCAGCTGCTGAGAAAATCTCTTCGACTTATTTATTGGTTCAATTTTGTCTACATTTGATACAACAGTTACTATACTGTTATCGTTCCATTTACAAGCTAAAATTCCTTCTGGTCGACTGGATTTATGTACGAAAGAGCCTCTTTCAGTCTTTATAAACTCTTTGTTAGGTGGTATAGGACATTTCGATAACCTATTTTCTCGTATAGTACCTGTGGCTTTCAGGCCCCTGTTACCAAACTCATGGTATAGTGGGATCGAAGAGAAAAAGTTGTCAAAAAATAAGTGAAGTGGCACACCTGGATATCTGGATTGAAGGGCATCAGCATATTTCAAAACTACACTTCTAGCTACACAAAATTCATTATAAGCAGGTGGAATACTAGCAGACTTTCCTTGGTATGGTTCAAACCAATCTATATAGCCATATTTAGAAGCACCAACCCAGAATGTGTATCCCCAACGAATGTTGCCTCTTATAAACTGTTTACATGAATAAACACCATAATAGGGTATCATTGCTTCATCATAGCTACGTGTTTCTTCTATTAGTGAATATTTCATGAAGTTATCGCTCAACAGATCAAATATCCTGTTTGGTCTGAAAGTTAACATCAAAGCAGTGGATTTTACTACTGGCCTTTATAAAGGTCATTGATTTCTCAGATCAAATACAGATACATAAATAAAAGTGAAGCATAAAACTGTATTCGTGTGAGTTAGAGCAATAATTGAATCTAAGAAATAACTGAACAGAACCATGCAATAAGTTTTTAAAAACTTACCTCTTTGAAGTCATTGTCGACGAAAATTATATCCATAAATTTTAAAGTGGAACACAAGTCCATAAACAATGATATTTTAAAACACATGGAGCACACACTTGTTCTGTAATCATTCATTTGAAGACTGAACTCAAAATAATAAATGTTGTTGGGCAAAGAGTACTTTAAAAATGTAGGTAGGTAGACTTCATTTAATTGGGTGTTATAAAGGCCGGTAGTAATATTCGGGTTAATAAGTTAGTAATCTTGTATTACTTCAAAAGTAAATAATATTAAAGAGGAAGGTTTATGATAAATACAAAACCAAAATAGTACTTCTATTATTGTCATCACATTTTGTCGAGTTGACGGAAGCGGAGCAATATTTCTATTTATTGGAACACAAACATTTTTTGTCATTACTTGAAGTACATTGGCTTTAAATATATTTACCTTAGATATTTACCTTAGATACCTGATGGAATTTTTCGCAATGATATATTTTTAAGGCGACATGAGACCTCAGAAAATATCCAAAATGGGCGGACACGCGAAAAAATAGGCAGGGTCAATTTTGTAGGGTTTGACCAATAAAAATCCAGCGTTGACGAAGGGTCAAGCGCAGATTCCACGTCCTCGAGCTGGGGACCAGGTGCATACCAAACGTTTTATCACAGCGCTAGCACAGAATAACTACATGCAGCGGTGGTATAAGGGTGTTAATGGCAAAGCATGTTTAGTGTAACTCTCAGAGCGCTCTCTTCGTTTAAATTAATTGTAATTAATTTAGGGCTTAAATAAAAAATGTGACTAAACGCTGCCACAGAGAAATAATCAGTCAATATAATGAAATTATAATAAAACACACTCACCGCTTACATTGTAGGAGTAATCGCGCCTGAAAGTTTTCGAAGTCAGTTTAAAAACCTTTATGTCCAAGGCAATGAGCAACTTTTTTGAGTCCAAATTTTCGAATTGGTTCCTTATCGAGGGATTCACTTAGAAACTTTTTTTAATTAATGCTTATATTTTTCAGAAAACTCATAAAACTAAAATTCTTCAGATATGGTCGTTCCCAGGTATCATGTCGCCTTAAATGGCAGTCTTAAAAATGTCAGATATCATTCGCGTTAGCTATTCATATCTACGTACGTAGAAAATCTTGGCTTGGATGTCCAACGTCCATACCTTGCAATACCGACGTTCATACCTTATATCATACTTGGTTCATATATAGGTATATATTTAAATATTATGCTTGTTATTTTTGTTAGTTTTTGACATAACCAAGTGTAGGAATTCCTATCGACTGGTTTGAAATTAAAAAATAAAATTTAAAAAATAATCATAATCCAAATTTATGTATCTATACTAATATTATAAAGCATGCAAGGTCTGCAGTACTTTTAGACATTGCAATGGATCAAGATATTGTATTCAAATTATGATAGGCGGGATAATAACACCTATTATCTCCGCGGCTAACATCGGCCTCAATTCATAAAAGGTGCAAAATGCTTTAATGACATTTCAGTCAATTCAAAATGCGACGACTTTAACACTCCGCTATAAAAAATAGTATCAGATCGTATTATTGGCTCTTGATTTGAAAGGTTTTTTTCAGATGAAAGACGATGGGTTCAGCGCGAGGAGCGTCTCCGCAGCGAACTGCGCGAGACGGCGGCCCGCGCCGCAGAGGCCGAGGCGAGCGCAGACGGGCCGGGCGGCCCGGGCAGCCCCTCGGCCGGCGGAGGCCCGCTGCTGGCCCAGCTGGCCTCGCTTCAGCAGAGCGCCCTCACCAGGGATCGCCAACATCAGGCGCAACTTCGACGATTGCAAACTACGTGCTGTGAGTAAACGAGTAAAGTTTTCTTTCTTATTAAACGAGTAGAGTGGCTATTTGCGGTGGAGTGGCTATCGACGTCGCTGGCGAGTTACAGGAACGAACGAATCTCTACTTGATCTTATGCAACGACAAATGTCAAATACATCTTTCTTATTAGAAAAAGTGATCATATTGCCGTTATGGCCAACCTGCAAGCTGAATTTAGTCACCTCGCTACGCCGGTAGTAAGCGGAGAGCCGAGACGATGTTTCGGAAAGCAAATTTTAAATCGATCAGAAATCTATCAGGTCAGAGGAGCTTCTAATGGAACTGACCTTACTTCACTTATCGGCGCTAAAGACGACTAAATATACCTTAAAATGCTAGTTCCGACAGATGGACATTCTGGATAAACACACACTACTATAGGTAAAGAAAAAACGCCACAAGGAAATCGACAAACCCTGGATTAGCGGATATTCTAAAGTTATCAGGTGAATAAAGGAAGCTTTGGGATATCTACATAGCTAAAAGAGATGTATCCAAACCCGATAGTCGAATTCCAAAAGTGGCTGGAAATAAGACTTAGGCCTCTTGTTCACGCACGTTTTTTTGCCGTGAAAGCGTACAGTTAATTCGCCATGTCTAGGCGAATTAACACACGGCAGAAAAACGGATGGCGGTGCCGTCGGGTCTGTGGACAAGTTTCTATAATGATCCATACAACACTGAGGACTGCGTACACGCGACGAATTAACCGTAAGTTTTCACAGCGAAAAAACGTGCATCGACAAGAGGCCTTATACACTCTAAACAGAAAGTATACAGTGAGGTTACTGAGACATTCTGCATTTTTTTGCTTTATTGATAGTGGGACCCATAAACAATTAATGGGGTTAGATCAAGCCATTGATTTGACAGGTTTGAATCAATTTTCGGTTATAATATTTCAGCGGATCTACAAAGCAAACTATCAAAATATACAGACGTCGAGAGGCTCCTTAGAGAAGAATGTGATCTGTTAAGAAGTCGACTCCAAACTACAGACGCATCCTTAGTAGCAGCGACGCATCGAGTCGAGGAATATGTGCAAAATTGCAGTGAACATGCCAGCCGTATCACTGAGCTTGAAAACGAAATCAAAATGTAAGTAGTCCATATCCATAACAGTTATCCAGAATAGTTTAAAATGATGAGAAATACATAGGCGCTTCTATGGGTTTTCCAATAAGGGTGGGTCGGTGTTGATAGCCTTTGGTCGAAATGTTGTTTTGGCGGCGTCCCGATTGTTCGCACTGGCGACATTTTGAAGCTATTAATTTTTTGTGTCTAAATTACTTTGCCGGAGATTTTTCCAAACAACACCATTTTCACCGTTAAAATGGAACCTCTTCCTAAAGTCACAAGTGTGCGAGGTGTGGCAATTAAATTCCGATAATTTAGTTGCGGCGTGCGAACCGGTAACACTGCATGACTGGTTAGATGGGTCCTTCCACTTAGTGGCAGTAAAGATGTCATGGTAATCGCACGTCTGGTTCGTTTTTTACGGGTGTTCTTTGAAGACAAGGTTTTTAACTTGTCGCAGAAATGACTGACCAGTTTTCAAGCAACGAGCTATGATCCAATTTTTTGTCATAACTAGTGAAAAACCTGCAGCGAAAAACCTACGAAAATTACGGCAGGTGTATGGAGATGAGTGTCTGGCACAATCAAGTGTGTTTGAATGGGCAAAACGGTTCAGAAATGTTGTGAATCGTTGGATGACGATCCGCGGTCAGGAGCGCCAATTCTCACACGCACAGACGCAAATGTCGACCGTCTTCGAGAGCTAGTCCTATCTGATTGCCGCCTAACCCTTCGTGGGTTATTATACGAGTTAAATACAGACGTCTTTATTTATATAAAGAAACAATTGGGAAGATGTTACAGGAAAAATCGAATATGCGAAAGCTCTGTGCGAAGATGGTGCCCAAAAGTCTCATAATCCAACTACAATATTTGACGAAAAAAAATATCCTAACTTTACCGCATCTACCCTACAGCTCCGACTTGGCCACCTGTGACTTCTTCTTGTTCCCTAAAATGAAGAGTCACCTCAAAGGAACCCACCATGTCACCGTAGAGGCCGTCCAGGAGGCTGCGACCGTCGTCTTGAAAGGCCTTAATTTAGAGGACTATCAAGGCTGCTTCCAATCGTGGGAGAAACATTGAAAACGTTGTTCTGGGTTAGGAGGGGACTATGGCGAAGGCCGTTAATAAAATTGGTTGCTAACTTGATTTGCTTGTATTTTATTTACAAATTCGGAATTTAACTGCCACACCTCGTATGTAATTGGGTTTGCTAAAGCTAATTTTTTGAATGTTTTTTTAATACTAAAGTACTATACAACACTGCTACAGTTTTCGTAATTATGGGACCATGTAGAACCGTTTCAAATCACCTTTAACAGTTTTTTTTAATTTATTTGTTTAAGATTCATTTAATTTATTCATTATCATAAAACATTGATTTCAGTTATTTGATTGTCACCCAACTGCGACTAGCCCGTTCTAAGGTGGACACGGCTCTAATATTACAATAAATTGTGTAAGTTTTAGTAAAACACTCATACAACTAAATGGCCTATAAATGTGCCACTATAAAATTGGCAATAAATGGAAGATAACATTTCGTTAAATAGTGACAAATAGAATAGACTTAAAACTAAAATACAGTTATAAGAAAGAAAAAAAAAGAAAAAGTCTTAAAAAATATAAAAAAAGTCATTAATATTTAATATATGGTTACATATATAAAATTTAATATAATTTTGTTGGGGGTTATTTTTTTATTCTGTTATGTCCGATGCACAATCGATTGGCTAACACCACATGGTGCGCAAACCATCTAGCAGCGCCCTAAGGTTGACTCCTAGGGGAAACTGGCATTTACTACCTTCATTAAAATTCTTCATTGCAGGCTCTCATCGAAACTGGAAGCGATAACCGAATCCACCAATACAAGTGTGGAGGATCTTGAAGGTAAATTGAAGAGCGCAGAGCAGCATTTGCGAGTGGAAAAGGCATCGTGCGAGGCGGAGAAGAGAAGGAATGCGCTGCTGCAGGAGCAACTAAAAGAAACTACAATGCAACATTCGTTCACACACGATTCATTTAATCCTGGTTTAACATCGTCGGTGCTTCTTCCTGGCGATGTATCACCGCCTCACAGCGTTGGACGCGATTCGCTGGCTTCTGAATTACTAGGAAGTAGCGTTTGGCCGATGGTAAGATTTTGAAGAAACCTACTTTTTTGCATGATAATTTTAATACTGCGAGGTCATTGCGGACAATGTGCATCCTTCAGCAATAGGTCAAAGTTTCTAAAATCACAGTTAATTTCTCTAGTCCAAAAGTGTCATATAATGTTAAAAAACAATTTTTTTGCTGGTATTTGCAGCAAAATAAATCAGGGTGGGTAGTAACGCTACACTACTGTAATTTTTTAGCGTGAAAATGTCTCGTGGACCATCAGTAATTTAAAAGGAAATAAATGAAACTCACCTTTTTAAGAATGTATTTATTTATATTTTTTTTGAGTAATCTTAAAATTATATTTTATATTAATCAAGTGTAAATATCACGAGCAACTAGAGCTGTCAACTACAATGGGCGAACCCATCACCTCAGGAAGTTTTAACGATATTAGATCGCTCTATCTCCCGTGAGGTGAACATAAAAGACTTGGGGCGAAAACACTCCACTGTCTAGTTACGCCACTCGCCCGTCAAAGACCTAGACCTTAAGGCGGGGCACCGGGAAAGGTACCCAGTGGGCAGCCTCGCTACCGTGAACAGCCGGAAAAGGTACCGTGACTTCCAGTTTGGAAGGATATCTCCGTCTGGAATTAACCATCAGGATACCTCCTACCTCCTGATTGGTTACAGGATCGAGGTCGCTTGCGCGGTCCTCTCCGGTCGGTCCTCTTGCGAGATAGCCAGGAATGTTACCCAGCGGGCCTACACTCACGCCCTTACTTCCAGTTGCGACCAGATTACTCTGGTCTCTCGACTGGTTACGAGTTTGAGGTCGCTTGCGCAGTCCTCTCCCATACGTAGCGATTATACGGTGTCTACCAAATCTATCGCGGACCACGGCATCCTTTTCCGGCTGTTCACCCTGGTATCGGATAGCCGATCGGTCTTTTCAAGAGCGGTTGCCGTAAGGTTAACAACTACCCCTGCTCTATAGGAGACAGTACTGTTTCCAGACTCCCGCGGTTGTTAGTCGGAATGCACAATCGATTGGCTGCGTGCGCAAACCGTCCAGGAGCGCCCGATGGTTGACTTCTAGAGGAAACTAGCCTGCAGGCCAGAGTCCTACCTGGGCTCGCACTTCTGCGTGGAGGCCGCCGGATGGGTGTGGACCCATGAGTTTGACCAACCCTAAACACATGGGTCTTTGTCCTAACTGCAACGGGGCCCATTAGCTCTCAAAAATAATCTGAGCAGAGAGAGTTGATTGTAGATGTGATATCGGTTACACAAGCTGGCGCCTGAAATGATTATTGAATTTTCAGGATCTTTTTCAACCTCCCCTCCCCGCTCAATGACGTAGGCGCATGATGGCGTAAGTCCATTAACAGGCAATTTACAGTGATCTATTTTCAGAATATACACAACACTTGACGATGTAATCCTTGAGTCACGAGATATATAAACAAAAATTGGCAACATCAAAAGCGTTTCATCGCAAACTCTGGCGGGACCTTAGTATGCAAGTCTTTTTAAAAACTACAGACTGCAATTAGGGATGCATAGGCTAGTTGCACATAGTTTTTAAATTTTATATAAAAAATTTAAAAAATCACCAAAAAATCTGCAAAAGAATTATCACAAAATGCCGGAAACTGAATTCTATAGAAATATTTGAAGTTCAGTGTTTCAACCTTAGCCAGGCTCCAACGTAGCCGCTGTTACGTCCCATTACACGTCTGCTCTGCCATAGGCTGAGAAGAGAAGCGCGTGCGTCAAATAATGGGTAATATTTTAGATACAAATTGAGCTCAATCAAAGCTAGCCATAAATAATTTTAATAAGTTTTTAGGTACAGATCGAGTCTGTCTGAGATCTGATTTTCCACATATCCACCACATATTTTGCAGAACGCTCAAACGATTTAAATATTGCACGGTTAAGTTTTTGCTGTGATTTCAAAGGTTTGTGTTTTCTTTGAATTGTAAATATACTCTCTGGCTCAGGTATGTCTTAATATTTTTGTGGGATTTTTATATTTACTTTCATTTTAATTTTATATACTTTGTCTTTATCATTTGATAGTAGTCAGTCCAAGTATCAACAAGCGATCTTCATAATTCCTATTCTTCGGGCCCACTGCATTTTGGTTGCTCTTCACTGCACCTTTTCCAGGATATCTACAATTTTGCATAAGTAGGGGGTTCCAGAACTGATAGCCATACCCAAAAATAGTTTTAAGCCTTGTAGATGTTTATAAACACCTCTATTAACAGATGTTGGAAAACCTTACTTATCAGATCGAGAGTAGAGTTGGATCTTTTAGCAATTTTAACTAGGCATTTTTCCCATTTTAGATCTTCAATAATTATTATTCCAAGATTGTTTTGTTGCTTAACTACTTCTAATTGGGCATTTACAAGAGAATATTGTGTATTATGCTTGCTTTCCCTATATGAAGCACATGTCACGGTGTTCAAGGCAACCAATCTTTCATCCACACTTTGATCTTGACCAGATCCTGCTGAAGCTGTCCACTGTTTAGATTAGGATTGCCGAAAAATTTGGTGTCATCAGCAAAGTAGCTGCACTGCGATGCGATGTGAAAATCTGACAATTTTGAATAAAAAATTGTTCTTTTTTTATCGATTCAACAAAAATGCCCAAATCCTTAGTGGTGACACTGGTGCCCCCCGCTGCGGCGGGCGATGGTTTTAATTTTAACCCCTCCTATGGCGGGGTAAAATTTCTGCCCGGGATAGTTTTGCGCATAACTTTTAAACTACTATACGGATCGTAAAAAGAATAACTGCAAAATGATCACATTGAAATTTGAAATATTATAACGTTACAACATTATCTCGTAAAACAATTAAGATAATAATGAATAAATATTACAGTTAGCACAGCGCGGAAAGCGTCTAACCAAAAATGGTTAGCTCCCATAGGAAGGGTTAAAAACCAAAATTTGAATAGATATAACATTTAGAAACCAAATAATTCTTGTAAATAGACTGGGACTCTTGTCTGGGTATTCGCTTTACTAATTTCAAAATTAGCTTTCAATATTCAATTAACTGCCAATTTTTATTTTATAGCAAAACGAAAACTAAATTCCAAAAACTAAGACGAAACCAAAAAAGCCAAAAAATTTGGCGCCAGCACTGTGCCGCCTTTTGTGGTGGGCGGCTTTGCGAAAAGCTGTTTTAATTTTTTACAGAGTAGAGTGGACCAAAATAAATAAATAGAGGACATGTCTATCCTATCAGAATAATCTCCATGTGTTTTATGAATGTCATCATATATGATGAAATCAAAGACTATCGCGGTTGTTTTACAGTATAAACAAGATAAAACGGAATACGTATTATCTAATTTATAATGTTATCTGATTATCTAACATTTTCGAGATTTTTATGAAGTTTTGCTTCGTCATGTATATTTTTTTAAAGATTAATTTCTTCCTAATTATTTATTTTTAAATTTACTGTTACTTTTTGATCACTGAATTATTGCTATAAAAAATGACCCTTAGTAGAATAAAAAATGCTAAAAAATCAGTGAAATATTTTTTTTCTTTGCGCACTTTTATTTGAGATTTAAAAAAAAAAACAAAAGGTCCCTTAGTCAAATCGTGATTTCAAAAACTTTATACGATAGGCTGACAGAGAAAAAGTTTTACTTAATTTGTTTAAGAAGGATGTTATTCATAATTTTACGTTTAAATGTGTTAAATCTTCCATTAGTTGATTTATTTTCTTCTTTTGTTCAATTAGGAGGACGGTTCCCGATCACCGCCTTTAGGCACCTCGACAAGAACCATGGTCACGCATTCAACAGCTGTTCTGGCCCCGGTCGTCGAAAATTTGCAAGCGGCTGTGAAACAGCGCGAGGGCGAGCTCAAATTAGCAGGGGAAGCCGCCAAGCGTTACCAAACTGAAAAAGACGCATTGAACTCCGAAGTAGCGAGACTCACCGCCGAATTAGACAATTTACAGACCCTCCAACACCAGTACGATGCTCTACTTCAAATGTACGGCGAGAAAGAAGAGCAACTGCAGGAGTTACGTCTCGATTTACAAGACGTTAAAGATATGTATAAAATGCAATTGGATGAGATTCTTATGCTAAAAAAACAGGCAGCGCACTGGGCGTCCTCCAGATCATAAACTTTTTATACCTAATTTGTAAATATTATAAAAATAATATGATTTTACGGATAATGCAATATTCTTTAAGATTGTTTTTTGTTTTGCATAATTTTAATTTATAAATGCTATATTTATTGAAACTGAAACAGAATTTACGGTTTGCATGAAAAAAAATTAAGGCTGTGAATCGTACCGTTTTGCTGATTGATGCTGTTGAATTACATCTGGTTTGTTGAATGATTTTGTTTCTTTTGTTGTCCTGGGTATTTCTGCCTTTTCACAATGCTGAAGTTTCACTTGTGCACAGAAGACTAACTTTCAAAAGAAGAGAAACTTCTCTACACATCACAGTAGGTAACACCATTTTGTCAAACTTGTAATGAAAATTGCAAAGGTGTCTGTCTACTCACGAGGCAATCTGCAGAGGAAATTTCTAGGACGATAATTTCTGACGACGTTCATGATTTAACATTATCGCAGTGCACTTTAGATGGAACTCTAAACATAATAATATAATAACCAACGAATTTTTAAATCATAGCTCTTATTATTTTAATATTATTTTCATAAAGAAGTAATTTTTTTAGTTTGGTATACGGGTTTCCAATATGTAATAATTAACTTTACTTTAGTTCAGATAGACTAATAGATGGCATTATATCTCTCCATATTATTTCTGCAATGTAATAAGCCTATATTAAAAATGAAATAGATTGCACAAATAATTGAATGTTATTATTGTTTATAATTGGTTAAATATTGGGTTTTTATACTCATTCAGTCTATAAAAAAACTATTAATTTATTATCAATGTTATTGTAGATAGCTGAATAGATTCCTATTACTTTTGCCAATCTCCTATTGGCCTATTATATCGCATTACCTTTGTATCTGGTCCTTCTGAAATGCTGCAGACTCTAGTTTAGCTAAGGAATATAAGAAATAAATAATATACAGTTTATGGAATTTATTATTTATTTGATCACACTACAAGAAATGATTAATCTACATTAAAATAAAAGCGATGATTTATATTTAGTTAGTCCGGAATGCTAAATTGTTAACTATTCGGCTGTTTTGTGTTATTTATCAGTAAGGAAAAATTTATTCTGCTTACAATATGAAAAATGGAAATATATAGAGCATATCGCTAACATCAAAAATCCATAATTACAAAATGATACTGGTTTCCTGTGTTATTTATTTAATGATAGATAATACACCAATTAAAACATTCATCGCCTAATTACACACACCAAAACTATTCTAGGTTTTTTTTTTTGTATTAAATACTAAAAAAGAATAGGAATTAACTGAAATGTAAAATAAAAATTATGCAACAGGGTCGCAATGAATCTGAATTTCGCAAAGGTAATAAACGAAAATTTTTCTTTATTTTTGATTGTAAAGTTGGCCGTCACACCGTCCGCGCGCGACGACCGCGTCTAACGCGCATTCGCGATCCACATTCCGATGCTCGTTTTACGAGCGCCGTCGTGAAACGCTTGTTCTTTATGTAATGCGCTGGCGCCGCGTGAAGTAAGCGGCGAGTCATGTTTAATAATTGTTTTAGATAGATAGCCACTCGCGGGAGCGAGCGTTCCTCGACCCGATAGTGGTCTCTGGCGTCGGCCGATACGACATTGCGTCGGTCGCTGGCTCGGCGCTATCCGTCCCTTGGAAGTGCTTCGCAGGGAATTGCTTTAACCTGAGAGTCGGCTGCTGCCGCCTCCATACGCTCAGACCCACGGAGTCCAGCCCTCGTACAGCAGACAGAGGTTGTCCGCCGACATTGCTTCTTTTATGATCGCATCCACCTGAAAAAAACCAACATTTAGCAACCTCCACGACACAAATCACAAACGATGAGATTCGAGGTTACAGCAAAAAAACTCAACCGTGCAAAATATAAAACTAATCCTCTTAACCCCTAGAGCCCCAATTGGTCGATATCGGCCACAACACGATTCAGCGTGACGGCCTTGTTTTAATTTTATTTTAATTTAATTTGTTTTATATTAATTTGTTTCATTATGTTGATATATTTTATTTTAATTGTGGGCACAGTGGTTTGGCAGTAATGTTTTGGTGAGACAGTGTCATAATTCAATTTTTTTACTAATTTTTACTAAAATTTTTTGGGACATCAACTTGTCAATCGGCTGAGGGGTCGAGGCCTGAAGGGTTAAAACGTTCTGCAAAATAGAGCAGTGGACATGTGGAATAAATTACCATTTGAAGTGATTAGTGCAATCTCTGACAATCAATTTAAAAATAGCATCGATTTGTATCCGAGAACTTGTCAATATTGTTTATATTGCCTATGAATAAGTTAATATTGTTTAGCTTTACAAGATCTTATTTGGACGTATCAACAAAAGCAGCCTGTCCAGAATAAATAATAATAATATTAAAGAATGTATCATAAAGTGTGTAGTTTTAAATGAAGGGGGTTTCTGGTTCTATAAATAATTGACATAATATAATTTTGTGACATTAGGAGTTCATGTTGCGAAAGATCATCTCGAAAGACAGACGAGGCATAATGGCTATGTTCCAAATTTGAAAATGCAATCAGCGCACTATGCGAGATACTGGAACTATACCACCTCCTTACGCAATATGATCTCCTGATACTTCGAATTGGGTTTGAAGTAGATTCGGGGGTGATGTGTTCCTACTGGATTTCTCCATTTTTTCTATTGTGAATCAGTAGAATAGTTTGCCAAATAAAGATGTCAAAGCATCAGTATCAATGCATTTAAAAACATATTTGATAACTACTGTCGAAATGAGTGAAATACAGCCAGTGCTTACATTCAGACTTATCAGCATTCATGATGCTTATCTGTAATACACAACAATAATAATAGTTTATTATTATTCAAAGAATGTACTCTTAATTATATGTATTCAAAAAATGTATTTTTCTACATTTGAAGTATGAAGATGATTAATACCTACAGGGTGGGTATCAATATGGACGATGAAGATGGTATGAAGATGATTGATACCTACAGGGTGGTTAAAGATAGATGCAGACGTAATCAATATTGTTATTATTGGTTAAAGAATTGGCATGTTTCTTACCTGTTCCTGGTTATTCTTCTTGGCGGGCCCGAGGTCTGAGTCTCTACCTTCCAGCTTCAACCTGACTCTCCGCCACACGCTGGCTGCGTGAGCATTTCTCTGCTGCCTTCCTCCGTTTCCTACCGGTTCACGCATCTCGTTCTCAAACACCGAGTTCTGCCTCATCAGCGTGGATCGTCGCGGCAGTGGGTCGTCGTTGCAAACCACCTTCTCCAACCTGCGATTGAAATTGTTTCACAATAAGACTTCAGGCCTGTATAGTGGTGGAAGAAACGACCCCCAGGCTCGGGGTGACAAAATAACTGCACAGTATCATCTGTAAGTTGCCATGTTCTGTGTCTCCGTGTATATACGATCTTCGCTTTAGCCAGTATCCACTCCCTTATAGACAGCAGTACTAGATTTGTCAATAGGCTGTATAGGCCGCAGCCTAGGGATGGCAGACTTCAGGGGGTGGCAGATTTCAGAGGGCGTTCGCTTTAGTGAAAGGGGTCAATTTGTTCGCGCATCAATATTTCACAAGGAAAATGCTATCTATAAATTCTCTGATTATTGGCGAAACAATTACTTAAATGTAAATGTAATCTTCATTCATATATATAGAGGCAGACAATGGACACCATAAACCATAACGATATTATAGATGATTTCGCAAATAAAAAATGCTGTAAAAAGTGTAAGTCTTGTTTCATTACACTTTTATTTCATGACTAATTTATTAATTTGGCTTTTCCAATACCCACCCACCCACTTAAATATGTAAAATTGTTCATTGTTTAAAAAAGGCAAAGATAAATAAATACAAGTGATTAAGATAGGTATGAGGGAAGGGCAGCACAAAGTAAGTGGCCTATACTTAAGAAAAGTATAAATCTGGCACTGATAGACAGCCATAAAATATCTAATTCTAGCAGGCATTTACAGAATAAAATAAACATTCAACAGGGGGTGGGGGAAGGGGGGGGGGGGAATTGTCCCTTGTTCTCGAGGATCACTTGCAACCCACTGACGACACAGCAACACTGTCTGAAGACACAGTCTGATCTTTTCCTGAACTTCTGAAAAAGATTTTCTGCCGAATAATTAACCGGTGGCTATAAAAAAAAGAAGCGAGTTGCGAAGCATTCGGAGAAGTTCACAACTCTAATTTGATAATAATATTACTCGGATATTCCGTCTTGAAGCCGGATGCTTGAAGTCTGCCGGATGCCGGCGTCTTGAAGCTTGAAGCAGATGCAGGCTATGCAAATATCACCCAGTAAACGAGAGGTGCTCTAAAAATACTGACACACCTACATTCTTGCGAAAAAACTTTTTCTAAATTAAAACTATTTAACATCGTCTTTGATCAACAAGCAAAGTATATAAATTATTACTATGTTATCAAGAATTTCAGCCCAATAAACGCACAATAGCATGAGTAAATTTTGCACTTTTTTTTTAAAAATATGGTACCGGGGGGAGGGGGAGGGGTGAGATGCAAAAAATTATTGTTAAAACTTACGCAAGTAGATTACTGTAAACCTCCTCAGTCTTCTCAAACAGCATTATCGATTTGGTATCGCACATCGCAACAGTATCCTCTGACAATTTCTCCTCATCTAAATCTTCAACGACCGAAGTAAGATTTTTTAGATAAGCATTATGAGCCTCGACATAAAGGGGCACAGCGCTCGAAGTCTGCTCCGGGAACTTTGCCAGTGTCTTGAGCAGAGTTTTAGCATCGGATATTAGGAAATTGTGCGTTTCCATTAGAGTTCTCAGTTTGCTTGCTGAACTTTTTAAAGTATCTTCAACTGCGAGGAGTTGCTCTTTGTTTTTGGCCATGTCGACTTGCAATTGCTGGATCATGTCCGTGATGAGGGCCGATACATTTTGTACCTGAAATATTTGCATTTTTTTTTGTGAAATTTCATATGCATCCAGTTTTATTGTCACTTGTCTATTATTAAATTATTAGTTTAATATTAAATTATCAGGTCACTTGATTTATTGAAATATTATATAGACGTGGGCAGTCAGTAGACACCTATAGCAAAAACCCTGATAGAGGACATGAATACATATCAAATTAACCCCTATGTTCATTACCCGATTTTGGAAATATTCATGATTTTCTATGAACCCATTGGAAATATTCATGATTTTCTATGAACCCATTGACACACGAAGCCGGCGAAACACCGGTCATCTATACTATGGTATTCATCTCCAGTTTTATTTCATAATTTGAAAAATAAGAAAGTAAATGCAGTAGGAACATTTCGTTGGATGAGGAAAAATATGCCACCAACGTACAGAATAACCAAAAAAAAAAAAAACAAAAGAAATTAAAACGAGGTGACACTCAAATTTTGTTTAGCCATGACATAGCTGCAATAAGATGGATTGACAAAAAACCCATTCAGATGCTGAACCATGCATTCAAATATTTCTATGACGGATACGGGTAAAAATGACTACAAAACTGGGAATCCTATTCTAAAACCCAAGGCAGTCATTGGTTATAATCGGGTGATGGATGGAGCCGACAAAATGACCAGTGCTTGGCTTTCTTTCCACTAATACTCCAAGGAATACAAAAAAAAAATTTTTTTTGGCCGACACGGCCTTATATGTATCATAAAAACAGATCCTTTAAAATGTAATTATAGAAGAGTTCGTAAACCCATAATTACTGTTGGCACAATGTACCCACTTCTTCTTAGAGTGCCTCTCCAATTAGTGAAGGTTGACAGTTTGTCTCCACCACGAAATGCTCCACCTATGCATTACATAAAAATATGTCTAATGTGCAAAGGTTGACATATAGCGACTAAAGGATAGGTATTGCGGAAAGCATATCAGAGAATATTACGCTACCACCATACAAGAGTGAGGAAGAGCATCTGGAGGAGCATGGCCTTTACGATTACATTCTGTACAATGGGCACATTTTCCTAGACAAATTCCTTCAAATCCTGTCAAACAAAACCCGACCAGGCTTTGTAAAATGTGTTCATTACTGAAAAAGAAAAGTGAATCACGATGGGAATGTGACAAATGCTCCACATAAAAGTTGTGGCATAAAAGTTAGTGGCTCTCCATATAAAAGTTATAAAAGTTGTAAAAATTAAATAGTGTTTTTAATTAATTTATGTCATATTATTAGTGGTGGAATGGGTTAACCCTTCAGGCCTCGGCCTCTCAGCCGATTGACAAGTTGATGTCTCCAAAAATTTTAGTAAAAATTAGTAAAAAAATTGAATTATGACACTGTCTCACCAAAACATTAATTACTGCCAACCCACTGTACCCATAATTAAAATAAAACATATAAACATAATAAAATAAAAAAATTAAATTAAAATAAAATTAAAACGGGGCCGTCACACTGAATCGTGTTGTGGCAGATATCGGCCAATCGGGGCCTGAAGGGTTAATTAATATAATAATTTCCAGATCTCATAAATGAGTTTTTGAGCAAAAATATTACTTAGTTATGGTGTCGCGAAAGTGACTGTCTACGAAGATATTTTTTACATACCCATTGTGCGTCAATAGCCCCTTCTGGGTGAAGTAGTTGCATTAAAGATTCTTCTATTGGTGTCACTGCTAGCGAACACTGTGCAGCCATTGAACATGCCTGTAAAATCATCAAAATATTGTTTTTTTATATAGCAAATACATACATACCATTATACAGCCTGGGCAAAATAAAAGTGGCCCGGAAAATATTTTCATGAAGTTGGCCTGGAATGAAAACAAAATGAATGAACAGGTGAACTGGTGACGTCACAAATTGAAGGGTCTGGTGTACTCAAATAATCATCAAATACTGGAAGCGCTGCAGCAGAATATTGAAAACGCCATTGCTGCTATCCCTCGAGCAGATCTGCAATGGGTGTCTCACAGTTTAATAAATCGAGCACAGCTCTGCTTCCACGGCGGCGGAGGACGTTTCCAGCATTTACTGTGATGGCTGGTTCACCTGCTCGTTATCAGGGATCGATATTATTATCCTGTTGCCACAATCTGACTTGATTTCATTTTGTTTCGTGCAAATAAATTGTTTGAATTCACTAAAGTGTCCTGTGTTTAGAATCTTTCATTTTGCCATCTCATTGCTGAATAATGTACTTAGTGTCATGTCTTAACATATATACACATTTTCCAGACCTATTTCATGAAAATATTATCCGGGCCACTTTTATTTTGCCCATCCTGTATTTTCAAACAATATAAGAATTGATATCCCTGTCAGTGACTGGTCACTTGCTTCGATTTCAATTTTGTTCTAAGGGAAGCTACTGTCTGGCATACTGTGCTATTTAGCTCCGCCAAGTAGCCCGTCAGAGCCCAACGCCTTTCTCGAGACACTGAGAAGCACCCAGTGGGCCGCTTCTTCCCTCACTACCACTAGTTATGGCTGGATTTCTCCATCTCCCGACTGGTTACGGGTTCGAGGTCAATATGTATCTACCGATAGATGGCGCAGCGCGCTCAAATGCTTGTCAAACTTTTATTTAACAGTCAAGTTCTTCAAATTTTCAAATAAAAAAAAATGTTTTTTTTTTGTTTTTCCCATGTTTTTTCATTTAAAGTTGTTTAGTTGCTTGTACTGATTCACCCCTTGAAGGATGCCGGTTAATTAAAACTCACCTGTATACAACGACATACACAAAGATAATTCTTTAATTTCAGTTTAATTGCAATGTAAAATCGAAGACTATCGCAGTTGTTTGACATTATAAATAGGATAGAAACGAATTTACTGCGTGAAATTTGTAGCACCCGAGATTTCGGTGACGTTGCAGCCGCCGTTGTCCCATCAACGGACAACGGCGGCTGCAACGTCACCGAAACGTCGGGTGCTACAAATTTCATGCGGTTAATTCGTTTCTATCCTATTAATTGCAATGATCTTAAAATGTTGTTAATTGGACTTGGCCACTTTTCCAGCAAACAAAAATATTTCTATGCTAAGCTTATTTACCTTTTCCCATCTGATGATAGCACCTAAAAAGTCGTTATCACCGGCGACAGCCTCCGGCGTTCTAGTCCGTGCTATCTCATGCTGAAGGAGGGCACCGGCCACTGCTATTATTGTTGGAACCCGAGGCGTCAGACTTCCGACTGTGGACGTCGCACTAGACCTTTGCTGGAATGTTTGAAGCGTTTGTTGAAGCGCCGGATTGGCACCCGCAGCCCATTTTAATCTGAAAAAAAAAAAACCATCAAAATGCAAATTTAAGTCAGCACTGATGCGACAGCGCTGTACTGACAAACAATGACAGTACCGCTTCAGTGCTGACTTGTTTTGAATTTGGAGTCAGTAACTGCGCACGCCGGTGCTAATAATGACTAGTATATCAAACCTTTGCTCTACGCTGGCCACCAAAGATGAATGCTTTTCAAGCGTAATGTCCATTTTCGATTGTATATCCATCAAAGCGGCGACGATTTTCTTCATCTCGGTGAGGAAATGCTGGCGGTGCAGAATAACCGGCGGAGCCGCCTGGCTCCTCGATCCGCGGCCGGCCGCGCGGTTGCATGGAAGAAATGCCAACGCATCTTCGTGCAGCCAAGTGTGCGCAGTAATGCGCAGACGAATCGAGCGTACCGAGAGACGCTGTGCGGCGACTAAACGAGTCAGACGTTGATAGGATTCCCTGGAATAAATTGATATCGATATTACCTAGGGATACGACGATTATTAATTTGCCCATTACGAATACAATTCTGATTATTTTGAAAACTCATTGTCGATTATGATTATTACTCATTATTGTAATAGTTCTCTTATATTTAGTTGCAATATTTCAGCCCATGCCATTGACTGACTTTTTGTCATTTTTCTGTAAAATGACAAAAAATGTAAAATGTAAATGTTTCTGTAAAATGACAAAAGTCCATGAAAAATTAATCCGTTTTCACTAATCATTAGTTTTAGGTTTAACGGTTTATTACTTGTTTCAGAATCCATCCTGTTCCAGAATGTTCTTAGCCTGTTTCTTGTTTTTACTTTCTCGGCCCACCAACTGACCAAGAGGGAAAGTATTGTGAACGTGTAAAAAAATATTTTGAAATGAGATAGAAATATACATTTTGAGAACCCTTCAAGACGATTAAAACCATTCCCAGATTGAAGTCTGTCTGTGTGTCTGGCTGTGTGTCTGTCTGTGTGTCAGTCTGTGTGTATTCCTCCACTATAACGCCCAAACTCTTAATCCGATTGGCCTGAAAATGGATATGAAGGCATCATTTGGCCATGGCAAGAGTACAAAAGATTGTGGTTGAAATCGGTCCACCAGGAGGAGCGCTAGTCATATATTAATCTCGAAATATTGGATTTAAAGATTTGAAATTTGGTACAGATGCCTTGTTGGGCCAAAATCACGTGAAATTTGATTGGAATATCTAGGACTGGGAATTTCATAATAATAATTTAGCTTCTATTCTTGACCACTCTGTGAACCGTAATGCCCCTGCCAGCATCCAGCTGTCGTCCTTCCAGGTGGCGGTCCATGAATACTTCTCGGGTGTTTACCCAAAATCTACCCATGTCGACCCGGTTCACAGAGAAAACGCATTTAACGCAAAGCTCCGTAGGCAAAAGCGGCTACTTCGTCGCCAGTTACGTGAAGCCAAGAAAGCCGGGGATAAAGCCCTCTGCCACAACTTCTCGCGCGCGTACCGCTCTATACTAAAACTCATACAGAGCGTAGCAACGCAAAACGACAAGCGCAAGGCAGCATTTCTCAAATCCAAAGAGGAAGCCCGGTTCGACAAAAACCGTTTTATCTACAGCAAAACGGTTTTGTCTGCCGCCAAGGGAAAAATCTGCCCCCAAGGGAATATTTTTCGACCACGTATGAGGACCCAATGCGGCTCCATAATTACAGCCCTCCGCCGGGCATTACACCTCCGCCCCTGCCTACGGTAGCTTTTGCTTCTCAACCTCCATCTCTAGATGAGATTCTTAATCAAGTAAAGAGGAAGCCGTCGGGCTCTACTCCGGGTCCCGATGGTATTCCCTATTTAGTATACAAAAAATGCCCCTGCCTTCTGCAATATTTAGGATCCATCTTCCGAAATATATGGAATAGCGGTGTAGTCCCACAGAATTTTGGCCGAGCGACAGTCATCTTAATTCCGAAGGTCCCAGTTTGCACCGGACCAAAGGACGCTCGGCCCATTGCTCTCACAGACACTGTGGCCAAAATCTTTTTTAGCATAGTCCACACGAGGATGAGCGAATTCATGCACCGGAATGAGTACCTTGGAGTATCAGTTCAAAAAGGCTTCATGCGTGGCGTCTCGGGCTGCCTCGAGCACAATTCTCTCCTGGCTGCTGCCATCAAGGATGCGAGACAGCACGAACGCCAAATCAATGTATGCTGGCTCGACCTAGAGAATGCCTTTGGGTCAGTCCGACACAGTCTCCTCCACTTTGCACTCCGCTGGTACAACTTCCCACCAGTCGTGCGTGACATTGTAGCCTCCTACTACAACTGTCTGACTTTCCATGTTAAAACGCAAGAATGGACTACCCGCTCTATACCATATTCAATTGGACTATTTCAGGGCTGTTGCCTCTCCCTGACGATTTTTAATATAGTTTTTAATATACTGCTGGAAAGCCTGACCCAGTTTGACAGGAAGTGGGGCTACCGTTTTAAAACAGACGGCCAATACACCTCGTCGTGCCTCGCTTTTGCCGACGACCTAAATTTCATCACCAGAAGCCCCAAGCAGCTTTCCCTGCTATTACAGAAAGTGGAGCTTTTCTGCGACTGGTCAGGCTGTATAAAAGTGAAGCCCTCCAAATGTTTTTGCCTTGGACTCGCCCGCATGGGCACAAAATTTACATCCTATGACCCCAAATTGGTCTATAAGGGCTCTAATATCTCCCTTATAGACCCAAACAATCATTTCAAATTCCTCGGCAGAAAAATCACCCATCAGGGAAAAGACGTCTCGGGCGATCATGTTATAGAGCATTTCAAAAGTTGCCTGGCGAAAATAGATGCCTTGCTAATTTCTGGCCCTCGTAAGGCCTGGATCTATGACAATTATCTAACGTCACATTAGTCATGGCCCTTTCTTATTTACGATTTTACCAAAACCCAACTGTCCCGTCTAGATGCGCTGGTGACAGCTAGTTTAAAATCCTGGCTGTCCTTAGCCAAACCAGCTGACCCCTCGACTCTCTTCAGGTCCAAACAAAATTTTGGGCTAGCGCTTAAACTGCCCTCTCTGCTCTACGCCAACTCCAGAATAACCAAAAATTCGATTCTGTGCAATTCCAAAGATCCGGCAATATCGAAGCATGTAATAAGTGGCCGTAGTGATTCAAATGATCTACAAGCCCGCGTAGACTTCCACAAAAAGTTCCTTACTGGAATCAGCCAGAATGGCACTGGTCTGGGGTATGGCAGTACAACCACGAGCGACGTGGACTTGAAGAAGTCTCTTTTGCGGGGAGATTACGACAGCAAGAGTATGGCTCATGCTATTGGCCTTCAATGCCAGAATGATTGGACAACAATTGGGGACTTTTGCATTCCGCCTCCAATGCACTGGAAGGTAATGCTCTATGACTGGACGCCAGAGATGCTGAAATTTTATTTGAATGCCTTTCAGCATACACTTCCAGACCCCAGTAACCTCGCTCGTTGGAGCTTTGCCGAGGATAGTTCTTGTCCCCTCTGTAGCAATACCCCTTGCACAGCTAGACACATTCTAGCTGGCTGCAAGGTGGCCTTAGATCAAGGACGGTACACTTACCGCCATGACAAAGTTCTCGCTGTTATTCGCGAGGTAATTAGTCTCTCAGTGGCTCGTGCCAACAAGGGTTTGACAGTATCCTCCAAACCATCAATACAGTTTGTGCGGGATGGCTCTAAAGGCAAAAAACATTTAACTACAAAACCTTTCTCAATAATCGAGAAAGCTACAGATTGGATTCTGGAGGTTGATTCGGTCTCTAAGCAGTATAAATTCCCTGAAAGTCTCGGATGCACAGCCCTCCGTCCAGATATAACTCTTTACTCTCTATCTCGGAAGGTGGCTCTTATTGTAGAATTAACTGTTCCATGGGAATCAAATATCCCAAAAACCACGAGTACAAATTAAATAAATACCATGATCTCGCAAATGCCGTAACCCGGAACGGCTTCACTGTTCACCTTCACGCGGTGGAAGTTGGCGCTCGTGGCCTGCCAGCTAAATCTCTATTTCACCTCTTTAAAGATCTTGGCCTTTCCAGAAAAATAATCAACTCTTTCTTAGAAAAATTATCTAAAACTGCGATTTGCGCATCTCAAATTCTATGGCTTCGAAGGGGGAGTGAATGGGTGGCAAGGTGAACGCTCACCTGTAGCAAGACAGCTGTCCTAAACCTACCACAGCCGGTTCGTAAGTCCGGAATCCACTGCTCACCCCCCAGAAGTGTAAAAAAAATAGTATTATGATGGGCCCGACTCCGGTCGGTGAATTCCATGGCAGCTCCGTTTGTATTTATTGTATACAAGTTGCGCTATAATATTTAAATTCCACCATACAAATATCAAATAATAATGCAGAGCCGTGCGAGGCTAGCCGAGATATGAAACGCGCTGCTTGAGGAGGTTGTGTAAAAGAACCCAAACAGGTTCATCCGCCGGCCGAGACAGGGGGCTCATCAATTTTATTTAAGAAATTAATATTTAGATGAAATTAGTCCTTAACTATCAGGGTGACAACCGATTTTTTAAATAATCGAGGCAACTTTATTAAAGGATTAAACAAGGAAACATTAATAATCATATCGTAATGGGTTGCGTCCCTAGTATTATCGGTGATTTATTCCACCTGAATAATGATTGATCCCACTTACCTTCGACGCCAAGCGCTTTCAAAATTATTAATCAGCGTCGAAGCCTGCGCTATAACATTTCCATTAAATGTAGTCGTTCTTAACGAATTTTCTACTGCTTTCTCGCATAATTTTTCTAGGTTCACTTTCCAAGACGCTCCTGAAATTTGATAGCTCATTATGATTCAGAATACAATGTTAAATCATTTTCAGCATTAAAAGGAAATATCGTTTTTTGGGTATACATTTTAAATTTGGACTTATAAAGGTTGAGTTTTAATTAACCGGCATCCTTGAAGGGGGTGAATCAGTAAGAGCAAGTGAGCAACTTTTGATAAAAAATTGTGGAAAAAACAAAAAAATTAGTTTTTTTTTTAAATTTGAAAATGTTATTATTTTGAAAAATAGTACAAAAAGCGCTGAGCCCGATGTGATATCTAGCGGTATGTAAAATTTCGCTAATATTGGTTAATAGCAATATTCTACCTACCGCTAGATGGCGCAGCGCGCTTAAACACGTCAAAGTTTTATTTAACAGTCATGAACTTCAAATTTCCAAACAAAACAAAACTTCTTTTTTTAAACTAGTCACTAGACCCTTCAATTTGAGCACTGAGATAAGCATAAATTAAGAATCGGTTATCTTTCAAAGACCTCCTGGTTATAGTAACACATAAATTAAAGTACATATTGTGTTGTTGTTTTTCTAGGTTGCCCTAAGATTTGTTGAAAAATGCGGTGAGTTAACATTTTTCTAATAAAAAGATGGTGGGATATCGCTGCTCGAAAACGTTTGGCAGGACACAAGAACCAAACAAAAATTTTTTCTTGGGTTTTCTGAATGGGTAATTAATATGCTATAAACTATTGTGTACAGTATACTGTATATTAATGTACTGTAATCCTAATAGTGTGATTATAACTTATTGAAAAGTTTTTTGAATGGGTAATTAATATGCTACAAACTATTTTGTACAGTATACTGTATATTAATCTACTGTAATCCTAATAATGTGATTATAACTTACTGAAAAGTTTTTGAATGGGTAATTAATATGCTACAAACTATTTTGTACAGTATACTGTATATTAATGTACTGTAATCCTAATAATGTAATTATACCTTATTGAAAAATTCTAATTTTATTTAATAAAGAATGTAGCATACAAAAGAGATTTTTGAATTCGTTTGATATTCAGTACTTTCAAAAATATGTATTGTAATTACAATACAAAATACTGTAGTATTAGGTGTTCATGGCTTAAGTGAAAAAAATATTATTCAAAATGGTTCCCCCCCCCCCCCCTTAGTTTGGTTAACCGGGGTTGTAGTGTATCAATTAGATTTACACATTTCTGGAAAACTGACCTATTTCTTTCTGTTCGACTTCTGTCGTCACATTCAGTCCAGACTTTTGAAGAAGGCAGCACACATTCTGTACTAAAACAAGGGAATGAACCCCAAGGAATTGGCGGCTGATGTAATCTGCCATGAATCTGAAATAATAAATAGTATTATAGACAGGGCTGTAAACTGATTATTGTTAGATTGTTGCTAGTATAACATCTGTCATCGAATTCAATATCGAAATAATAAGTCGAATGTCACAGCATTCAGCTACAGGCACAGTAGATAAATGTTAATAGTATAGCTCAACTTCATATAAAGAAAATGCCTCGCCATGGTAGAAACACTGCTTAAACGGCGTCTCGGGGCAGTTTGAGTAACGCCACCCGAGGTGCCGCAGCTGATTTTCACTTTGGACGCACTGCTGCCCGACCTATGATATTGTCAAGTATTGATGATAAAAATATCACCAATGATGGGAAAATACTGCTGTGTTTATTGTTTATAGATGTCGAATTTTTCAGTGTTAAATCCTGAGCTATATTTTTTAATTTACCAACTGATCTTTTGATTTGTTAGTTTATTATATAAATAACATATATTTAAAATATTTTAAAAATTTAAGAACAATAAAAAAAGTGAAATCGAAGACTATCGCAGTTGTTTGACATTATTAATAAGATCAAATTGAATTTATCCATCGACGTTTCGGCGATGTTGCAACTGTCGTTATCCAGTCTGCCCTAGACAAAGGCGACACGTCAGGTGCTACAAACTTTATGCGGTAAATTTGTTTTTAACTTATTTATAATAGAAAAAAGGTGTGAAAAATATTACCTCATGTTTCTTTTGAACGTCATTATATGCCATAGGTCCACTATAGGATAATCATTTAAATAGGTAGCGCATACAAAGTTATAGTGCTTTTACATGATATATTCAGTTTAAATAAAAATATACAAAAATCAACAATACCATCATATTATTTGAAGGTCCAAAATATGTATATGTACCTCTCATCGCCGCGCGGAGATCGAGTGTCATTATAATTGACAGCAAGTAACTATCAATCAATCTATATTACCTACAAAAACCAATTCCTTAGGAAATGTCCCACAAGATAATGCAATTTGCAAACATTAATTCAGAATATAACATTTAAAAAATCGAGATTATAATATAAACTGCGCCATTTCAATGGATGTCGTCATTGCCTGCCACTGCCTGTTCATAATATACCGTATAATGTATTTTATCAAAAAATAATTGTAAAATAGACTAAATACGAATAATAATCTTTTTTTTTTCATGAAATAAGCGGCAAAAACTTATAAAAAATGGCTCTAACGACAAATGGTTCTTGCCTACTGGCATTTGGGCAACTGATTAAAAATAAAACGGCAGCCTCTAAAGTGTGTATTTTGTGTGATAATGTTGGCTGACTCATTTGTGTTTACCGACATATAAAATAACTTGCCTGCAATAAAATAATTCCTTTTAATTGCAACTTTAGTAATAATCGCCTGTCAAAGCCGAATTGCCATAGAGGTCGATAAAAATCGTAGGTCATTTTGCATCAAAATGTCGATCAGCACAGTTGCACTGCGTGTTGGTATTGAAATTGTTCGTCAAGCCATTATTCAAGAATTACTTGAAGAGTTAATTGGAAAAAAAAGGAAGGAAGAAGCGGAAAATATGGGTATGCGGAAAATCGTCCGCACCAGCAGCACTATTTTTTAGATGTTTCTATCTTGCTGGCCTCTCTGTTGTAGGTAGTTCTTATTTTATTAATCTTTACTTTTAGCTCTTCTACTGTGATGTTCAGGCGTATTTCTTCAATACGCAATTGTATATTATTATTCCTGTAATCGTTTTCGCATGGCTTCCATAGACACAAGTGTTTCTCGTAACACTCTAAAAACTGAATGAAATTATTTTTATTCATTGTTTCGTTCTTGATGTGCGCGCTGAAGAGAGCGAGGGAGCGCAGCGCAGATCAACTATCTATTTGCAGGAAGCGATCGCCTGCGACTGAGCATTTCCATGCTCGAATTTAGTCACCAGCCGCATGTGGCCAGTCGCCATGCAGCTAAAAATCGGATGCTAGTCTACTTTGGGGCTTGCGACTTCAGTCACCTGCGGCCAAGCCGAATTGCTATTTAGACGGTTGATTCTTGCCGTGCGGCGATAATTATGCGGCTATGATCACCTGTGTAAAACCCCGCATTAGTGACAAATGCAGCATTCCGGGCCACTGCCGCAATTATTTCTGCAACCGACCTGAGTTGAACTATTGTTTACATTTATCTACTGTGCTACAGGTGTGAATTAAATGAAGATTGTTACCTTTTAACCGGTTTTATCAGCCGATCTTCGTCGTAAACGGTAGGAATACCGACTCCTTTAAAAGCGCACGACATTTGCACCAACGAATTAAAAACTTCCGACATCGTTTGTATGCGCTTCACCAAGAATATATCATCCACGATTGAGTGTAGACGGTCGTTAGGTAACAGCCCCTGTGATTGAGATAATATAGACTTTTACGGCACTTAAAATGATTTCATTAATTAGTGAGATAATATTCTTACCGCTAGATCCTTCGCCTCGCAAACTTGATCGATCTTTTTCCAAGCATGCGGCATATTTAGAGCGGCCATGGCTTCTGCTAAGTCGGCGCTGTGGATGTGCAGGGGTTGAAACAGACCATTGAAGCCCATAAGAAGCATCCGTCCTGACGATTTTTGCTTCGAACCTTGCTGATCTGTATTGGAATCATCTGTTTGTATTCCATTTTGAGGGAACGCGATCGAATTGATCATTGGGTTCAGTAATGTGCCATTCAGAAAGGCCTCGTACCGCATACGGAGATCTGCTATTACCATTGGTATGTTACTGACCGGTAGCTGAAAGATTGTATGTAAATTAAATTGCAAGAAAATAAAATACAAACGTCATAAAATATAGGGGCTAATATGTTTTTTTTAATTTGTTTATTAGCTTATTACTAATCAACATTACAGTAAAACCAAGGCATTGAAAAGTAAAATGCTTTAAGATGGACATATTGTCGCATGCGAGCTTTTACATACTTCTCCAAATATTCTGTGCTCTAAGTTAGCGTTTCCCAAACTATTTTTGCCCTGGATTGGTTATTTTTATGTTTCCCCCTTTGTAACCAACATTTTTTTTACTATTCTGTTGTATAAATAGGCAAAATAAAATATATTTGAATGTCCACATAAAGGTATAAACATAATATAATTGTATATAGGTACATAATATAATTATAACTTTTAACAATAATGTAATAATTAGACTGTAATTATATTAGAATATAAATAAAAACGGAGCTGCCATGGAATTCACCGACCGGCCTATCATAATACAAATTTTTTTTTTCCACTTCTGGGGGGTGAGCAGTGGATTCCGGACTTACGAACCGGCTGTGGTAGGTTTAGGACAGCTGTCTTGCCACATGTGAGCGTTCACCTTACCACCCATTCACTCCCCGTTCGAAGCCATAGAATTTGAGATGCGCAAATCGCAGTTTTAGATAATTTTTCTAAGAAAGAGTTGATTATTTTTCTGGAAAGGCCAAGATCTTTAAAGAGGTGAAATAGAGATTTAGCTGGCAGGCCACGAGCGCCAACTTCCACCGCGTGATGGTGAACAGTGAAGCCGTTCCGGGTTACGGCATTTGCAAGATCATGGTATTTATTTAATTTGTACTACTTTAGTGAGAAGTACGAAGCTGTTTATTTTTAACTGGGAACACTAATTTTGTCAGAAAACACCTTTAGATAATCCTTAGGTCTGGTCAATCAGTTTCAATAGTTATGTTTAAAACCCTGCTTCACACTTATAGGTTAAGACAAAAGGCGTTAGAAATTCTATCACTTATTCTGCTAAAGCTAAGTACTCTTGACGACAAGATATCCAAAAATCTATCAATGATATTCCCTCAAATATGTTTTTGCATGACAGGTCAATTAACGACTCGAAATTTAAATCTGATATATATGTCTCGGATTCCATATTGACTGTAACCGAGTTTCTTATGATTGGAGGAAAATATTCATTCAGATTAGTCTCCAGTCCTAGCAAATGTTCCTCGATAAGAACTGAAGTTTCGCATTGTAATTTATGACATGCCACACCATTAATCATTTATGGTATGATTGGTTTAAACAAAAAAGAGACAATGCCGAGATGAAGAGAGGATGGGAGATAATACAGGAGACCCGGTATTTTATTTTCATGGCCCGGTAACGGGTCGCGGCCCACCGTTTGGTAAACGCTGCTCTAAGTTATCGCCAGCAATCTATGTGATAGGAAAGATTCGATTTCTAGCTGAAAAACAGGCTGCGTCAAATGTCTACCCTATTTCCATACATGATGACATATGGAATTTTGCTGTGGGGAAACGCTTCTGATTGTCAACGAGTTTTTGTTTTACAAAAGCAGGCCCTCTATATAGGTTAAAGATGGGAAGATTAATGCACTAATTAAATAAAACTAAAATGCGCTAAAAGGCCAATCTTTGCAGAATAGGTCTTTAAGTTGTTATTGACTTTAACTTGGGATATGCTTACTAGTGCTTAATCTTTGTATTCTCGAAGTAGGCTTTCTAATGATGTGCATTATCTATGCATATTATGGGAATAAGCAATAGTTTACAATGCTAATTTTAACTGTGAAGTTTCTGAATATTTCCAATGTACCATAGAAATGGGCAGATCAGCTTAAGTACCGGAAAAGGCATGTTATTGTCAATTTATGTTAATACAACTAAAATAAATAAAAATAATAATATATATCCACTATTCTCGATTCGCTTCACATAAACACGGAAACAAAGATTATTTTACAATGACGAGTGTATTAGTCACACAGATTGTGAACTTCAAGAATACATTATTATTATTACTGAGTCCAATATAAGGCCATATCAGTAGGTTGCAGTCATCAACTATCATGAAGGGATAACATTTGCCGCTCCCTATAAGGGACGGACAGTGTACATAGATGATATTTTGCACCATTTGGATTTCCAGATATTCCCCGGAATAATGCTTTCTTTTCCCGGTCCTGGGATCGAAAAAAACCCAAGAATTAAAAAACGCTAACAAATCTTTAAAAAAATCTAACAGAGATTTGGCTGGTAAGTCAAGCTCACCCAAAATGCACACCAGTGAAGCCATTCCAGAGTATCCTTATCCTGGTATTTATTTAGTTTATAAACAAACGACGATAAAGAGTAAAGCTTATTGAAAATATTAAAAGAGCGTATGATAAAAACCCACCTCCATTGCCATGATCAAATACTGCAACTGCCTCTCCAGCTGTTTCACTAGCTCGTTTAATGAACAGGCTGTGTTGAATATGATCGCGTTCAGTTCGTTAATCATCAGTAAAACGGACGGATCTTCTGCTTGAATTTTCTTCATGGCCTCTGGCAGAATAACGTTTTGGAAATTATTACTCATATCGTGCAGATCTTTGAATATTAAGTTGGCCAATTTTAAGCAGTTTAAGTTTTCGTCAGTGCCGGATTGCTCGGTCGGTTTCAGCGACATAAACTCGATGGAGAGTGACGATATCGAGCTCATTTCGTCGAGAAACCAATCGCCGTCCCGCGACGTCAAATCGACGAGACAGTCACCCGCGCTCTGCGCCCCAGTTTCCAACATCAAATATCGACGATTCAGATTACACAGCGTCGTGATGATGACGCATTCGAGTGCCTTCGGCCGCTCGAGGGCAAAGTTGCTTAAGCTGTTTTTGGCATCGCTCAGATTCTTCTCGTAGACACCGAGCGGGCCGCCCTCGCTTTGCAACTTCTCAAACAGTTTGCTCAGTTTCACATTGGCGTCGTTGTACACCGTCTGCAATTGGTAGGAAAAGGTTGCGATTTGTTGAACGACTGGATTATTCGCGTTTTCCTGCGCTAGCAATCCGTGCAGCTGCGCCATGACCTCGTGATAAATTTCCGGTGATTTAGATTCGAGTAGCGCCGTCGACCATTTACTGTACAGCACAGACCGGTGACTCTCTAAATAACTCTGAGGAAAGTATTGAACGATTGCGGCGTATTGTGTGAGCAACTCCAAACAACTTCTGATAAAATGGTTCTGTTGCCTTTTGTATTGATTGAGCTCGATTTCTGACTGTTCGCATTGCGTGATCATGTTCAGTTGTCCGGCGTTCGTTAAGAATTCTTTTATGACGTCGAATACGGCCGAGTCTTCCTCGCCGGCTATCGACAGGTCCTGGATCCAGCGGTTTAGCTTTGGTCCGTTTATGACATCGAGGGCTACGACGTGGCCCTCGATCCGCTTCTTGCAATCGGCTAGAGTATCAACGAGCGCCTTAACAGAATCGTCCACAGCATTCTTCCTCTGTTTATAGGTCATGTATCTCTGCGATATGGCATAGAGCGGGTGGTTCTTTAAGTTAGCTCCGTAAGCTTCTACTTCTTTAATGACAACCATCTGTTGGTGACAGCCTTGGAGGCGCGCTTCCGATGAAGACAGGACACTGTGATCCGCTAGCCATTTTTGCAGAATCTCAATCAGCTTCGGAAGATGGGCCAGCATTTCGGTTCTGCAAAAAAGAAATTAAATAAGTAAGACCAGTACGATTACCAAGCGAGATTGGCGAGAGAAAGTTTTTTTATAATCTATCGATATATTTGTTTAATCATATTCGTTAACCTATAAGAACTGCATATTAAAAAAAAAAAACAAAGGAGAATACTACTATTTGAATGAACCCTGGTCCCACCAACCAATAATCTTGAGAGTAGCAAATATAATTAGGCATATTTTAGTTATATTTTAACACTAAATCAAACCTCTAATATCTTAGTGGTATTCGAGTTTTATATATTTCGATTATTATGTCTCTGATGAGAAATGTTTGTTAACAATTATTATTATTATTATAACTATGTATTATTAAGTTACCTATTTCAAATATCATTATTATTGATCATTCTTCTATCATTCAAATTTTCTGTTATTAATCAACCTTCCGTCTGACGTTACTCACTGTACAATGAACCACTATCGTCATCTATGTTTTGTCTTGTATACTTTTTACACAAAACGAATTAACCACTCAAGCCCCGATTGGCCCCGTTTTAATTTAATTTTAATTTAATTTGTTTGATTTTATTATTTATTATTATGTTAATATGTTTCATTTTAATTATGGGTACAGTGGTTTGGCAGTAATTAATGTTTTGGTGAGACAGTGTCGTAATTAAATTTTTTTACTAATTTTTACTAAAAATTTTTGGGACAGCAACTTGTCAATCGGATGAGGAGCCGAGGCCTGAAGGGTTAAGAAAAGCTTTCATATAAGCAATTACAATCCATAAAAAGATCTTTCATATGATATATGGTTTATTGTTATTGGAGGGTGGATCAGGACGACAAAAAAAGCAACTATTGTTTTTTTAAAAAACGAAAAAAAAAAGACAAATTTGTACATTGTATCTATTGAAAAAAAGTTTGAGAAGCGTTGAGCACGCTGCGCCATCTAGCGGTAGGTAATATATCGCAAATAAACAATATTAGCGATATTTTACCTACCGTTAGATAGTGCATTGTGCTCATAGCTTTTTATGCTATTGAAAAGATCAAAGTAAAAAAAACACCCACTACAAGAAATGCCCTCGCTGTAATCACACTCAAATTGACCAAAAATGTGCTGCGCCGTTTTTGCGCGCGAAGGCTGGCTTACGAAAGGTTAATAGAGAACTAATAATTTTATTCCGTTATTTAATGATTTAATTTCATCTTTAAGATATCGATTTCTAAGTAATGAAAAAACTATAAACTGTCCAACACATTCTTCTTAAAACAGCGATGTGCCATATGAAGACTATTCAAGAGTTTGTAGGTTATTAGAAGAACTATAAAGAAGATCTTCCTGAGCCATATAAAAGTGTAATGAAAGCAAAATGGTCGTCTCGTCTCGCGAAGTAAAAACCTCGCCCGTACCGTTTCGAACGTGAAACCGTCGAGCGTGAAATCGGCGTGAATCGACGGCCTTGAGAAAAACGACCATAAGTTATAAACCACTATACGGATCATAAAAAGAAGAACTGTAAAATGATTGCATTGCAATTTGAAATATAAAACATTATAACCTTATCTCGTCAAATAATTAAGAATGAATAAATATTAGAAAGTTGGCGAACTGAAAAAACTCGCTCATTCAATCATGTCGACGTTTTTATCACAAAATACGGAACTATATGCAGAAATTGTAAATAAGGTTATATTCTTTATTAAATGCTTTACCAAAACTATTATATTCTTTTACTTATTTGCATACAAAAATATTTAGTTATTCAGTTATAACAACCAAGAAGAATTTGATGTATTCTTGTAAAAAATGATTTTGTTAATTTTATATTTGTGACTACTTAGGGTCTTTATTTATATGAAATTCTTTCATAATAACTTTACCACTACATCACACTTCTTAGAAAAGCACACCAGAACTTTTAGCTTTGTCTGATATCACAGAAAAATCTAAACTTTTGAGAGATAGCGAAGGAAACTTGGTATTAACTTTGACGGCTCACAATACAAAAGTGGTTAAAGTTTTTCAGATATATTCTCATTATATGCTTATCACATGTCCAAGAACTAATTGTTATACTCCGAAGAGTCACATTTTATAGAAAAACTATAGAAAATCACACTCAAAATATGGTAATTCTCCCATACTAATTACCTAAACAAATTGGTATGGGCGGCTCAAGTTATGGAACAACTTGTAACGATCAAAATACGGCTAATTCTAAAATGGAAGAATTCAAATAGAGTAGAAACAGTATGTCCTGACACCGTAGAGAGAAGCATTTCAAGTCTGGAGCGAACAATAACATATTTGAGAAACATGCCTGCGAAGATCGTCTGGTAGGAGTTGCTTTGCTTTTTGTTTATCAGGTCAGAAGTACCGAGGTGGCCAATGAGTCTGTCTTAGACCTTTTCAGCCAAAAAGTATGTCAGTTGCCGTTCACATTATAATGTAGCTTAGACAATCAATAGATTTCAACAGAAGCTTCATTTTTCGTTTTAAATATGTATTTTACACAGAGTATTTGTAATTGTGGTCGTAATTGATGTACGTTATATTTCCGGAATGTACTCAATCAGACCTTTCATTTGACACTAAACACGTTTTATTTATGTAAATTTATTAACATTTGGACATTTAGACAAGTATTTTTAGACATTTGGACAGTTTAGGTACCCTATGATGACACGGGATGACATAAAGATTCTAACAATATCACACATTTCTAAATCGGTTCAAGCGTTTGGAAGTTTGGAGGAATTGAAAAATCAGGGTTTCATCATTAATAAGACATAATGATTTTTCCGAGTACAATTGCGTAGTTTTATAATTATTTTTCAAAATGTTGAATTGGAATAAATTCGTAAAAACGGTATTTATTTAAAAATCGGCAATATTTTGTGGACTGTAATAATTAAACACTTTGTATAATTTATTTTGATAAATTAAAATTCCAAATATTTCTCTTCGTTATTAGACCCACCGGATCTATTCCTGAAGGCCGCGAAGAGGAAGACGAAAAAAACTAACCTATCAAATGATGAATGTCAACACACACCGCGTAATACGGCGATTTATATTAAAGACGCTGCTTTCCCCTTATATGAGAGCAAGGGGTCGCGGCACGTACCCTATGACACTCGGGAGGACAAAACGATTCTAACAATACGACACACTTTTAAATAGGTTCAAGCGCTTGGAAGTTATGGTGGCATAAAGAAACGGAAAGCATACATAGATGAATAAACACATAACACTCCATTTGCGCAGTGGTGTAAAAATGATACAATTTTCAATAATACAAACTATGTGATAAATGTGAACCGTAATGAAACGAAGCGTATAATTAATTGTAGTCGTATTCATGCACGCACGACCCGCCCCATCCCGCGCCCTTGATTCGCTCCATTCCAAGAATCTGTATCGAGCATCGCGTCGACCCACTTACATGCACTTGCTAATTTTCATTTAATTCCAATCGACCTACCCTTCTGTTGCCGACGAAGGCCATCGGAAATAAAACGAGGTTTTACGACCATGTTTACGATGAATACATCGAATTCACTTGAAAGTAGCTGGTAGTTTCGTAAAAAAAGACGAAAATGAAAAAGAGAGAAGGACGAATGAGACGGAGCGTCGAGATGGCGCCGCGGGTCGGTCATTTAGCTGTATAAAATAACATAGTAAATTATTTAAAATAGGACTCACTTAACCCTTAAATGCATATTGTTGCCAATTGTATACATACATTTTCACTTAATTTTAGTAAAAAACCATAGTGTGCCCGTTTCCGATATCATAGACAATAAATCATGCGTGAAAGAAAAAAAAATACATTACTTTTAGCGAGGAAGTTATATCGTTTTTTGACATCTGAATGTGGTGGGTGATGTAGCTCAATGTGTGTTACTTAAAGAGATAGTTTCTATTGTCGAGTTCCCAATAAAGGAGTGATTTATCTAATTGTTAAAAAATACTTCCTATCTATTGTCAGGCAAGCCAATATTTGATGTTGTATTTGAAAATTATATTAGATACAAGCTAGATTTTTGGAATAGCTAGATGGATAAATAGAAACCAAGCGTAATTGGTTTTCTATTTCTTTTATTATTAGATGGTCAGTTACAGAAACTTTCTCTATGCCCCATTTATAGGCCACGATGAAAAAAGGTGCAGTTTCAAAAATATATGCAAACTTCCAGGTTGTAAAGGATTTTCACACACTGAGTGCATCAAATGCAAGGTTGCTTTATGTTATAACAAAACTCGCAATTGCTTTGCTGTATTTCAATCATAAATAATATGGAAATTCCTATACTAATGAATATAAATACAATAACACTATTTGTTTGCGTCTACAGTAATTTAAGTAATAAACGCATATAGTTGCCGAAAGATTACAAGTCGACATATATTTTTTTTCATAATAAATATAGGTACCATATTATTACCTGATTTGAAAAAAAAAAAATTCACGTAACCTATGACTATTTTCCTATAATAAACAATTTTATTTAATTTTAAAAAAATAATCATGCATTTAACGGTTAAATTTCAAACTTTACTTCTTACGACAACATAAAGAAATCTGGCGGGATTAGGCCTGGGTAGGGCTAGATATTATTTTCTTGGCAGAGGGAAAGATATGCGTGTCTGTGTGTGTATATCCTCACGATAGCACCCAAACGCTTCATACGATTGAGCTGAAATTTGGCATGCAAGCATCATTTGGTCATGGCAAGAGTTGAAAAAATTGTGGTTAAAATCGGTCCACAAGGGGGCGCGCTAGTCATACTTCAATCTCGAAATATTGAACATGAAATTCGGTATACTTAGCAATTGCATTTTGACCACATTTAAATCTGTTTTTTTATTTTTTCGAGTTCTACTAATTATTTGTAATTATGTATTGGAGTATTTATTTTATTATTTAAATAGTACATTTTTATTGTTTATTTTATGTTTATATTTTCTACACCCTAATCGGCTTTTTAAAAAAAATAATAATTTTCTATTCTTATTGGAAAGAGGCTTTCCTACAAATACGTATGTGTAGCTGAGTTTAATCTCGTATTGTAGAAATAAAATAAGTGTACGAAAAAAAAAAATTTTTTTTTGTGAAATTTGTAAATGTTACAAAGACTAGCCTCCCTCGGGGCGACCGCTAAGATGAAATGTCTTACGTTTGAGTGACAAGCATTTCAGCCAAATGCGACCAGCAAAACGCCAGAAGGTGAAAAGATCTGTACAATAATGATCTGTAATTAGCTTTTTATTTTTAGATGGAAAAACGTGCGAAGAAATAAAAGCGAAGTTGGATGCTGTCTATGGGGACCCTTCACCAACGCGACAGCCAGTTAAGAGTTTCAAGGCGATAGGTGAGGGCAGCAAACCCCGCCCACCGCCCGGGCAGTTATAACGACGAGGGTCGTCTTGTCTGCCCGGGATGTCGTGCTACGACAACCCTGCGCGTACCAGAAGGGTAAAACGCGCAGGGGGTGAAATAGGGTAAACCACCCCCCCCGTACCGCCCCGAGAACCCATTTATTCAAAAAATAAAACTTATTTACAAAAAAAAAAAAATTAAAAATTTTACAAAATATTACAAATTTATCGAGAAAAGAACAACAATATCGTAAATTTAGGAGCCGGTAAGCGGGGTAGAGGACGCTCCAGAACAATGAACGTGAAGGCGCGCTGTCCGTGGGCAGGTCTCGGAGCAGCCACGGGGGGGAGGAATCCCTGGATCCTGCAAAGAACGAAACGCCCCTCGGGGCGGTAAAGAGACGAACACAAAGACGGGCACTTCGGGCTGGAAGTAGCCGCCGAATCACGCCACCAAGGAAGAGGGTACCCCCTGGGGGGTATCCCGAAGCCTCATGCTTTCCCAAGAAGCCACCCAGAGCCCCACAAACTCGCCAAACGACTGGAAGCAGCTCCTACAACTGACCAAATCCGGGTACCAAATCGGAGAACGCCCAACGTACGCGCCCACTGCATCCATCAATTTCTCCCGTGCAGCCGCTAGAATTGGGCAGGACCAAATTACGTGTTCCGCAGTTTGGCGACCATACCCACAGGCGCACCGGGGGTCATCGGCAAGTCCAAAGTCAAATAGTTTGGCTCTGAACTCTCCGTGGCCCCCAACCAGCTGCGTGGTATGGTGGTCGAACCGCAGAAACGAATTTGCCATCCGCACTGCAACAGACGGGAAGAAGCAATGGGTGAGGCGGCCCGTACCCCCGGCGTCCCATCTAGCCTGCCAGACACGCAAGGACTCCACCCGAATCAGGCGGGCAAACTCCCCAGCTCGGTGCGCCACCGGGTCGATCGATAGGCCATGAAGGACTACCGGCTCGCCCCGGCGGTACCGCGACAAGGCTGCACGCTCCAGAATCTCCAGGTCAATCGGCAGAACGCCAGCGATGACGGGTAACGCAAGAGTGGACGTCGTTCTGTACGCCCCGGTCAGGGCCACGAGAGGGATGCGCTGTCCGCGCAGCAGCGCGACACGCGTCGCCTCAGGAACAGCAGACTCCGTCCAAGCGCGTGCGGCATAAGTCGCACGCGGGACGAAGACGCCCTTATAGATAGTCATGACCGCCGGGAAACGAATTCCCCAGTCGGCCCGACTCACTCCGCGGAGCGCAAAGAATAGATCCCGGGATTTTTCGGCTGTAATCTTTGCGTGCGACCCAACGCGACAGCCGTGAGATATTGATCCAACGAATTTAAACGTGGTCGACGAATTTAAACGGTCCTCGTTGAAAACAAATGGTTTTCGATGAGGAGCGGCCAGGCCATCGGACAGACGTTTAAAAGGTCCGAGGAAATCGTTAACCAGTAAATATATGAATGAGAATACAGAAAGTGAAGTACTGTATTTATTATTATTTTTATTACGGGTTGACTCTGGATGATTTGACAGTCCTTCAATCATCAGAAATAAGTTTAGAACAGACGACAGCACGTTGTTTGCAAGTAGTCGCTCTAGGACAGTGATTCCCAAAGTGGTCTATATGGACCCCCAGGAGTCGATTTCGAGTTGCAGGGGGTCCATGACAGCAGAGAAAAAAATGGGGGTGCACGAGATGTAAATGGGGGTTCACGTTAGCCGACTCCTTTAAGGCAAGTCAACATAAACAATAAGGCGCTTGTAAATGTCGTATCACACTTAAAAAAAAAAATGTGTACATCATAGTATTTTAAACGTACATTAATCGCAATAAACAAAAGGTCGCGTCACAAATATCATGAAAGGAAATCAACACTCAACTCAAATTGCGTCACTAGTCGATTGGGGAGGCCAGCGCACATGACTAACGAGGGAGCGTGCGAGCGAGATATGTGAATAAATTGTTCATTAACGGGTATCCGTGCCAGCGAGTAGCATAGACGCGTCATATGAATGAGCAAGCGAGATATGCATTATCTGTGACTTTATCAAATGCTTCGAACATCAAGGTCTATTCTATTACCCTATGGTTTGAAGTAAGTCACTGAGTCGATGTAAATCAGCCTTAATCGTATTACTCACTTGTTCTCATCCCATTCGACGCGTATTTCAGCGCATCTGACCGCGAACATGTCTTTTGCGCACGCGCGCTCCAGCGTACGCCGTCGCGACTTGGAGGAGCCGCCGCTCGCGGAAGCGGCGTTTGCGGCGCCCGCGGCGCCGGTCGTGACGACGGTGTAGGCGCCCGCGGCGCCGCCGCCGGCGCCCCACTCCACCAGCGGGTCGTAGATGAACGCCTCCAGCAGGGTCAGCAGGGTCTCCCGGCCGCGTTTCATCACCTTCAGCACGTGTTCGCAGGTCAGACGGAATATACCCTGGTGACAAGTAAAATACACTTCATTAAAATATTTTTTTTTATTTAGGTGAAAACAGCCATATACATTTGTGTGAAAATAATACATAATACAAATAGACCTATATTACCATTAATTACTACAAAATATTATAAATAGTAGCAAAGGGAAAACTACAATCAAAATTACACTAATAACTTATTAAACCAAGCAACCAAATCAACTAATCCAACCAAAAAACAAAAAGTTTTACTTAAAAACAAATTAAACTTTAAGCTAATGCAACAACAATTTTTTTCCTAAAACTAACCAACGTGTCGTCTAAAAATATGTCGAGGTCATTCGAAGCTTTATTATAATGTAAACACGATCGTCTGAAAAAGGCATTTTTCGCATAGTTTGTGTGAAAAGAGGGTATATAACATGTATCTTCTGAACGAGAAGAGGGAGACCGAGGAATTTTAAAAAGAATTTTGCCCAAAAGGGGTGCAGAATTAATATGGTTATTTAAATTTTTATATAGGAAGATATTGTCTAAGAAGGCACGTCTTGCATACAAAAAGTGTACTTTGGTTTTTTCGCTCTCTCTGCATAATCCGTAGACATGTTACCTGTCCGAAAGTCCAATAATTTTAAGAATCTCTTTTGCACCCTCTTAATCCTATCTATATGAAGAGCATATTGGGGATTCTAAACTACGCTTCCGCTTCTTATATTTTTGCTTTAGACTTAATCGACTCTAAATCCAACGAAAAGGTTTCATTTGGTAACCACCACATAAGTTAAAATGATGATTCGAGGAAATCTCTTCCCTGCGGAAAACCCCCTAAACTGAGCCGCGAAAAAATATTTTTTTTCTTGCCTATTTGAGGTCTACTTTTCGTAGAAAGCGGTATTATTCTGCAACTCGATGAGGTAAGTAATCATGCAGCCGCCGCCCGGGCTATATCCTTGAAAAACTATAAATCATTAAATTTCTCTTGTCCTATTCAAAGAAATGATGATACTTCCGGTCCACTTTTGGAAGTCCAACCTATTGAACTCGTATGAGGAGCGTATTTGAATTTTAGTTCCAATTTCGAAGAAATTGTCACGCGATGTGTAAAATTACATTTTAAAAAAAATGGATCGAAAATTAAAATACACTCCTCATACAATAGGTTAGACCTCAAAAAGAGCACCGGAAGTAGCAACTTTCCTTTTAACAGGACAAGAGAAATTGAATGATTTATAGGATATCTTTCAAGGATATCTTTTATCCGGATTTTCATGCATAACTGATTTGACTTTGTATTTTATGTGTCCGTAGGGCTGGCTCCCAAACTATTATCGTCAGACGACAATAAGCTCGCTGATCCGTAGCGATTTTGTGCAAATAAAGAGTTTTTATTTTCTATAATTAATTCTGATTCATCATCGTAAGTTCAAGGTTTAGTCTGATAAATGCGGAATTCAGTATATACGATTATAATTCTATTTAATATACAAGTCTTTCTAAGCTTAAGGTCGTTGCGTCAAACAGGCAAACAGCAGATTAAAAGGTCAAATCAGTTTTACACCACCGCACCCGCCTACGCGTCCATTAATGCTAAGAGAATGTATAATTAAGTCTCAATATAAATACTTAACTGACAATGCGGTTTATGTATTTTTACATAAATAATATTACACAAAGTATGAAATAAACTTATATGCGAGAAGTGAAGCAACGGAAATATCTGGAAATCAGTGAAGAGCATTAACTTTTGAAATAGGACAGACATCTAAGTATTAGTAAGACAAATTATAAACTAGGGATTAGTGTTTAGCATGAATTGCTAAATATCAGGTTTATTGAGTTTATTAAAGTTTTTTTCCTGATATGGCAAAGACTTTGTAACAACGATATAAATAGGTACATTGACAGAATTAACTCGTGTAGTAACCGATCGACTTTTCACAATAGACAATAAATTATAATTATGAATGGATGACGGGGGGGAACTTATTGTTTAACGAATATAATCATCTTTTCACAGATAGTGGAGCATTTTTCATACTGTCGACAGAATTTGTCCATGTTTTGCCATTTTCAACATGCAAATGTGAACCATCGGCTACCCGATTCCGGGTGAAGAGCCGGGCAAAGGATGCTGTGGTCCGCGATAGATTCGGTTTACACCGTTTCACCGCTCGTAAGGGAGAGGACCGCGCAAGCGACCTCGAACACGTAACCAGTCGAGTGACCGGAGTAATCTGGTCGCAACTGGAAGTAAGGGCGTGAGTGTAAACCCGCTGGGTAACATACCTGGCTATCTCGCGGATAAGGCGTTGGCCTCTTACGGGCATGTGGCGGAGCTTGACGGTGGACTGTTTTGTCCTAAGTCTTCTGCGTTCACTTCACGGGAAATAGAACGAACATTTCGTTAAAACTTTCTGAGGTGACGGGTTCGCCCGTTGTAGTTAACAACTCTAGTTGGTTACTAGCCGGCTGGGCTTTCTTCATTTTTTCCGCAAATGCAGATAGTGCACCAACCACCCAGTTCCGCCCGAAGTATTTCCCCGAATCCGCACTTCTGATCCCAAACGCTTCAGACTGCAGGATTACAGCCGTGGCGAAAGCTTACAGCGGCACTGATAGAGTAAGCCCCTCTACGAGAAGGCTACCAGATCGGAGTTGAACCGTGAGTTGGGTAGGCCAGATGACATAGAATTTGGCTGACTACGCCTATGCTGCACAGAACCATTAAAAACCAGCATGTGTACATAAGAGTGTTGTCATCCACAAAGGGCGGACCCGTCACCCCAGGAGGGTAAAACGATATATAATCTTTTAATCTAGAATGAGCGTAGTGATTTGAGACGAAGACATTCCACTAACTAAGCCAACGCACCCGCAAGAACCCAACGCCTTAAGGGGCAATCATATTATCGGACGCGTCCGTAAGTCGCGGCTTATGGACGTGACTGAACAGTATGCACAGTCGTTTGGGACGCGGCTTGCCAGATCTCTATCGGACGTCCGAAGCCTGCCTCAAGGTGACGTCCGATAATGTGCACGGCTCAATAGAAACTCATTACACAGATAACCTTTCAGTCGCGTCCATAATCCGCGGCTTACGGACGCGCCCGATAATATGTTTGCCCCTTTAAAGCGAGTCAACGGGAATGTGCACCCAGCGGGTCGACCGCGCCGGATTCCCCGGATATCAGTTTTGGCCGGATTTCCCCGACCTCCCGACTCGTTGCAGGTTCGAGGTCGCTTGCGTGGTCCTCTACCTTATGTTCAGCGGTGATTCAGTTTGAATCTATCGCGGACCATGGCATCTTTTGCCCGGCTCTGAACTCAAGATAGCCAAGTCGTCATTTCAAGAGTGGAAGACGACTAGTCAACAGGAAATCATATGTCTTTTCCCGACTCCTTCAGTTGTCAGCCGGAGTGCAACATTCGATTGGCAGAATAGTCGGCTGGCAGTCGACTGACGCCAGACGGTGCGCACACCGCACAGCAGCGCCAGAGGGCCGATCTTCCAGGGGAATCTGATACACTAGCATAGGACACAGTCCTTTCCGGGGTAGACACTAATTCGAGGAGGGCATTGGATAGGAGCTGCGCCGTCAGTTGAGCCGAATTTTAAAATGAGATGTGGGTCTTACGTGACACAACTGCACATGTGCCATTAGCCGCCTCATGTACATACAAAAACGAATTATGCAAATGTATGTGTGGCTACCGAGCATTTCTAGTAAGTGCCACGACAGCAGCGAACGCTACAAGCGTTGCGACCGCGGGCGAACCAAGCGAGGCGGAAAGCTATACCACAGTATACCAGACAATAGTTTCTCTTAAAACAAAATTGAAATCGAAGCGAATACGTCACGAGTTGTAAGGGCCGCCAGATGTCTCGCTACTCGACACACGCAGATACCCAAACGTTCAAAAATGTCGCCAGCCTTTACCTGCGGGTAATGTTAACCAAAGGCGTTCGTCGGGACGTACCGCTCTGCCCACATTCCTCGCACCCTCTTCCCGCAATGCCCTGTAGCTCGAGAGTAAAGCTACTGGTTGGTCTTGGTATACTGTGGCCATACTCTTGTGGATTATCTGAAGCCCCTTGTGTCACCCAAGGAGCATCCCGGCAATTGGCCAAAGACGTCATTTAATTAAATTTAAAAATCGACTTGCAAACGCACGTCGCCGTAAAATCGCCGTAAAACATTCAATTTCGAACGAGATACACAACGCAATGAAGATTTAAATTTCAAACGTATATCAGATATTCCAACTAAAATTTTACAATGTGGTTTCCGCCCAACAAAGCATTTGTGTACCAAATTTCAAGTCACAAGGCATTTGTGTACCAAATGTCAACTCCCAAGACATTTGAGTACCAAATTTCAACTCTTAAGGCATTTGAGTACCAAATTTCAACTCTTAAGGCATTAAATTTCAAATTTCAACTCCCAAGGCATTTGTGTACCAAATTTCAACTCCCAAGGCATTTGAGTATTAAATTTCAACTCTTAAGGCATTTGAGTACCAAATTTCAACTCTTAAGGCATTTGTGTACCAAATTTCAACTCCCAAGGCATTTGTGTACCGAATTTCAACTCCCAATGCATTTGTGTACCAAATTTCAACTCCCAAGGCATTTGTGTAGCAAATGTCAACTCCCAAGGCACTTCTGTACCAAATTTCAACTCCCAAGGCATTTGTGTACCAAATTTCAACTCCCAAGGCATTTGTGTACCAAATTTCAACTCCCAAGGCATTAGAGTACCAAATTTCAACTCTTAAGGCATTTGAGTACCAAATTTCAACTCTTAAGGCATTTGTGTACCAAATTTCAACTCCCAAGGCATTTGTGTACCAAATTTCAACTCCCAAGGCATTTGAGTATTAAATTTCAACTCTTAAGGCATTTGAGTACCAAATTTCAACTCTTAAGGCGGCGCCGTGTGTTTTGACCCAAAACGAGCCTTTCTATTTTACTCATGCTGCGAGTCCTAGATCATTAATGATAAAAAAAACACACAAGTGGCTTCTCAAATAACTGCATTACAATCTGTGCAAGTTTGAAATTGTCCATTTTGCTTATTTTTTTTGTAAATACCTTGAGGAAAACCATTAAAACAGCCTTTGGTATTCTAACAAATTTGCACAGTAATACACAACAGAATTTTGTGAACATTATTAAATCGCAAGATTATTAAACTAGTTAATAGATGTGCACTTTAGATTTTTGAATAATGACACCAAAAAATTACTAAAATTCATCAAAAATCACGAAAATATGCGCCATACATTTTTAGTATGGAAAGGCGATGCCAAATATAACTCGAACGGAGAACGAATTTCGCTTCATTCGCCCGCGGGCGTTCGAGGTGCGTCCACGTCGCTCTCCGCGTCGAGCCACGCCCTTTTCGCGAACGATGACAGTGACGATGACTTGCGTGTGCCGCACAGTGGATACAGGGAATTTATTCATCCTTAGGTGAGAACGTTGAATATTTATTATGATATCTGTCGTTGATTGAACTGGTAAAATGTTTAAGCTCATCGTAATATTGTGATTATTTACAGATAACATGTTTTTAATATGCAATTCTTTATTTCAGTAAAAATGGGGAAAAGAAAATCGACTTATTATAGCCGGCTCTGTATATTCCATAGAGGTGTGTATTTAAATTTTTATTTGGGTTTCGCACCAACAAGATTTTAGACATATTTTACGAACGCATTATGGATATAGACCACCAGTGGGCGTTATATTAAAAAAAATCTCTAAAGTATAAAAATACTTAGCTGATTTTGATAATTTTGATTTTGTTGCTGCTGCTGGATATAAATATGTTTCTAATAGTCTAGTCAAAATATCGAAAATGAGCTCCCCTTTATACTTTTAGAGGCAACCGGTATTTTCCCTTATTTAAACCATGCTGAACCCGAAAATGCCGGTTGCCCAAGCGAAGTTATGACCGGAAGTGAGATACCCAATATGGCCGCCAATATGGCGTCGAAACCTGAAATTAGCGCTGCAGAGCCCCCCTTTGACGTAGGAACGTGTCCAAAATATCTAGATGTATATTTTTGAGCACGGGGAATTTAAAAAATACACTGTAAAAAAACATTGGTCTGGTATTTCAAGATGGCAACCAAGATGACGCCAGCCACATATTGCCCTATTTTGTCGTACAAATGTGCGTGACGCGTCTCGATATATGTTTTTAAAATAAGGATTTCAAAAAATAACTTTAGAAAAACGTTGGGCTAAACTTTAATTCAAATATTTTCGAAAATGGAACAAACAAGCGACTTTTTGGCAACAACAACTTACAGAAACTAAAGAAGATTACTGTGTGTCTCCAGAATTAAGACAGGTAGGTACGTTTGCAGGGAGTGCAGAGTTCTATAGAAGGAACGTTTTCTTTCCTGCAACTGCAGTTCTGTGAGTTACAAAACTCGTTACAATGGCAAACAACAACTTCTGGGCACGCCTTAAGAATAAGATTTAGCGTCAGGAAACTTGGAACAGCTTTCTGTCCGGCAATGGCCCAGTCGCAATCTTCAAGCAATGGAAAATATAGCTTGGGAAGGTGGGTATTCTCTCAAAAACATACCTGTCAATTAAGAAAAAGATTAAAGAACAGCTACAGTAAAGGAAACGTCCCTTGCATAAAACTATGTACTCCCTGCAAACCCTATAACCCTAAAACTATGTACTACCTGTCTTAATTCTGGAGACACACAGTAATCTTTTTTAGTTTCTTTAAGTTGTTGTTTTGATACATCGTTTAGCCCAACGTTGTTAAAAGTTTTTGAATCCTTATGTTTAAAAACATACCTATATCGAGACGCGTCATGCTCGTTTGTACGACAAAATAGGGTAATATATGGCTGGCGCCATCTTGGCCACCATCTTGAAATATCAGACCAATGTTTTTTCACGTTGTGTTTTTAAATTCCCCATGCTCAAAAACATATATCTAGACATTTTGGACGCGTTCCTATGTCAAACCCCTTGATTAATTGATGAAACAACACCGATTTCGGGTTTCGACGCCATATTGGCGGCCATCTTGGATATCTTACTTCCAGTCAGGATTTCGCTTGGGCAACTGGCATTTTCGGATTCAGCATGGTTGAAATAGGTAAAAAATACCGGTTGCCCAAAAGTTACATGATTTGCTTCTAAAAGTTCGTTTTTCATAAAATTTGACTACACTATAATGTATTATCATCATCAGCCCATTAACGTCCACTGCTTGGCATTGGCCTCTATTATATTATAATTTTCAGCCCAGTGGAGTCTACTGCAAAATATAGGACTCCATATTCCATATTATCATCAACAGTCCAATGGTGTCCACTGCTGCATCATTTACTTCGCACCTGCTTTTTAAAACCATGCTTTTAATATGTTTACAATATTATTGCAATTTTGGAGCAGCCGCCATTCTGGCAAAAGGGGGTAAAATTCTTTACTATGTGTATTGTTCTATCTGCGCCCAAGCACAGTTTTAAAACGAAACACGACATCTAGGGATTCAACTTGGCGAATTAGAGATCCAACTTACATTGAAGAAGCCATAAAAAAAAGAACAGAAAAGAAAGCAACCAAAGCGATATATTATTAATATAATGTAAAAAAAAAAGAAGAATACGACCATTTCTACATGTACACAAAAACTAGACAAGTAGAAAGATGAAGTAAAAAACCATAACAAGGAAGCACACTGAAATGGCCGATAAAAAAGTAAGAAAAATAAAAATATACGAAGAAGAGAAGGAAATCCTTTTTGGTTTCGCTACTTATTGCCCAATTGTCTCTATTGCAGAGTTTGGTGACATAAACGACGATGAAGAAGTTTAAACAAAGAAGAACACTACCGAGGAAATTAGTTTTTAAGAAATTTCGAATAATTACTCAATAGACGAATGTATGCTGCTAATACCATAAGTTTCCTTTTTTTAGTATAAAATGACGGGAAATACCGAAATGTGACGATTTTTCCACGACTTTCTTCGCCGATTTTAGGTTTTTAAGTTAGAAACCCTCTGTTTTTAAGAGCAATCGCCCGGATTTGCCAAAACAAACCGACGCATACTGAAAAAATTGATTTTAATATCGCATTATACTGCGATATGGTAAAACTTTCCGGAAAGTACGCGAGGATCACGAATGATGGTTTGACCTCGAAAATATTTCTGCGGAAAATCATTTACGGCCTAAAGAATGTAAAAATTAAATAGACTTAAGTTTGCGAATTTTATTTTAGATATCTTTTTGTTAAATAATTAATAAAATAATGAGAAATTAATATGTACATAATTTATAATTATTGATATTTCGATTTCATTATTTGACGTAGTTTTTCAAACAATATAAAATATTGTAAAAAAATACTCGCAGGTATTAGTTTTTTAATGTATAGCATATTATGTAAGTTCCTATTATTTTACAATAATAAAGAAGTTCAAAATGTTAAAAAATGTTCAATGTTGTTTTTTGTCATTTACTGAATTTGGGTACCAATATACCGATATCCCTAGCACAGTTCTGCCGATTGTCATTTCGACGTCCGAGACCCACTGTGCAGCGGCACGCGCGGATCCCGGGGCGAGTGCGGTGAGAGGTAAAACGCTTCATCTAAAAATGCCTAAACGCCCAAGGTCGTCGGCGCATGTACAAGCCTTAAGGCATTTGTGTACCAAATTTCAACTCCCAAGGCATTTGTGTACCAAATTTCAACTCCCAAGGCATTTGTGTACCAAATTTCAACTCCCAAGGCATTTGAGTACCAAATTTCAACTCTTAAGGCATTTGAGTACCAAATTTCAAATTATTGGCAAATTTCAAGGCATTTGCGTACCAAATTTCAAGTTAAATATTTCGAGATTGATATCTGACTAAGTGTGCCGATTGTGTGCCGAAGTGTGCCGGTGACTTTTTTCTCTGATTTCTTTTTAACTCTTTCCATGATCAAAATACCAAATTTCATCTTAATCGAATTAAGCGCTTGGGCGCTATCGTGGATGAATAAATACACACAGACACACATACACACAGACATACTTCAGTCTGGAAATAGTCCTAATCGTCTCGGAGGGCTATTTCCGTCTTCACCTTGGAAATAAAATGTGCTCGTTCGCAATACATAACCTCCTGGTCGTTCGATGGGCCGAGAAAGTATCATCAAAAAAGTAATAAAACATCCTTTTAAATGCGACATTAAAGGATGCTCTAATTACTCGCTGGAAAATAAAACATTTCCTCCAGCGAGGCACAAAGAACTATCTCCGAAAGTACATGTAAAATATACTTCCCAAGAAACAACCGCGGCAACCGTAGGCGCATTCGCCTGTGAGGCCTCTATAGAACGAACACTTTACGAAGGCTATATTGGTAGAAAATCGGAAACGAAGGAGATCAAGGATATATAAATAGAATCGAGCGCATTCAAATGAAGTTCGTGAAATATCTCTGCTTCCGTCTGAAAATCCCATACAGCTCATCTAACTATTTCAATTTGTGCAAGAAATTTCATATCCTCCCCTTGATTAAGCGGCGTGAAACCGCGGACTTACCTTTTTGCTAAAAATCACCTTCAATAATATTAACTGTCCCGACTTACTAAATAAAATTTATCTCCGTGTTCCTTCCAAACTCAATAGATTTAACTCTGCTCTTCATGTTCCTCATGCTGGTACCAACTATAGGCAAAATGCATTTCTGTGGCGAACAAGTGACAATTTCAATGATTTGATTAAACGCTTTGACTTTGATCTATTCTGTACGAGTATTAACTCAGCTAGGCAGCGGCTGAACAGTGAATTCTTTAGCACGAATTGTTGAATAATTTTTGATGTATTTTTAATCGATATCTTTAGCTGAAAGGTAACATATGTTTCTACAACATTACTTAAACGTGAAAACCTTTAATTGGCTCTCTGTTATCCTACTCCGACTTTTTGTTAAATTATAATTAGCTGTTGGTTTTCCTAAAAATAAATAAATAAATAACACTGGTATACTCTCATGTATAGTTGAAGTTATTTGTGCAGTCCACGTTTGAATGCATTGGTTTCGTACCTATATGATCCGAATAACGCGTAACTTCCGTAAGGTGTGGTTCAATTTAATTGTGGCTTCAAGATTCAAGCCAACGCGTACAGTCAATTATTATTGTGGAAGTTATAATTTATCATGACCACTATACTTTCAAAGAAAGGCGTTTTCAGTCAAACTAAATCTTTTTTATCAGTATTTGATAATATTTGACCAGACATTCATTCCATGCATTTTTCATTGTATGTATTTTCAGTGTTTAAGTATTTACATAGTTCATCGGCATACGGCATAAGCCGACGAAAAACAAGTATTTCATTGTTATTTTGCTTGAATTAAGACCTAATAGAGTTATTTTATGATTTAAGAAGGATCGTTGCTTAGTTTAGAGATTGGTTGTTTGAAGGTTGAGTGTTTCTAGATTAAAAAGGCCTTGTAAACCTACATCTCTGTTCGCAAGTCAAAGACGACCAACCAATCTCGATTAAATATAAACAATCCCTAATTAAAACAATGGACCCCTTTCTCCACTATGTACTATGTATGTAAGTGGCTTTTATTATTATTTTCCTCATAATTATCCCTGTAATCAATTCTACAAAGAATATACACAAATTGTATATGGATATACAAATTTATAGAACACCGATATATAAAAACCGCTTATATAAACCGCTATATATTTTGTCTGGTATATTTTAATCAAATACTGTTATTGAGAAATCTAATGAAAAAAACACCAAGGAATTACATACTTTTTGAATAATAACCCAAAGGTTAAAGGTGATCACATAGACAAAAAAAAAGAAATATTTGTAAATCTGTCTTTTATTTTTCTACCCATAGAGAGAATTACTCTCTAGTTTCAGCTCTAGTCGGATTTGAACATGAAAACTGAACTGGTTATCAGCATATCTAGCATTGGTAAACAGATGCCGGATGGAAATAATGAGTTACGCGAGGCGAGAGACACACCACTTTATTAGTGGCCGCAAAGTTGCTCTCCTTTGCTCGCTTGAAAGCCACGGACGAGCCGCTCTTTATAATCCAAGGGGAGGAAAAGGCGAACCAGAGAGGGATACGACGCCGTAATTTACGCAACTATATCGTAGATAATGCAGGCAAACAACGGAAAGACAAAGTCAACGGTGATACTTATTTTCTATGGCGGTGATAATTCAGAGGCGGTGGATTGCTGAGATGTTACTAAAAATAATAATATATAGATTTAAGATCATCAGCGCGTTACGCGCTGTTTCTTTTCATACAAGCTACATGGACGATAATAATTCTTAAAGTACTTATAACCTTTTTTAGGGATACAATTAATTCTATTATGGTGAAATTTGATGTTAGAAAAGACATTTTTCCTTTTGAATAATTATAAAAATTTGACTGGCTAGCTCATTTATATTAAATAAAAAATAGATAATTATTTTCCATCATTTTCAGCATTTTCTTAGTGAAAATGCAGAAACTTCAAATTCTAAACTGCTTTTAAACTTATTAAAAAAAAAACATGCTCTAAATTTTGCTTACGGCTTTCCTGACATCGTCCTGAACTCTACCACATTTCAAAAGACTCTTGCCGTATAATCTCGAACGTAGTAGATATAAAATCGTGCGGTATCGTGAGAGAACAAATATATGTGGGATAGGTTGAGAATTAGTTGCTTAATATTATACATACTCAATTATCTAACCACTCATTCGCTAAACCACTCATATGACACCCGAAATAAAAATAGACAATCCCACCAGCGAGTGAATACGAGATTTGCACAGAGGCATTACGCGTTTCTGGCACCGCGTCTTTATAATTCCTTCTGCTCCTCCTTGGGGAAGGCTAAAGTGCAGAGTTCAATTAGTAAATTGACTCTGAAGAAATATATTTTCAAGTGGCTCATGACGAAAGGTAGAAGCCAGTGCGAAGAAATGGTGACTCACATCCTGACCTAGGCCGTATTTGACACATCTATTTATTTATCTATTTACCTTTTGGGCTTTTATTGGTGGGTCTAGGTGCAGTATGGCCGCGCCGCCTTAGTTCGATATTGCCATGTATCATCAGTGACTGTGCCAAGGCATAATGTATGGATCTCATAGTTTTCATATCTGAAACATTTCTGCTACTCCTGAGGATATATATTGGTTTACGGACCTTTTCGGCGACCTTTTCGATATGTATTTGCCACCAGAGATGTTTATTCGACATGAACACCTAGGTACTTTACAAAATGCACACGCTCAATTTGTGCACAGTTACAATCAAGACTGTCGCTTTCGTGTAGGACTAGGTTATAATTTTTGTGGAGGTTGCTGACGAGCATCTATGCTGAAGGCTACAAGCTTGTTTTATCTACGTTTCGGCGTTGACAGATTGTGGTCAGGCCAGCCCTTGACACTTTTCATTGCGGCAGCTGCCTTGTTGTATACACTTTCCCGGCTGTTCGATTCGAGTGGGGGGGCAGTATCGTCGGCGTGGGATAGTATACCTGCGTCAACGTCCATTTCACAGGGCCCATTTGTGTAGAGTGAGAGGGGAGTCGGTCCAGGAGTGCTTCCTTGTGGGACCCCATGATTATTGTGGAGACTATTACTGGGTGAATCGCCTGCCCGGGTACGCTGTTTTCGGGATCCAATACAGCTGCGAAACCAGTTTAGTTCGATACCTGTGATGCCATATTTCCCAAGTTTCATTAGGGGCATTTCATGGGATACTGTGTCGGGGGCTTGCGCGGGGTCGGGAAGTACAGTAATACACTTTTTGTTGGCGTCTACATACCTTAGTGATATGCTCTGACATTTTTAGTACTGCATCTTGTGTTTCCCATTTTTGGATCTGAAGCCGTATTGGTTTTCGGATGACATGTGATTGGTTTCTAGATGATTACAGAGTTGTGTAATTACTATTTTTTCCAAAGTTTTTGCTAGAGCATCGGGTACTGGTATCGGTCGATAATTTGAGGGATCAAACTTCGGTCCATATCTGTCACCTGATACTTGATAAGAAAAATATTTTTTCGGTTGATTATGTTTAAAAAAAAAAAAAAAAAAGATAATATATTAATTAATTAAATTCACAAGTATATGTGCACAGTAAGAAACCTTTTTAGGCTACTTAACTTAATTTATTGGTCAATTTAGTTATATATTAATCTATATATTTATTTATTTTACTTATCTATAAACTTAAATATGTTCTTTTTCTGTATTTAATATTAGTTCTTATTTATATACACATTTATATATTTATAATAACCTTAAAATTTATAAGAATGAATGAGCGATCGGAATGAATGAGAAAAAAAAAAAAAAAAAAAAAAAGAAAGAAAGTGAAGTCACTATGATTAAAGTGAAGTCTTAAATACTATCACCCCAGAACAGATATACAATCTAGTGGGGGGATAAAATCCACACAAATGCAATCTTATCTGCTTCGCAAAAATCAATTGTATTGTTTTGGATAATTTTATAAAATAAAATAAAATAAAATAAAATAAATAAAAATATACTCTCTTAAGTAAACTCTTCAGATATTTTTCAACGATTCGTTCGATGGGCAGTCGAGTTGATTCTATGCTACCAGTCGCTTTAGTTAGTCTTTCTGGATCGATTTATGGATCTGTTTTAGGGTCGATCCATGACAGATTTTAGATTTTATTGCAATAAAATCTTCACCAGTTCATAAAAATCATTAAGAAAATCAATAAATAGAAGGGATATTTCCTGGACCTCAATCCTAAAAAAAAACTCAAACTCAAGTAAAGAATTGATACACCTGACATAGTTCTGAAAAACCTATCCTAACCACCCCAGGGTCTGTAATTCGCGTGACATCCACGAGTGCCTACCTCAATTAAAAAGCTAATACACGTCATTGATATAACACCTATATTATTTGCTTAAAATGGAATCGCGCTGGTAACGTGAAAATATTTAAATAATGATTAAAACGAATGAGAAAATGTTATTTATATATTTATTAGTTATAGTACACACATTCAAATGCACGAGCACATTAAAAAGGAACTCACGATCCAGAAAATACCGTTATAATGCTTTTAAATTTAGATATACATCTGTCTTAACCCAGGTTAAATAGCGCATTTTATTTTTCTAATGTGTTCAGTAAAGTGCAACCAAGCCCGCCTTGCTAGTCACTCCTGTGATAAGGCGAGCTCACATCTTGGTCTTAATGGAGTGCCACGGGCCCACGGTTGTGTCATAACGAACAAAAACAAATTATATTATATATTTTAACAGCTCTTTTGGCGTATTTTTGGACTGACCGCCGCGTCGCATCCAAACTTAATTTGTTTGTAATAATTGTAATATTGCCCGGAATCAAATAATTTCATGCGTCTCAAGCGATTGACGATTTACATGGGTTCCTAACAGGCGGTTTTCGAACGAATATAATACTATACTGTAATCATACGGCTAAAACTTTTAATATAAAAATAGTTTTTTAAAAAGAAATTATTCTAAAATATTGATATACGACTACCTACCTACTGCGTGACTTTATTTTAAAATGATGTTTAAAATCACTCCAGGGATAATGGTTGATATTTTCATAGGCACGATTTGTAGAGAAATAGTCTAATCGATTGACCATCCATTCTATCCTGTTATCATCCTCTCAGAATAGCAACGTCTTCTATAGCGGGACAGGTGTCAGAATTGACAGACTCGCCCGCGCGAATTACGAGTGGGCGGGGACGGTAGCGAAAGAATGTTAATATAGGCCTTGTCAAACGGAAGAGGGAGGGTGGCAAGGGCGAGGGAGGTTGACCCTCGCTCCCGACCGCCACGTGTTGCGCTCTCCATCCAACAAGTTTCTTCAATAAAGCCGACGCGAATGTAATATTCCGCCGCAAACCGTCTTCTCAACTTTATCGTATTACCCCTACTTTATGGATATTTTATGGAGAAGCTTAGAAATTCGGCTACACGCCTCATAAGCCGCAGACATGTGTTTATATTCGGCCTTTCTTCTCGTAGCAAACCGAGTTTCGTGCTATTTAATAATAATTCAGTAAGATAATGAAACAAGACCTGTACACAGAAACGAAGCGGATGAGCAGAGAACTGGATGTTTTTTTATATTTTATTTCAAATATAATGCGTCAGTATAAGCGTCAAATATAAGCGTAGTTTGTAACTTTGATCGTGTTAATGAAAATGTGTATTTGGACACTTTTCGTCATTTCGCTGATTCATACGTTACCTATACTTCTACAAGTTTACTGCATATTCTATCATGGCGTTGTGCAGAATTCATTGAAATGTAAAATTGCATGGTCTAACATTAATAATTGTATTTTAATATAACAGCGGGCACGATTGCGTTTATTAAATCTGAAATCTCACCTTAAATTATCACCTCTATTAAATCTGAAAGTGACTCTATGAAAGGTTTTATTGGGTTAGAAGGGGATCTGTAAATTGCTAGTATGGTAATTGAGTTATTCATAATAGCTTTTAAACAATTTGCCGTTGGCATTATTACTTCTTCGATTTTTATATTTCTGGATTTATTCGAGAAAACCATGACGCCATCATTTTGGCTATTGTTATTTATAGTATAGTAGGTGTTATAGTTATCTAGTTGCTGAGATGGAATCTTATTTTTTATCCAACATTCTGTCAAGATTATTAAATCAAATTCCGTATCCAGCGAAGACAATAACACAATTAATTTATCGAAGTTTTTATTTATACTTCTAATGTTCAAGCTGAGTAATTTTATACCGGACTGCAATAGCACTTTTTTACAATCCCAAGTAGGTAACTGCAGGGTAGGCCGGGGTTCAAGTTCTATTAATTCACCTAGTTTAATCGCGCCCGTGGTAAAGACATGCATAATTTTTTAGGAGCGTCATAATGCCAGTGTAATACAGGAATAAACATGCCATATTGCAAAATACGTTTAACTGTATGTAGTAGAAATAACGAAATAAAAATAGGCTATTTCTATACTTGCTCATTAGAAAAATTACGATATTGCTTATATAGTCCGCTAATAAAGCTACGACATTTTTAAAAATAACAGAATGGTTGTAATAGTCAGTAGAATAATTTAAGATTAAAATTGCGAAATAGAAAAATATATGTAAATTAAGATAGTCATCAAAAATATTAAAAAGTAATACCATCATATAAGTATAGTCAAAAAATGAAATATGAGAAATGTTATTCAATTTTACAGAAGCAAATAAGTGGAGTACGATCGAATAGTGAAATGTAAGTATATAATCATCAAAACAAAATAAGTCTAAGACGGTAAAATAGTAGAGTAAAATAATATAGTGGAAAGTAAAATTGTAATGATCATTAAAATAAATACAAAAATGTATCTTAATATTAAAATAATGAGAAATCGTAATAAAAAAATAATAAAAATCCTTCAGGTAAAAACGAATCATCGTGGGAATAAGGAAAGCTAGTTTAGAGTAGAACTTCGTAATCAAAAATAAGGAATTATTAGTGGCAGTTTTCGAGTTTCCAAAATTGGTACGAGCACACAACCTTCACAAAATGTTATCTAGAGAGCTTAAATATTTGATGGCGATGGGACGGCTGTTGTTGTCTTTTTTGACTCGTGTGATCCCATTTTTTAGCCAGACGTACATGTAGTTTCTGCTTTTCCCTATTTTCCTCGCTTGTAGGTAGAGATAGCGTAAAAAGGGAGTGAGTGCTTCTTGCAGATAAATGGGTTGATTCACTGACATGCCAATATCAGAAGTATTTAATTTTTGTTCTTGAGTACGTTTACCCTTGTTGTATTTTTTGTTGGCCTCCAAATAATCATCGCGTACTTGACTAGATTTAAATGAGACAACCAACGTTTCTCTCGATTGCTCTGCACTCGTTCGCAGCACGCGCGCGCCGCGGGAAGCGGTCGCGGTGTCACCGTCACTGTTGTCTGTGGATCTACGAGCCAGTAGGGATGTGGAGATTATAGGATGATTCATGCTACACCGGGCCGGGGCCGGGCCGGGCCTCGGCCGGGACACGGTCAGATATCTATAGTATACTTTTGTATGAAGCAATTCATGCTTGGCCGTGCTCCGGCCGTGACCGGCCGTGCCACGACCGGAGCACGGCGTCGAAATGGCGGTGGATATTGTTTTCCCGGCTCCGGTCTGCTAATCGTTCAATGGGAGAGATATGCTTAGGAAAACTTGAATTTTGTTTGGTTAAATCACGTTTTATTTTTCCAAGAAATATACTAAAGCATTCTTTAGACATTCTAAAATAACCGTAAAATTTGATCTCATCATCTATTAATTCCTTGTAGAGCGTGGCGAATTCTCCCTCCGATTGTCGTTTTCTCCAGGCTGGATGTACCTACACTCCATCTTCTTTTATTAGATTCAGTTCGTGTTTCCAATACTTCGTCTTCAAAGGCAATTGCAATAACTGCCAACTCAAGTTGTGAAAATTGCATTAATAAGACACTTATCAATCAAGCGAAAATAGAAATTAAAAAATATTATTATCGCCAAAATAGATGGACGCAACACTAGTTAGATAAGTCCGCCATTTGTGCATAAATTGTTTTTTTTATAAAACCAGCGTAATATTCATTAAGTTATGTTTTTACAGCACAATAAAGTTATTCTATTCTATTCTATTCTACTAGTTATCGCGGACACGGCCGTGGGATAAATAAACTCGGAAACAGCCCGGTCACAACCGGTGTAGCATCATTGATTTTATTACACTATAAAATCAATGGTAGCATGAATGACTGGCCCGGCCGGAGCACGTTGGAAACGACTCGGCCGGGGCCCGGCCCGGCCCCGGCCCGGTGTAGCATGAATCATCCTTATATCATCTTCTTGTAAATTCAGCCCAATTTTAGACATTAGTTCAAGCGAACGAGATAGAGCAATAAATACTTTAGAGCGGAATATGAGACGACCGATAGTCGATAAAAACTACCTGTCGCACTTATACTCGTCCGAATAAATTTCGTGCGGTGTTAGATTCAGATGCTTTATTCAGGTGGGCAGTTTTAGTCCGAAAAAGTGGCAACTGTTCATTTCACATTCCGCTCTAGCGTATTACCCTGTCTCGTTCACACAAAGCAATTTTTCGATTTTAGTTCACGAAGAAACGCAATCGAGCCCATTATAACATAGATAGATATTATTATTTAATATATATATACAGGTGAGTTTTAATCAACCGGCATCCTTGTCGCACGCGATTTGTCAAAAGCGTTCGACGGTTTTAATACGCTTAACAGAGCTTATCTTTGAAGTAGGTGAATAAGTACGAGCAAATAATCAAGTTTATTTTTTTTTAAATGTGGAAAATAAAAAAAAACAATATATATATTTTTTACTGCTGTAAGGGATGAATTAAACGCGTTTTTCCTTGATTTATGCTTTTATTTTGTAATTAACCGACACGCCACGCAGGCCCGCGTCTTAATCCCCGCCATCTTCGTTTTTTACTTTCCGGATACTTCGATGCCGATATTTTCGCTGTCCACCTGCCGGTAGATTTGGTCATTTAAACCGCGCCAAATTCAAAATTATCGATCCGCCACTACACTGCTATACTTTATTTTACAAAATAAAATGAAACATAATAATGTTGTTGTTTTTGTCTTTGGCACATTTTTTAAAACCAAACTTGCTTATTTGCTCGTACTGATTCACCCACTTCAAAGATAAGGGTATTGAAGCCGTCAAACGTTTTTGACAAATCGCTGAAATACAGTGCGTTTACAGCATGAGTTCGTTTTTATCAACTAGCTTTCGCTATGGACCATTGTTAGCAGAAGGTGAGGAAAACCTGTGACAAATACGGTATTTTTTTAACAATGGTGATTTCTCGGACTACCTATGCTTATTATTATTATTATTTCAACTTCTATACCCTTCACGGCAACAGCATATCTTAATGTCTAACGACAACTAGAGTTGTCAACTACAACGGGCGAACCCGTCACCTCAGGAAGTTTTAACGATTAGTCGTTCTATCTCCCTGGTGTGAGCGCAGAAGACTGGGACAGAACAGTCCACCGTCAAGCTCCGCCACATGCCCGTAAGAGGCCAACGCCTTAGCCGCGAGATAGCCAGGAGTGTTACCCAGCGGGCTTACACTCATGCCCTTACTTCCAATTGCCACCAGGTTAATCCAGTCTCTCGATTGGTTACAAGTTCGAGGTCGATTCGGTGTATACCGAATCTATCGCGGACCACGGCATCCTTTGCCCGGCTGTTCACCCAGGATCGGGTAGCCGATGGTCGTTTCAAGAGCAGTCGCCGTAAGGTCCGCAACCACCCCCGCTCTGTAGGAGATAGTACTGCTTCCAGACTCCCCCGACTATTAGTCAGAGTGCACAATCGATTGGCTTACGCCGCACGGTGCGCAGACCGTCCAGGAGCGCCAGAAGGTTGACTCCTAGGGGAAACTAGCCCTAAGGCCAGAGTCCTACCCGGGCTCGCACTTCATGCCTGGAGGCCGCCGGATGGGTGTTGACCCGTGAGTGTGACCAACCCTGAACAGAATGGGTCTTCGTGGCCAATACAGCAAGGGCCCATTAACTCCCAATGTCTAACGACAATTATCTTACAGACGGCACCGGCTTTTATAACAACGCGTGGCAGTACTCGGGCGGTCACCATTCACGTACTGACCACGACCGACGCTGCTTAACTTCGGTGCTCTGGCGGGAACCAGTGTTTTAACGCGGCTACGGACTTTATTTTGACTATTTTGTTGATAGGCTTTTTAGTATCATGATGTTTTATTGTTTTGAGTATTTTGATCATCTTAATTTTATTTAAATATCCTAGTCTAACTACCTACCCAGTGTAGAGTAAAAAAACAGAATGTAATAGGTTCATTCACACACCAGTTCATCATGTATACCTACAATGTTATCACTGACAGATTTTTCTTTTTTGCCAAGATTTGATTTGAACTCTCTGAAGGATTTGTAGTGTAATCAGACAAGAGCCAAGTCTTGTCCTATGTCATTTAATATATATAATCCTGCCTTTCGCTCTTACATTCGGTACTTACAACTCATCTCACATCTTACCTCGAGATTCATCCCAGTAGTAATTAACATGCAACAAACTTTATTTATTAACAGTTAAAATGAATTGAGATGATCCGCGGGAGACACTAAAGCGCGAACTTGGGGTTGTTTGCCCAAACAAAGCGGATTTTAAAAGTGTAATTCCGCAAACTCGAGAAGATTAAATTTGAGACTGTGAGAAATGTCAGTATGGCGACGCGACGACGGTGAGGTGGGGCGACCACAAATCGCTTAAGGTTGGGAAACTTGTATTTAGTTGTAACTTGTGAAGTGACATTCCTCCTGATTTAAAGAATGCACAATGTTGATCAGCCTTCAAAATGAAACTAGAAACTAAGGAATGTATTCATTAATAAATTCTTTATTGCTTATACAAACATACAAAAGACGGACTCATTGACTAAAATTCAATCTCTAACTGCCAACCTTTGTGATAGTGAAAGAATTTAGACGCCGTGAGAGTAAGACTAGTAGTAGACCAGTGTGTAAATAGAACTACCAAAAGTGGCAACGCGTTGATTTATTCAAAATTTCGTCGTGAAGCCTTAGTCATTACTTTCCTGAGGACGGTTAGTATTATTTATTAGTAATTGTACTTAGTTTCGATGTAGCGTTAACAAGACGCTAGCTCACCGCTTCACAATGCGCCAAGTTTGAGCGGATTCCCCCTCCCGCTTTCCACCCACGTCTCATGATTGCCCTAAAGGAGGGCGTCTGTTGTGTCAGTGCCCAGTAGTCAAATGAAAAGTACAAGTACTTTCCAAGACGCAGGCTGGACTCTGGATGTATGGCGGCTTCCAATGAATCTCACAATTACTTGTATTAATCATCCACAGAAGAAGGGGGAGGAGGGGATTGTCGAGAGAAAATTGGTGAATGCATTTAAACATTATGACCTTTTGAGGTTTTTAAACAATTGCAAACCAAGAATGGGGAGTCTGAATTAAAAAAATCTTTCGTGGGCGTACAGATGGCTAGCAGTGTGGTCTCACATTCGTACTTTTGTATATCAGCTACCCAATTTATTTTAGGCACGGAACCCTAACTCTATTCAGCTCTTTTATTTGAGTAATAAAACACTTTGAAATCGGACGACTCGTGCTTGAGATATCGTGGCCTCAGACAAATATACTGTATGTTTTCGTTATTTAGAGATTTATATGTTGCAAAACGACGAAAAAATGATAAAAAAAATAAATTTGATGAGCTAGTTCATATAAAGTCGCGTACAAATATTCGCAACACAACATCAACATTAACCTTTCAAAAGTTGTCCGTCCTCGCATGCGTATTGAAAAAAAATTCGCTTCATTTGTCTCAAGAACGGGACATATTGCTACAATTCCCCTATTAGAAAGAATAACGGTTAACACAAAATTAGTGTACAGCCACAGCTACAACACAAACACACATGTTTGCCAGAAACGATATGAATGAATAGCTAAACTCCGTACGGGTAACCCAAAACGTCGCAAAGCTTCCACCACGATAATGTGACTTTTCATACAGCTTGGAAAAGAAAGAGGTTGTTGGAACAGGAAAATTTTGAGTTGATCACCCTAAGCGTAGTCCTGACTTGAATCCAATGATTGTTTTACATTCCTGGCTATCAAAGATAAGTTGCGTGGTCAGCGGTTTTAAGACATTGAACAAGCTGTCTGTTTAAACCAGCCATTTTAACAACCTTATTAAACCGCATCGGAATGAAGTTAAGGTTTCAACAGTTAGTTCGTATAAATGCAAAAAAATATTGGAGGATATAGTTCAAATATGAATTATTTTCTATTTGTCGTTCTTTCTATTATCGATCATTTAGGTGTGACACATAATATTATATTTAAAACTTAATACTACCTATAACTGATGTATTTCGGTAAATCTCATTCAGGCAAGCTCAAGTCAATAGTCCATTGAATGTTATAAGGAACCAGATATTTTATTGAAAGAAATCTTTACTTTTCTGATCACATGGTCACCCTAAGCGACGAGGAAAAGCGACGCGGGGGGGGGGGGGGGGGGGTGAAACGTGGGGGCGGGGCGGAGGGTATTCATTTCCTGGCGGTGGCGGGTAGCTACCACTGGGTGGAATGGCCGCGAAACGACCGCGCCAACGCGACGAGGACTTCATCATTTCCATCTTGCATCTCAATCACCTTCGATTTTCTCACCGTCATACTCCATCAGGCATTATTATAAAGCACTCCCGCACCTGACGTGTCGTCGTTCTTGACAGGAGACGGCTGCGGCAGCTGCAACGTGCTCGATTTGTTCTCGCTGTCGTAGTCGCGCTAAACTTTGATTGAGGCACCCCGACTGCCTACATAATTTATTGGAGTTGATATCCTGGCGTTCAAAATATATTTGTCTGCTTCTTTATCCCAGAGATCCTCCTCAGCACGAAAGGTGTTCTGACCTTCTAGCGCCACAAAGGATATCTACCCCAGGGCGCTCAGCCCTGCGATGTTATATCCTCCAAGCCGTGCCGAAAAGCCCAGTTCACTAGAAGTTCTGCTAAAGTGCAATAGCCCAGCGGCATTGCAGTTATCGCAAGCCGTATGAGAGACTTGTTGATTGATATGATTCGTTCATTCGAGGACTTTCCGATGACAAGAAAGCATGTAGGTAGTTAGTGGACACGCCTGATGTATCCTGATATCCTATCCCTTCTTAATTCCATTAATTCTATGTTTCATTCCATATCGTTCATTAACGTGTCAGCGGCCAGGTTATGACACGTCTTTCCTAAAATATGCGGCCTGGATGGCCTTGCCGTTTGCCTCTTGTAGGTCCTGGCGTATGATAGGGATTGACAGCTGCGGGCAGGATAGGCGGTGGTCTTCATCCTACAGCGTTCCACAGTCGCATATTGGATTCGCTGTATAGCCCTATATTTGAAATATATTTTGAACGAGATTGTTTCGGCATCTTGTGATGTTTGGCACGGTGGTAGAAGGATTGGCCGGTGACTTTAGACTCACCGTTTCCAGGGAATCTCGATTGTTTATATTCGCAGACTAGGTAATCGAAAATATGCACAATCTTCGGGGAGGTTCCTTCGTCGTCCTATTTTATAATACACTGTTGGAATTTTACCGGCGATGTTCGGGTATCCGGTTCCTTCCACTCCCACTATTCCCCCTCTTGGGGAGCTCTTTGGGAGCTAATGGGCCCTTGCTGAATTGGCCACGGAGACCCATTTGTTCAGGGTCGGTCACACTCACGGGTCAACACCCATCCGGCGGCCTCCACGCATGAAGCGCGAGCCCGGGTAGGACTCTGGCCATAGGGCTAGTTTCCCCTAGGAGTCACCGTGCGGCGTAAGCCAATCGATTGTGCATTCTGACTAACAGTCGGGGGAGTCTGGAAGCTGTACTGTTTTCTATAGAGGTCGGTCGATCTGGTCGCAACTGGAAGCAAGGGCGTGAGTAACCTGGAAGTAAGCACGCTGGGTAACATACCTGGTTACCTCGCAGATAAGGCGTTGGCCTCTTAAGGGCATGTGGCGGAGCTTGACGGTGGACTGTTTTGTTCTAAGTATTCTGCGTTCACTTCTCTTGCGTCACTGAGGTGACGAGTTCGCCCGTCGTAGTTGACAACTCTACATTCCCCCTCTTGTCCCTCTCCTTTCTACTCCCCACACACAAAATAGCCTGTGTTACCATGCAGCACGAAAGGTGTTCTGACCTTCTAGCGCCACAAAGGATATCTACCCCAGGGCGCTCAGCCCTGCGATGTTATATCCTCCAAGCCGTGCCGAAAAGCCCAGTTCACTAGAAGTTCTGCTAAAGTGCAATAGCCCAGCGGCATTGCAGTTATCGCAAGCCGTATGAGAGACTTGTTGATTGATATGATTCGTTCATTCGAGGACTTTCCGATGACAAGAAAGCATGTAGGTAGTTAGTGGACACGCCTGATGTATCCTGATATCCTATCCCTTCTTAATTCCATTAATTCTATGTTTCATTCCATATCGTTCATTAACGTGTCAGCGGCCAGGTTATGACACGTCTTTCCTAAAATATGCGGCCTGGATGGCCTTGCCGTTTGCCTCTTGTAGGTCCTGGCGTATGATAGGGATTGACAGCTGCGGGCAGGATAGGCGGTGGTCTTCATCCTACAGCGTTCCACAGTCGCATATTGGATTCGCTGTATAGCCCTATATTTGAAATATATTTTGAACGAGATTGTTTCGGCATCTTGTGATGTTTGGCACGGTGGTAGAAGGATTGGCCGGTGACTTTAGACTCACCGTTTCCAGGGAATCTCGATTGTTTATATTCGCAGACTAGGTAATCAAAAATATGCACAATCTTCGGGGAGGTTCCTTCGTCGTCCTATTTTATAATACACTGTTGGAATTTTACCGGCGATGTTCGGGTATCCGGTTCCTTCCACTCCCACTATTCCCCCTCTTGGGGAGCTCTTTGGGAGCTAATGGGCCCTTGCTGAATTGGCCACGGAGACCCATTTGTTCAGGGTCGGTCACACTCACGGGTCAACACCCATCCGGCGGCCTCCACGCATGAAGCGCGAGCCCGGGTAGGACTCTGGCCATAGGGCTAGTTTCCCCTAGGAGTCACCGTGCGGCGTAAGCCAATCGATTGTGCATTCTGACTAACAGTCGGGGGAGTCTGGAAGCTGTACTGTTTTCTATAGAGGTCGGTCGATCTGGTCGCAACTGGAAGCAAGGGCGTGAGTAACCTGGAAGTAAGCACGCTGGGTAACATACCTGGTTACCTCGCAGATAAGGCGTTGGCCTCTTAAGGGCATGTGGCGGAGCTTGACGGTGGACTGTTTTGTTCTAAGTATTCTGCGTTCACTTCTCTTGCGTCACTGAGGTGACGAGTTCGCCCGTCGTAGTTGACAACTCTACATTCCCCCTCTTGTCCCTCTCCTTTCTACTCCCCACACACAAAATAGCCTGTGTTACTCACCGTTTCTTCAGCTACCTATATTCGAAAAACCAAATGGTTTAATTGGTCCTTTTCAACCTCCACTCTCGCATTTATAAAATTTTCATTGCAATCCGTTGAACGGTATAGAAGTTGATGTGCTACTGCCCATCTGGTGGCGATTTACAATAAAGTTATAGCGCGAAAATATTATCCGTGCTCGAATGTCTGTGTATATCAATTTTCATGTCGATCGGTTGGACGGTAGGTATAGAAGTTAATGTGCTGCTGCGCCATCTGGTGCCGAGTTACAATAAAGTTAATATCGCGAAAATAATGTGCGTTTTCAAATGTCTATGTATACCAATTTTCATGGCGATCGGTTGAGAGGTCTAGAAGTTGATATGCTGCAGCGCTATCTAGTGTTAAGTTACAACAAAGCGGATATCATAAAAACCTTCTTAATAAAAAATACATATATGTGCTAACTTTCGAGGTTGACCAGTCAAACGTTTTAGGAGTCTATTAACCTCGGACAGACAGATATACTAACATCCATTTTTATACAAATATATATAGATTACGATTTTATAAGGGATATTAAAAATAATTGCTGCTGTCACCTCGAGTTCCGAATTTGGATTTTTTCAGATTCAGCTTTTTTCCACATTTACATTGGCTGTCCTAATGTGATGACCACCCACTGTATCTCTAAACCGTACAGACTAGCTAGCAGTAATCAATGAAAAATGCTTCACATCGCAGAACTCTCTTCTGCCACACGCGACAATAATGAAAGTCAACATGCCGGAAGCGGGCCACCCCAGCATTTCAGGTCAATAGCTGAGATGAGAACGTTTTCCCGTAAACACTTTGAAGCGCGAAGGGGCGGACGTCGCGTCTACTCGGGTAATATTTAGTAGTGTGTCGCTTCCTGAGAAGTTAGAACGTTAGCCCACTTTCTCGGGCCCGTGTCAGCGAAAAGGTACACCGTACCGCCTCGCATGTTTATATGAAATCGAAGCAAATGCACACAACAACGACCCGAATAGTATCGATAACGAGCGTCGATGGTTACACGAGACTGTGCTTGAATTTGATATACTCGCGGCAGCTTCACACTGGCTGTCGCCTTACTAACATGTTATGGGAAGTTCATTGCGGGTTGTCAACTACGACGGGCGAACCCGCCCCCTAGGAAGCTATAACTACATCATGTTGTTCTGTCTTCCATGGAGTGAACGCAGATACTTAGGGACTAATACAGTACAGTCTAACTAAGCCAAACGCCCGTATGAGTCCCAACGCCTTACCGCAAGAAACTGGAAAGTGAACCGAGCGGGCCGACCTCACGCTCTTACCACCAGATTCGGACGGATTTCTCCATCCTCCAGTCTGGGCACAGATTTGAAGTCGCTTGCGCGACTTATACCTGATATTACCCGCCCCACACACGATGAGGCCCGGCCGGAGAGGCCGGGACTGAAGGCGTGGCCGGAATTGGCCGGACGTGTGTAGGGGGGTCCGGCCCGGCCTGCGACCTTGACGGCCATCTGGCCAGCGTTGCCAACCGTAATGACCTGTCGGATTAGGGTAGACCGGAGACAATAGTAACACGGGGCAATAGTATCATCGTCAATATTTTCTTAATCATTAATGTTTACGCTTCTGTGAGTGTATCAATACGTGCCTCGAGCGTACCTCCACCTACGCACCAGTCGGTGGTTCGGTGCGGTTCGAGAGGGGCGGGTTAATTTAACATTTTCATTTTCGAGCGAACGCTGTAAGTATTAGCGATTAATGTTTTGGCTTACTATTCACTCAATAGATTCGCACTATTATCATACTTTGATTCGTAAAAAAGATGCAGCTTATAATAATACGTCAGTTCGCTAACAAGATTGGGTATATCGAGCCGGTTGCAGAAATTTCAGGGCACTGCTATCTATAATATTTTACCTGTGTCTTTATTTAAAAAAAACGGCATTTCTCTGAATGTACGGTATTATTTGTCGAAAACGGTAATTTTTACTTCAGTAGTACGGTAAATTTTAGGAGTCAGGTTGGCAACGCTGCATCCGGCCATCGAACGAAATGTCATTCGATGAGAGGCCGCCTCCGACCGCGCCTTTCGGCCGGGGGATTTCCTCCTACACACGTCGGGTTTGGACTGCCACAGTCCAGGCCTCTCCGGCCGGGCCTCATCGTGTGTGGGGCGGTTTAGGGATAATTCAGGTCGAATTTATCGCGGACCGATGCGCCCTTTGCCTACCAAGCTCATGCAAGCTTCATGGGAAAAGCAATAATTGCGAAGATTACTTAATATGAACAACTTTACTTAATATGAACAATATTTACTTAATATGAACTTTACTTACTATTAACAATATTTAATATGAAACAAATATAATAAAATTATTTTAGACATTTTGTCACCCTCATTTGTCACCACCAAATTGTGTAGAATATTATATTCAATCAGGCTCCGCATCCTGAAATAAATACTATTTAAAAGAAATAAAATGGAAAACGTGTGGTTTAAGACATGTGTTTATCAAATGAGTATCCGATTCTTTTTACTTAAAGACAATCTCTTTTGTAGCCCTCCCACCTTCTTACTACTGTGCCGCATCTACGAACAATAAAGCCCCACAATGGGAGCACGAAGCCAAAGATGCCGGCTTCAAACACAAGTCCAAAAGACGGTTGCAATATCAACGCGCTGGACTCAAGGCGTCGAGAATCTCTGCTGATGGCTACGCCTGCTAAAACGCTAATTATTAAGTTTGACAATGTGTACAACAATAAAGTGGTGACAAGGTTAAGCGCTTCGTGAGTGTATCATCACACTGTTACTATGTTACTATGTACTCGGGGAGCTAATTGGCCTTTGCTGAGTTGGCCACGAAGACCCATTTTGTTCATGCTCACGGGTCAACACCCATCCGGCGGCCTCCACGCATGAAGCGCGAGCCCGGGTAGGACTCTGGCCTTAGGGCTAGTTTCCACTAGGAGTCAATCTTCTGGCGCTCCTGGACGGTCTGCGCACCGTGCGGTGTAGCCAATCGATTGTTCATTCTGACTAATAGTCGGAGTCTGGAAGTAGTACTGTTTCCTATAGAGCGGGGGTGGTTGCTGACCTTACGGCGACTGCTCTTGAAACGACCATCGACTAGTCGATTCCGGGTGAAGAGCCGGGCAAAGGATGCCGTGGTCCGCGATAGATTCGGTTGACACAGTTTCACCGCTACGTAAGGGAGAGGACCGCGCAAGCGACCTCGAACTCGTAACCAGTCGAGAGACCGGAGTAATCTGGTCGCAATTGGAAGTAAGGGCGTGAGTGTAAGCCCGCTGGGTAGCATTCCTGGCTATCTCGAGGATATGACGTTGGAATCTTACGGCATGTGACGGAGCTTGACGGTGGACTGTTTTTGTCCTAAGTCTTCAGCGTTCACTTCACGGGAAATAAAAAGAATATTTCGTTAAAACTTCCTGAGGTGACGGGTTCGCCCGTTGTAGTTGACAGCTCTAGTTGTTACATACATAAATACATATCTACATATATACATTATATGACGAGGAATTTGCTGGGCATGCTGCAACGATGATAATGTTGATAAGCTTATGTTTTAAATGTATGCGCTTTGCCGTTTTATAAAAAATCGATTCCAGTCTTCGAAAAATCAAAAATTCAAGTCTTATTATAGATTTTTAAACAAAATACATGTGGTTTTATTGCCAAATATATTATTGTTATCAAATACTTCATTTTATTTTACAGCATAATATCAAGAAGATCATTTAAAAACGAAGTCGGTTTCACTTGTATAACAAAAAAATGAGTTGTTTTATTTTTGGTAAAACACCAGTATTTATTCCTGTGGCTCTGTATCTCCCAGCTACGAAGACTACTGTTTCACATTGTTAAATTACTTCTTTTTACACGACTGCCCAACAAACAAGGAGTGTAATGTGTTCAAGATCATCAATGAATGTTATCCGTTTCTTTATTCCATCGTAACTTCTAAACGCTCGAGCCGATTTAGAAGTAGGTGGCAATATTAGAATCGTTATGTCATCCCGAGTGTCATAGCGTACCTTAATTGTCCAAATGTCGAAATCACAAAATGTCAATAACATAAACATATCGTGTTTAGTGTCAAATGAAAGGTCTAATTGAATAAATTCCGAATATATATATATATATATATATATATATATATATATATATATATATATATATATATATATATATATATATATATATATATATATATATATATATATATATATATATATATATATATATATATATATATATATATATATATATATATATATATATATATATATATATATATATATATATATATATATATATATATATATATATATATATATATATATATATATATATATATATATATATATATATATATATATATATATATAAATATTTGATAGTTTTGTGTATATATTCTTTTTAGAATTGATCAATAAGATGATTATAAAGTAAATAATTATAAAAGCCACTTACATCGTGACGAAGGATTCCCTTGATCGGATTCGGGAATGCTTTAGGTGTTAACGAGAATGATGAATGCCTCTCACTTGCGGAAAGAGGAGTAGGTTTAAGTTGGGCCCATTTTTCAACTAGTAAACGCTCACCCTTCATCCAATTATCTCAAAAATTAAGCTACAATCCTTCTTTATACGTAAACTCACTCAATTTCCTATTATTTCAGGGGAAATAACAAGACAAGACGAGCTACTTGACAGATGGAAGAATTTAAAATTTCGAATTTCGTTTTTTTATTTTCTAAAGGTGCGATATAAAGAAGCTGCGATCAATATTCAGCTGAAAACTTAAAACTAAAAGCGTGACATGCCCTCATATCAATGAAAGGAAGCAGTCAGCTCTTTCCTATTAGTTGGAAAGATTACCTTTAACCTAAATGGATTATTTACAATGAACGAAACATAAAATATGTAAAAATTCAATATTTTAAATATTTGATAGTTTTGTGTATATATTCTTTTTAGAATTGATCAATAAGATGATTATAAAGTAAATAATTATAAAAGCCACTTACATCGTGACGAAGGATTCCCTTGATCGGATTCGGGAATGCTTTAGGTGTTAACGAGAATGATGAATGCCTCTCACTTGCGGAAAGAGGAGTAGGTTTAAGTTGGGCCCATTTTTCAACTAGTAAACGCTCACCCTTCATCCAATTATCTCAAAAATTAAGCTACAATCCTTCTTTATACGTAAACTCACTCAATTTCCTATTATTTCAGGGGAAATAACAAGACAAGACGAGCTACTTGACAGATGGAAGAATTTAAAATTTCGAATTTCGTTTTTTTATTTTCTAAAGGTGCGATATAAAGAAGCTGCGATCAATATTCAGCTGAAAACTTAAAACTAAAAGCGTGACATGCCCTCATATCAATGAAAGGAAGCAGTCAGCTCTTTCCTATTAGTTGGAAAGATTACCTTTAACCTAAATGGATTATTTACAATGAACGAAACATAAAATATGTAAAAATTCAATATTTTAAATATTTGATAGTTTTGTGTATATATTCTTTTTAGAATTGATCAATAAGATGATTATAAAGTAAATAATTATAAAAGCCACTTACATCGTGACGAAGGATTCCCTTGATCGG